>JAJJWW010005196.1:0-27842 GCA_023531295.1 Papaver armeniacum
TTAACAATTCAAAAAGACCTCTCCTACAAAGACTTACTCGACCCCTTATATAGGATATTACATAGTGGATTGTGACTAAAATGTCTTTATTTTTTAGGGAACCTTACATGATATCGCGTAGTTCCATAAGTGTTTGTCTTCGCGACACTCCTAACTCTCGCCAAGTCTTCACACTTTTCTCATGTTAAGGCACATGCGTCATCCTAATGCGTCATTTAAATTACTTCCCTGCGACACTTCAATAATTATTGTGTTATTGATCTCGCAAGGTATGATGTCGCGATATTCGATCCTACATAAATGTATCCGTGCAACAACAAGAGATTGCTTTTGAGCATGATGTTATATTGTTATGTAAATCGTTTCGTTGTTTGATTGTTTATTAGAATTATGATTGTAGTTAATTTGCACATTAGTGTCAAGTTGAAACTAATTGAATATTTCCATGATGTAGATGAAAGTATATTTGTTTGAATATTTCAATTATAAAGAATGTGCTATCATGAAGAATATAAGATTCGTTAGTGTATAAATCAATAGTGTTGGGAGTAAAGAACATAATGCGGGTAGTATCAAATTAGAAACAGGATTAAGCACCAACAAGTTGTTAGAGATCGAAAATATTATCAGAAGCCATTAGGAGGAATATAGTGAATCCAGATAAGGCTTAAAGCATAGTTACGACGGGTTGAATGTTATTATCCCGCCATAAGCCCCGGATCTTGACACCATGTGACTTCGTGCATTAAGTCTAAAGATGCTTTTGGATATCTTAGAAAACGTATTTGAAGGAGAGATACATCGAGAAAGATGCTAGTCTTCAAAACCTAACTTCGAATAAGAAAACCTTCGTATGTCGATGAAGAACCATTATGAAGAATTTAATCAAAAGGTGTCTAGTATTGTTAATGTTTATTTATGCATTAGGAAGACTATCTCCCAAAAGGACATTGTGATGAAAATTGCGATCTTTACCAAGAAGATATGAATCTAAGAAACATGCCATCATGGAAGAAAATAACCTTGATTATACACTTTCAAACAAGTCTCGTTGGGAAGTTAAAGATCTTCTATCACGAGCATAGTGTGGCTAAAGATAACACACTGCACTTAAGGCCACAACCAACACAACTATGACTTCTTCAAGGAAAACTTATCCTAGGGTATGAGTACTATTTTGAGTCATGATGAGGAGACCTTATCTTTGGTCACACAACAAGTTGGAAAAATTACAGAAAGTACGAAGACAAACCGGAAGTGACGTCAGAACCAAGTTTCAAGATGATTCAATTATTCAAGAAGAAATTTATCTTCAAGAAATAATGCTCTCATTGTGTCTCTTGAACATGCTAATGAGCTTACTTTCCGAACATCGGACAAAAAATTCGCTTCCCGTCTGTAAATATTTGTTGATTACGATTAGATAAATTCGATTTTGAATCGGAAAAGGAGTTGTTATATTTCTTGAATAAAAGTGAAGAAATTCACCAACATAACCTACATTTGAAAAAACTGTAGAAAAACTTGAATCATCTCTTAAAGGTGAAGAATCTTGAGTTAGACAAACTTAATGAGAAATTCATCAAAACTTTGTCTTCTAAAAAGATGATATTGATACCCTCAAGTGCGATCTACAAAAGCTCTTAGGTAGCTCTGACACGATCTTATCTATGTTGTTTGGGCAAAAGTCCTTTGGTAACACTAATGGTATTGGGTTCTCCGGCAAGACCTCCATCACAAACAACCTGTTTCATTCACGCTGGTTCGCTCAAAGAGAAAACAGGTTGGTTGTGATAAGAAAGCGGTAACCAATTCTTCTAAAGTTGAGCTCGTAATGCATTGCTCCTTTTTGGTGGATGCAAGGGACATGTTCAGGAAAATGTAGGAAGTTCATGAGGAATAACTCAAGAATTGTTAAGAATGACATGCAAAAAGTGAGTCAACTAATGAATAACAATCAAAGAACTTCTAAACCGAGAAGATAAAGGATTAAAAGGACCGAGGAAAAGGTGAGATTCCCGATAGCACAAAATTGCTTTTGGAAAGTCACCTAGTGACACAAGCTTGGTGAGTGTTTCACTCACCCCATTACTACTTTGTGGCAATGAATGTAGCCTCAATGTTTAGCTTGAGAAAGTGAGTTTGCATAAAATTTCATCATATTATCTTACGTCAGATGACAAGGTACATTAAAGCATTAATTGACCATATTTATTTTTATTGTGTGATAATCTCTATTTCATAAGAAGTCGGTATGAATGATTTTTTGTTGAGCTAGCTCAAAAACTCTAGGTTACGTATTTTAATCCATACTTGTTTCATTGGCCATCTCTTGTGCTCTAAACCTTTGTTTATTCGAGATAATAAGATGCTCC
This sequence comes from Papaver armeniacum, assembly GCA_023531295.1. Taxonomy (NCBI): domain Eukaryota; kingdom Viridiplantae; phylum Streptophyta; class Magnoliopsida; order Ranunculales; family Papaveraceae; genus Papaver; species Papaver armeniacum. Next base: position 2,376 of record JAJJWW010005196.1, read on the forward strand.
AATCTTATATGAAAACCCTTTTAGGATTGAGTAGCCACAATTTACATAATAGGATGTTGGTCAAAGTTTGTGCACAATCATTTGAGCCCACTTGACGAAAGAACATCTATTATATGTCCCTTTGGTTCACGGACCTTAATAGAGAAAATCATTTTCTTTATTTAGGGTTGACAATTACTCTCATCTTATTAAGAAAGTTTCGGTTCCATGGCTCTGTGACAAGAGGAATCACCAAAAATGACGGTAGAAGTTGTTAACGTCGCACTGTGTGAAGGAATCAAATTATAAAGGAACCAAAGAAGATGTCAACTCGAGATGAAAAGGTTCTTCCTTAACTTGTCTTTTTATCCATTTATCAACAAGATAATGATTTTATGGCTGATTGAAGAACTTCGTATGTAGTGAGGAATAATTTAAAGTTTCGAATCAATCACTATATGGATGAGATAACTTACTATGAACACTTCCTTAAGCTTAGTCAAAAAGTACCAGCAAATTGAGGCGTAACTTAGTGAGTGAACATACATCTCTAAAGACTTAGAAAAACTAAATGATCCTATCATCAATGAGTCTTTCAACAATGAGAAGGAATTCTCTCGCCCCAAGATATTAAAACCCGATGCATGTCTAGGAAACTTCTTTTGAGTATTTTTCTTGAGAAGGATAACTAGGGTTTGGTACAACAAAGATTGTGATTACACATAGCTATTTCCAACGTTTTCATCTTGTATGTTTTTAGATTTATTTATTTAAATTTTAGAGTTTTTGGAAGTTCACTTACCTTTTTTTGATGAAGTTCTCCAAAGCTTCGGTTGATCGACCTTCAAACGATAGTACTCAAATGATAGTGGTTCATTTCTCAACTACCGCTATCCAGGCCGAGACTTAACTAATTGTAGACTAGAAATCAAGATATAGTTTTCACAACTAAATTTGACAAAAATTGAGATAGAAAAACTTTGTGAGTTCGGCCGAGCAATGCTCTAACATTTATCTTTACAATTAAAGCAATTATACATGTGTGGTATTCATACTTTTATGATCCCATAGTTATTTTGATCTCTAACTTAGACTATATACCAAGTTACATCTTCTTGAAGTAATTCTTTGACCATTGTATTGTTTTAGTATGATTAAATAAAGTGTCTAAATTGTGTAGGTTGATACGAAAAAAAATGTGGTATACTCAGTACCCTCGTCATTCCAATGTGATCCATTCTCGAGCTCGATCGCGCTAAACTAGCAAAAATATCAGCATTCAATTGCTATTGTCTTTTAATGATTGTGAAAACTTGAACTGTTAACATGAGAAACTATTAATTCTGCTTATATATATATTTTTCAATTTTTTGGTACCGCTAAAGTATTGATCTTAGATATTTAGTATACTAACAATAAACATATTTTATAATATAAGTCTTTTAATTACTGTTTTTCGTATGTCATTCATATGTTACTTTTTTATATTTAAAAATATAAAATATATGTGATTCATGTGATACTCTTTTCTTTTTAAAAATATGAAATACTATGTATATTTTGTAACTGTATTTGAATAATGCTTTGTTTTACTAGATTTATTTTTTGCTGAGTTTCTTACTTGGAATCGTGATTCCAAAGTTTTATGAGTTGTTTAACTTTTATCCTTGTATGATTTATACACATATAGAATTAGAAACACGTAATTGGGGGATATAGAAACTAATTGGGGATATGAATTACTTCCCCCAACCCATGGTGTGTGCTAAGGGGGGGGTGACTTTTTGGTGAAAATACTAAAATACCCTTCCCACAAAATAAAAATCAAAAAACTTAAAATCAAAAAACAAAATCATATCCCCCATTTCCATCTCCACTTCTTATTAATCTTATTTAGGGTGGACCTTTGAAACCCAAATATTTCCCATTCCTTTCAAATTATAAACTCTCCCACTCTATATCAAATTCTCTTCTCCTCACTTTGGGAAACCAATTTTTTATTCGGAAGTGATGAAGATCATCTTTGAAAGTGATGATGACCTTTCAAATTCTAAACTCTCCCCACTCTATATCAAATTCTCTTCTCCTCACTTTTTGAAACCAATTTTTTTTTATTCGGAAGTGATGAAGATCATCTTGAAAGTGATGATGACCATGCTGCAGGAATTGATGAAGACCATGCAGTATCATGATCTGGCATAGTCTTCATATCAAGTGACCATGCCGGCGGTGGACTCGTTAATACCGAAAAAATTCAAAGCGGAAGTGATGAAGACCATGTCGAATTGATGAAGACCATATGTCGGAACATGATCAGAAGGCATGCTCGAGAATTTCCTATCAATGCCGGTAGTCAAGTGAAAAAAATCAACATTACGGATACTTTTCATCCTGTTAGGCATAGAATTTAAGCAAAATACTATGTAGGAACATATCTCGGCATGCTCGAAAACTAGATTACCATCACAAGTGCACTGCTCAAAACCAGGGAAAAAAATCAACTTTTGAAGATCAAAACCAGAAAAAAATCGTAGACATTAACAACTTCCGGCATAGAAAATAAAGCAACATGGTATGGGAAAACACACCTAAGCATGGTCTTCATATCAACTGACCATGCCGAACAGTTGGGACCGATTAATACCAGGAAAAATTCAAAAGGAAGTGATGAAGACCATCTACAGGAATTGATGAAGACTATATCTTAGGCACATGAATCTGCGGCATGCTTTCGAGAATTTCCTATCAATGTGGGTAGTCAAGTGAAAAAATCAACGTGCGGATACTTTTCATCCTGTTCCGCATGGAAATTTAACCAAAATACTATCTTAGGAACGTGTAATGTCTTTCGAAAACTAGATTAAATAAATTTTTATTTCCAAAACGAGAAAAAAATCAACTTTTGAAGATCAAAACCGAGAAAATACTTTGCTTATGAACAATTTTATGAACATTTCCAACAATTGCGCATGGGCTTTTGGTTGAATACCATGCCGGCACCAAGCTTTTCCAGGCGTTGCAACAATGGTGGATTCAAAGAATAAAAATCAATTTTTCAACCTCTTATTGCGGTAATTCTCTCATCACAATCATCTTCCATTTTCAAAAAAAAAAATTCACTCAATTGTGAGTTGTTATCATTAATCGAAGATTGAAGATATGATTGTTGTTGTAATTGAGTTAAAGATTCGGTACCAAGTCTCTCACCACAATCATCTTCCATTTAAAAAAAAAAAAAAAAATTCTACTCAAATTTTTTTTTCCCTCATTCTACTCTCAACTAACCCACACAAATTCAAATAAACATAAATACACAAATTATATCCCCCAAATCATTAATATTTTACTAATCAGGATTAATTACTAATTATGATTAGGGAGGGTTAGATTAGGAATTAATAATTTAATTATATAAGGGGTAACCCAGCTAGGATATTTGGATCCCTATTTTGTCATTTAGCTATATCCCCCAATTAGTTTTCATATCCCCCAATTGCGCGTTCTAGAATTATAGATAAAAATAAGTACAAAAGAAAGAAAAAAACAGACCTGAACTTTTTTTCGCCATATGTTTTTTATACCCAAACCACATCAACACAATCACATCTATTTTTTTTAGAGTATCAATATTACATTACTAAAGCAACATAGTATAAGATATTAAATTTACCTAATAAGCATTTGTGTCTTAATTTTTTGAATCATATAAAAACAAATAGGTAATTATGAAGTTGTGTGGTAGACTAAACATGAATACGTTGATAGAAATCAACAAATAATACCCAAAAGGAAAGAAAATCATCAACGTTTGAGTATAAAATGGACCACAAGACCATACTCCTAGACGTATACGAACAATGTCCGTAAAGTTTAGATCTAAGAAGGTCACAACTACCATAAGAAGAGACTCCATTACCAAGGTAACCTTACAACAACGGTAGTACTGTTGTAGGTTAATTAGTAAGCTGACGATCCACTTCTCTTGATTCCACAGAGAAACAACTGTTGTATCAATGCCGTCGAGTACAAATAAGAATATAATGTTAAAAACATTAGTAGAAAATCTATATTATCAAAAAGATAAAATAAAATGGATTTAACTTGTTCCGTTTTTTTACCTTTGTTCTTTGAAATCCTTATTCATTGAAAACATAATATACGAAAGTGTTAGAGCATTGCTCTTTTGAAACCACCAAGCGTTGGTATGTCAAGTTTGGTTACCAAGTTTTAGTTCCAAAACTCTAGTCTTGAATCAATTAGTAAAGTCAAATTCATTAGGTTAGACTAGGAACATATGTATAAATGATGAGACTTTCTCTCGGTTACTCATGAATAGCGAAGGCGTATCGAAAATAACAAAGACATCATCATTTTGTTCGAGGTTAGTAACTACAGACTTGACTTGTTCCATTTCTATCTTTTGATATTTGAAGTTTATATTCATTGAAAGCATAACATGTGAAGTTAAGTTTGTTGCAATGACTTTAGGTTTGGTGAACTATGTTCAAAGTATTATTAAGGAATGATATACAATAGTTGTTTTAACAACTCAAGTATACAGAGTTACAAAATGAAATGACTTTAGGTTTGGAGAACTATGTTCGAAGAATCATAAGGAATGATATACAATAGTTGTTTCAACAACTCAAGTATACGGAGTTAGAAAATGAAATGACGAGGTTGCCGAGTACACCATAATCTTTTCATAATACCTACTACAAAGACACCTTGTGTAATCTTACAAAAAAATTGTTTCCAAAAAATCACTTCAACAAGGTGTAAATTGGTATATAGTATGATTTCGAAACTGTAATGACTCACAAGCTCGTCAATCCTATCTGACCGGTCAAGAGACGATTTAACCGATAATGACTTGATCAAATAAATATGAACATTAGATAACAAAAATTAATCGAACAATGATCTAGAGATGTAACTAGTACCAGTGGATAACTCTCGAAAAGTTATACGAAATGGACTACTTGAAAGGATATCTGACGAAGGAAAAAATTATCCAATAAAGGCTAAAATAGTTATTTCGCATATATAATGTTATTAAGGCAACCGATAATTCTATGCATGACACCTCCATCATTTCAAGTTTTATTATTGTTCGGTTGCCATATCCAAATTATTGGGTGCAGTAGTAAAACCATTTACCAAAATGAGATCGAAGATAATTTCATTCTCCTCATCTTCTTATTTTCCTCTCTTCTCGCTCTTCTTCCGCTTTTCTACGAGTGATTCGAGAGATAAGGATAAGAGTTGTTTTTGATAAAAATTGTTGATAAAGATATATAGTTGATGGAAGAGATGATGTTATAATGAATTTTGAAAGAAAATAATTAAAGATTATTGGAGTTTTACGATATGATGATTAGGCGAGAATTTACGATTTTCAATTTAGATGTTGAGTAGTTTGAATTTAGATGTGAATGGATTAAGAGGAGGATCCATGGACACTCTTAAATGGACGCGGACAAGATTTACGCCATTTTCTCAAGCAAACTCAAACGACAATGAATTTAAGTCTAATACTTTATTGACATGTTCCTATTATCGAGACTTTACATTCCCACCAAAATGAATGCAATTCGAAATAGAAACTGACCATCTATAAGATCTTAATATCAACCGTTAATTTTGAATGGTCGATATTCAAAGGGGTAGATGGTGGTTTTATACATCTCGAATTGTCTTAATTTTTTGTAGGAATGTAGAGTCCTATAAAAATAATATACCATCAAAATATTAGACTTAAATTCATTATCGTTTTGGGTTTTGCGGAAAAATAGTGCAAATCTTGTCGACGCATGTCATTTAAAGTGTCATGGATCCTTCCTCATGGATTAATATGTTATGAGTTGTTCTTGGTGTGTCATGATAGAAAACAAGAAGGGTAGCCCTTAAACAAAATTAGGTTTCTAAAAACACACTTTTACCCGTTTTCGAGGAGCGCGCTACTTTTATTTGAATTTCTGACACGTACATTTACGTATAGAAATATTCACCGTTAGATATACCAGATCGACACCGTTGAAATATTCACCATGTACAGCAGTTTTATTTTAATAATATTACAAACCCTAACTTTAACGAAGGACAAAAACCAACTTTCACTCATAAACCAAATCTTACAGCTAAGATACTCTGTAACAACCTTAATATTCTATACCAAGACGTACAGTATCAATAATCTCATCAAAATTCAAATATATTTTCGTTGACTTCTTCTTCTTCAGTTAATAAAACCACACACTTCCCCCTGAATCAACATTCATTACTTCATCTTCTTGGCAGAGCTCTGCTTGAAGATTCAAAAAATACCTTACGAGTCACAACCGAGTCAAACAGTTTTCGTTATTTTTTACACAGAGTTTGGTCGGGTTACAATGGGTTGTGTGTCTTCATCGTTACTAGACCAAGATGACGAGTTTACTCAAATCGGTGGATCGACAGGAATCGGTCATCATTTTGTGTCACTCACATCAACAACGTATGGTTTGTTAACTGTAGATTCAACAACAAAATCTGCAGAGCAAAACCCAACAACACCACCTCGATTTGTTGGGTCCTTCTTAAAAACGAGTCCACTGTCTGAAGCTAAATCGGTTCGATTTGAACCTGTTCCTGAAGTTATTAACTCGTGGGAACTCATGGCTGGTCTTGATTCTGAATCTGCTCGTTTCTCTCCTATCAACAACAACAACAACAACAACCCGAAACCTTCGTTTTCTCTGCTTGATACTGTCGCTGAACTTGATTCACGTATCTCGAGGTCACCACGTTTGGTCCTCCTCAATAAGGAAAATTCAAACCCTAATCATCGCCCAAGAGATTCTAGTTTTGAAAAGCATTATTATAATCTCGATGAATTTGAGAAGAAATGTCCGGTGAACGGAGAAAACAGAGTTGTGATTTACACAACAACATTAAGAGGAGTAAGAAAAACATTTGAAGATTGCAATGCAGTGAGAGCAGTTTTTGAGGGATTAGGGATTGTGTTTAATGAAAGAGATATATCAATGGATAGAGGGTTCAGAGAAGAATTGAAAGAATTGTTGAAAGGAGTTATTAGTAATAAACAAGGAAATGTAATACCAGTACCACCTAGGGTTTTTATTAAAGGAAGATATATTGGTGGATATGAGGAGGTATTTAGAATTCATGAACAAGGTTGTTTAGTTCATTTACTTGAAGGCTTACCAAAAACTAAAATTGGTGGTGCTGTTTGTGATGGGTGTGGTGGTGTTAGGTTTTTACCATGTTTTACTTGTAATGGGAGTTGTAAAATTGTTAAGAAAGTAGTTGTTAGATGTCCTGATTGTAATGAAAATGGGTTAGTTCTTTGCCCTATTTGTAGCTGAACCTCAATCTAATCTAATAATGCATTACTTCAAAGCTGGCCTAATTCAGTCACTGTTGTTGATCAATTGCTTCATTTTGTATGTGTTGATTACTATGCGGTTTACTCTAAATTTCAGTTTGAATTCAGATTTGGAACCCTTGTACTTGCTTAAGCCAGGATGGGTCAAGCTGCAGAAGCAAAGGAGATGATGCTTTTGTCTTTGCAGTTGGAGCACACACGCATATTTCAGAAAACAACAGAAGGAGGCAGGTCCATTCTATTTAGTTTTACTTTACTATCTTATCATGTGTTCCCATGACTTGTGTTTTCCAGTTTAGTGGATTGTATTTCAAAATTTACAGGTTTTGTCCAGGGTATCCTCAGTAGTTAAATTTCAGTTTGAATTTAGATTGGAGACCATTTGAGCTTTTACTTGCTTATGCTGGGATGGTTCCAGCCACAGAAGCAATGGAGATGATGCTTTTTGTCTTTTGTTGGACCAGCAGTTCAGGCTGAATCAGGCCTTTCTTTTCGTCAAGAAGGCATGATTCCTAGTGTTGTCTTTTGCTGGTATGCTAGTTGGAGCACTCACTTTGGGGCATAGTTTTAGATAACCACTGAAGGAGGCAGGTTCATTCTATTTAGTTTTACTTTTCAATCTTATGCTTCACATGATTGTTCCTCCAGTTTTAAACTACAATCTTTTTGATTCAAACCTTTTTTTCTGCTTTATCTTTAACCAAAGTGAAAAACATGTGTTCCCTATGAATTGTGTTTTCCAGTTTTAAACTACATTTTTTTTATGCAAACCTTTTCTTTTGCTTTATCTTTAATTTAAGTGAAAAACATGTGTTCCCTATGAATTGTGTTTTTCAGTTTACTGGGTATACTTGAAAATCTACAGGATTTATGGATTCATGAAGAATCTGATAAGTGCTTAAACTATGGGTATTATTTGGTGGTTATACTGCACTGAAATCATCAAAAATATGGTGCTACCATAACAATACAAGTACTGAACTTCCTGTTCCAGACTGATCAAATAGGGAAATTACTCTGATGCCATTTGGATTAGATGCAACTGCTAGGCAATACCTAACATGACTGAACTTGAATCAAAACAAAACTCTTCTGCTTTTGCTACTTTCACAGAATTAGTGAGATCAACACTTCTGTTATGGATTGTGTTCTTTGGTAATGCATTTTCATATTACGGTCGCGTATTGCTAACTTCGGAGTTAAGCACTCAGAATAGTCAATGCAACCCAACTTCCTTGCATTAAAATGACTGGTGTTGTTGATGATTGTGCAGATATAACCAGAGTAGATTAGAAGAAATGGTGTTGTAGGAGTGGCAAGTTCAGTGGGAAGAATAGGAGGCATTATATGCCAAATGATGACAGTAGGTTTGATACATGGATGTCACCAAACACTAGCCGTTTTCTTATTTGAGGCAAGTGATGCAAACTTACCGTTAATTCTGTAATCATCATCATCTAATAGAGACATCACTGTAATTTGACCGATGAAATACATTATTCTTTTTATCATATCTGTCATAGTTGACTGAAATTCACATCCATGTTTTTTTCTTACTCACAGAAGGGGAAATAGAAAATGTTAAACAGTTCTGTGATAAAGACGGTGACTGCAGTGAGATTCAAACACGTTGAATGTCAATAGAACATGACTGAAATTGTGGGGAAGTATTAATGTTTATGAATCTTACAAAACTTGTTGAGAATTGAGATACATAACCAAAAACAAAACAACTAAAACATCAATTTCCCCTTATTAAAATGAGAACGTAATGCTAGAGAGACCCCTAGATACAACTAGAATGATTCTTCTGGTATCCTAGAGCTCAAGGACCTGTTTCCAGGATGATCTACTAGTAATATCATCCCACCAAGCACTCACATGTTTCCTGTCCTTGATCATATAAGCCTTACCAATATCATTCACCAAGTAATGTGTGAAAGGTAGATGAGTAAGATCAGCAAGACTGTAAAAATCTCCAGCCAAGTACTTGCTCTTTGAAAGCCTGTCTTCATATATGTCTAAAACCTTACCAAGCTTCTCTTCACTCTCTTCCATTAGCTTCTCATCAATAGGCAATCCCATCTTTGGATGAAATAGGAGATGCTTTACTAAGTGGTATATGTGTGGATGATAATTCTGGCTTTCAACTTCTAGCCATTGTTCTACTACAGCCCTTTCTTCTATTGTCTTTCCAAGCAAATCTGGTCCTTGTTCCCTGTACTTCTCCGCGTAGTACCGGATGATCGCCCTTGATTCTGAACAAACAAGAATTGAAACTCAGTATCTGAAATAGGGAATGAATAATCAAACAAGAACTGAAATTCAGTATCTTAATTAGGGAATGAATAATTATGCCTTATATGAATATGTACTTGTGCCTTACCATAGAGTATAAAGTCACCATCTTGTATTGCTGGTACAACTCCAAAGGGCTGCAATTTGAGGTATTCAGGTTGCTTGTGTTCGCCTTTCATCATGATATCAACAGGTATGATCTCAAACTCCACATTCTTTTCGATTAAGCAACTGAGGACTCTTCTCGTTGCGGTCGCCATAGCCGGTCCATATACTTTCACTACCATTGGTTTGATCTAACTAGCTTTGTTGGTGAATAAGAAATGAAGTTTGAAGAATGGATATAGATGCTCAATTGAGAATGAAAGTGTAAAGTTTGTGTGTTTATATGCATTCCTTTGGCCGAGTATTACTCAAAGTGATAGGCAAGAGAATCTTAAAAGTTGGGGATATGCATCTACTTGTGTTAGGTGAAGAGGCATGTGTGGCCAATCACAGTTTTAGTTTGACCTACTACCAAAGATGCCCCGGGGGCGGGAGCGATCAGAGTCATCAGACTTGGACCATCTTAGTCCAACCGCCGTCCATTAGGTGCACACTAGCGACTAGGATGTTGACTTCATGTCTTTTACAGGTGCTTACTTGATGACAAGGAAATCGATACATTTCTAATTTCCCAGACCGAGTAACTCTGCATCATAAATAGATACATTCTCAACGCGTTAAATGATGTACTTCCTTATCCCTAATTTTTTTTTTAGATAAACAAGATGCTTTGCTGTAAGATTTTTGGTGACAAAAAAATAAATGTAATAGAGGAATATATCTTAAGGCTTGGAATTCGATGTGTGTTAGTAAGGCTAATGGTGGCCTAGGTATATAAACCCGTATAAGTTCAGTTTAGCTTTATTAATCAGGTTGGCTTGGCGTCTTTTAGAAATTCCAGATAAACTGTGGTGTGTTATTCTTAAATATAAATATTTTCCTAAAAATGACTCTCTTTTATAAAATGAAAAATGTTAAATCCTGGGTTTGGAGTAATATCTGTAAAGGTTTAGATATAATTAGAGAAAATCATTGTTGGGAATTGAGAAATAGTAGAAACATTCGAATTTGGACAAATAATGGCTTTCTAATGGTAAAAGACTAAAAGACCAAAGCCTAGAAATAACAATAATATCCATGTAGTTAGTAAAGTTTCTGATATAATTGATAGCAATGGTAATTGGAATCTTAATCTAGTCAATAATCCGTTTGATGCGAGTGATATTGAGGAAATTAAATTGCTTGAACCCCTGTAATGATGATGACAAAGAGGATATGAGGAGATGGATTGGTACCAGAGATGGTTCTGTCTCAGTTAAATCTGCTTACAACTATTTATGTAATAGAAATCATAATACCCATAGTGTTGAATGGGTTGGTATATGGAAACTAAATATTATGCCTAGAGTTAAAACATTTCTTTGGAAAGCTCTCAGTGGCTGTCTTCCAGTTAGGGAGACTCTGGGTAGGTATACACCTATTGACATTAACTGTCCTTTATGCAATTGCAATGCTAAAGAAAATATTGATCATCTGTTTACTAGTTGTGTCTTCTTTGAAGCTGTTTGGAGGGGTCTCTCCCTTCCCGGTCTCTCCGTCCCTAATTAGATGAGCTACTTGGTTTTTAGTTTTGTCCACAAATAGATGAGCTATTTCATTAACTAAGGGGATATTTCTAAAACTACCCTTTAATTGATTATTTTTTCTATAAGAAATATGTATAATTTGATAGTCATGTTTATATTCGTTGCGTAGGTGTTTTAAAATGTTTTTCAACGGTATAAAGTTTATAAAAAACCGTGGTATAGTTTAAGAGATAAATCGTTTCTAAATTTCACTAATTATTGCCCATAAGGGTATAATTGTAAAAAAATATTTAAATATACTCCACTTTCCTCCTTGCCTTAAAATTTGTGCAAACTACAAGTAGCTCATCTAATTAGGGACGGAGGGAGTATTTATTATGCGGCAACTAATCTAAATTTTAAAGAATGGTGTCTGCACTGGTTAAAGGACAATATTAGTAGGGATCACATTGCTTATGTCTTATGGTACATTTGAAAATTCCGGTGTCGGGTAGTTTTTGATAATGTTAAGGCTAACCCTGTAGATCTTATTGAGTTTATTAGAAGAGATCTTCCAAATTATACCAAAAATATGAGCTACCTGCCTGTGAAAAACATTTGTACTGCACAATCACCAGCAAAACCAAAGTTTAATACCATGCATCAAAGATATATATCAGTTGTTACCACATTTTGTTTGAAATGGTGAAGCATTTAAGAGCAGGTTGATGATGCCCAACACTAATAAATGACTAACCTCTGGGGCATAAATGTACACAACAGTGAAAGTTCCTGTAATGCAAAGCGACCTCCAAACAAAACACGGGTGGTTAGATTCTCATGCTGAAGAAGAAGAGAATAAAATTCTCTTCGATCTAATTTTGGTAAATAGTTTTACTACTGCCCCTAGCGATTGGATATGGCAACCGAACAATAATAAAATTGTTATCTGAAATGATAGAGGTGCCATGCATAGAATTATCGTCATGAGGAGCATCAATATTGATTTTTATTGCAAACATCGTATTATCTCTCATTTATCCATTTATTTTTCAGGGTGAATGAAATTGCTTGTACTTTCTACAAAAGCACTAAAATAGCGTTATTATCTAAATATCAAGGTCTAACTAATATAAATATGGGTATAAAATGTAGCACTTACGTGCTTATCAACACCCCCACACTTATATTTTGCTAGTCCTCGAGCAAAACAAAAAATACGTCCGCTAAACAGCTGGATATAAGATATGTCTTCTACAGTGAGACGGATCCACTAAATAGTGGATAGAGATGTCGTCTAAACAGCGAGACGAATCCACTAAGCAGTGGATATATATTTTTTGCTAAACAGCTAGACAAAAAGACATGTTAAATGTACGATCTCATCATGTAATTTTATTTTATTTTCCGCTTTTTAAGACCAAACTAAACAACTAGTCATAATATACAATTTTATTTTTTATTTTATTTTTTTATTTTTCCAACCTATAAATATAAAAATGACCACTCCCCCACACTTAAACATTACATTGTCCTCAATGTAACTGAGTCATCCAACGTAGAAATTAAGATGGGAGATTGAATATGCATCAAGCAAACAAAAAGAATATAGAGTAAAGGGAACAAATCTGATGGGTTGACTCTCATGAAGCAAAAGGTATTTGTTTCCCTACTTGTGCCAGCAAAGAATCTCAAACAGGGTGCTGATGCACCAAAGTAAGCTGCCAATCATATATATATATATAGTCTGAAAAGTTGTGGATCAACCCAATAAATCCTGTCAGCTGCAAAATATGAACATGCAAACACTATAAATTTCCAAAAAGATGTGTAAAACCATTCACAATAAGAAACAGACCTTAGTTGAGATAAATAAATCACTCCATGGAGAACAAACATAGAATGTATACTAGTTTTTATATTGGAAATACGCTCTGAATCAGGCTCAAGATCAGCTGAAATAATCATAGTCATCACATTATCTTCACTAGAAATCAGAGTAGGCAATGTGTTGACAATGTGAAAAGCTATCAGGTTAGCAAACTCATCACAATGGTTTAAACCTGTATCTAAAGCACTAAAATAGTGTGAATGAAATTGCTTGTACTTTCTACAAAGCACTAAAATAGTGTTATTAGCTAAAATATCGAGATCTAACTAATATAAATATGAGTATAAAATGTAGCACTTACGTGTACATAACCTACTCAAGTATGCGAACGAGTACGCATACCTAAGTGGCCGGACTAAGTTTGGGTTCGCCAGTACGCGAACGTGTACGCATACCACCAAACTCAGTTAAGTCCCAGAACTTGAACCTCACGCCAGTACGCGTACCGGTATGCGTACTTAGTTCCCGGACCTCCACTAAACCAATCAGTATGCATACGGGTATGCATACCATGGTTCCCGGACTTGGAATAACTCGCAATGATTAGCATACAATTATGCATACTGTCTTATATTCAATCATGGTTATTTGTTCTAAACTCCCAATTCAATCATTGAAAGATTCTCGAAAGAGCGGAATAGTCAGTTGTCTCACACAAACTATTATCTTCAAAGCAATTTTCAAGTGATCGAATGATCAATACGAAACATTCTCGAGTCTACATCAAATGACTATCTCACACAAATCATGTAAGATGTTATCAGCGATTTTAACGTGATCATCTTTTAACTTTCGTCAAGAATATAAGATGAACTTGGTTAAAGTTTAAAAGTTACCAACACATATTTCGAGAAATATGTAAGCGAGTTAAACTCAACTCGAAATATCAAATATGTATAATCGAAGTCTATATAGTTATACTACTTTTGTCTCAAATAGGAGATAAAGTAGATAGACTTTTGAGTGATAGATGAGTTCAAGTCTCCACATACCCTTTGTTGATGAAGTTCCACAAGCTCCCCTTAGTAGTTCTTCTTTTTCAATCGATGAACGCCGTGAAGTCTAAAGCTCAACTACACTTACTATCCTAATCCGAGACTTAGCTATAAGTATACTAGAAAGCAAGACTTATAGTTTTGACAACTAAACTTTACAAACAAGCTTGAGATAGCAACGCTTGCGAGTTCGACCGAGCAGCGCTCTGACAATCTCCCCCTTTTTCAATTTTAATGACAAAACTATTAATACATATGGATTACAAAATAAATAAACTTTGTAGCTTCTCATCCAAATGCTTGATTTACTTGGTTCTTCAACATTACTCGAAATCTTCATCACTTCCAAGTACTCCAGTGATTCTGAACGTGTTCAACTCAGCATCATAGTTGTTGAAGATCCGTAGCCATAACAATGAGAAAACATTAGCTCTCAATCATTGTTATACAATGTCATAGTATTATTAAACAACATCAAAGTCCAATTGTATCACAACTTTGACAACAATACTATGGTGATAATGATCCGTAAACCATATGTATTTGTAGTGTGAACTACACATTAATTCTCCCCCTTTTTGTCAATATAAATTGGCAAAGGTCCGAAAACTAGCGGGATCATAATGAAATTCTCATAGAGATACTTCATGACTAAAAGAGAACATATCAACTTTGTTTCGATGATTTCACATTGTCGAAACTTAGTGTATTCATCAAGGAGTTTATAAAGATACAAGATAGCTCCTACAATATTCCACAGCCGCACTTCCCACAAATATTTAGCAATTAAGCACAAGTTCAATTAAGAACTCCCCCCCCATAAAATGTCATTCCCGAAAGAACAACAAGAGCAACCTTACTTTTACAAGAAAAGAAGGATTTCTTTGGACATTAACAAATTACATGAAACATGAATTTGTATCCAGAAAACTCAATTAAATTAACCACAAGAGAACCCATGATTAATTTAATCGGAAATGCTCAACATAAGAGAACTTACGGAGCCACACAGTACTTTCACATAGAAGTGAATCCGGGAAAGACCAATACTGCAGAATATTGAAAGATTCATTCTATTTTTCATCAATATTTGCATAATGACATGTAATAGACTTAATCTTTGTAGTCATCAGTTCATCCTATCTTCATCAGTATTTGCATAATGACATAATAGGCTTAACTCACTAGTGGAGAATGGGTTTTTTTAAGTCTGATTGGGCTTTATAAAAACGTCTTCCAAGAGATTTCTTAACAAACTGGGCTTCCTATGGGAGACGTTACTATAGAACCGTTTTTTGGGGACCATGATATATTTGGGGGGACCATTGTTTTATAAGGCCATCTAACCTACATTTATAAGGGATATCCTAAAATGTGGACATTACTAATTTGCCCCCAAACCTTAATTAAGATTATAACTAAACTAATAACTACCAAAATATAAATATAAATATAACCTAATCTAATCTATTAACAAAAACACAAAATCAGAGAGACCATACCGCCGCAGCGGCAGGTTTTGGGAGAATTTTTTTCTTCTCTTCTTCTTCTTCCTTTCAACATTCGTTTCATGATTAATCGTCGATTCATAAAATTTCATCGTCGATTAATCAATCGACTATAAGAATGGTTCTTCGAAAGAAAAACAACCGACTTCAAGGAGAAGGTCCTCGATTGGGACATCTAGCAGATCATCCAAGTGATTTTGAGATTTATAAAGAAGTGGAACAACCAAGTGAAGCCATAATCCAGTATAATATACGTTTGAAGAAGCCTGATTCGCAGGTATTTTGCAACAAACCCATTACTTTTAATTTGATTTTGATTCGTTTAATTGAATAGAAATCATCAAAATAGGGTTAAAATGGAAGTTACAATGCATTGTTCGGTTATGACGATTTTCTAAAAAACCCTAGTTTGTTAACCGAACTTCCTTAAAGGAAGAACAAGAAGAACAGTTCGGTTCTCTAGGATTCATAACTAGGTCACCGAACTGGCAGTTCGGTGAGTTCGCAAAGAAGCCTAAATTTTTTTTCTAACCGAACTCTGCTATTTTACAACAATTTTTTTTCCACATGTAACCGAACTTTGCTATTTTGTTCGGTTTGTTCGCATAAAAATCTAAAACTATTTAGTAACCGAACTGACGGAGGAAAAAAAAAATTACAATGTAATCCAGAACTATGCCATTTTTCCCAATATGTTTAGTTTCATTTAACCGAACTTGTCCAACTATGTTGAGTTGCATACATGTTGAGTTCGGTTTTATTCGCATAAAACCTGACAAACCGAACTCGTCGGTAGTGGCATACATGTTGAGTTCGGTTTTTATAAAAAACCTTGACAAACCTTGGTAAAACCGAACTCTTCATTAACACTTTGACCAATGTTGAGTTCGGCTTGTTCTCAAAAAATCTTTGGTAACCGAACTATACTCGGGAACACAAAATTAGAGTTGGCCTATTTTTCGTGAACTTTTGCTATTAACCAAACCTTACGTTTGAGAACCCCTTATGTTGTATCGATTTAGTGAATAATTTAGCGGTTAAGCTAATATCTTTTGTTTTCTTGATTAGTGGAAGAGGAAAAAAATCAAACAAACCTTTCCGGAAGATCTTAGAACTCCCACGCCTCGAGGCAAAGTACATTGTGATGCCGGTCACCGTGGAACCAAAAATGCTAAGTATAGAGGTGGGTCATTACCGGGTGTTGTGATCCAAGATGGTGTTTATAGAGATAATGTTGACAACGTAATCCAACAAGTTAATGAAGAGATCGTGGAAGAGATGGGCACTCAAGAACATCATCAAGGTGGAGAAGGTTAACCAGCTGAAGGAGGAGGAAATGAGGGTGCCAATGATGGTGAACCAGCTGAAGGAGGAGGAAATGAGGGTGTCAATGATGGTGAACCAGTTCAAGGAGGAGGAAATGAGGGTGACTATGATGATGTTCAACCATCTGAAGGAGGAGGAAATGATGGTGACAAAGATGAGGAAGATGGAGATAAGGATGATGATGAATCAGAGGAGGACTTGGAGGAAGAGGAAGAGGCACAAATAGAAATAGTGCGAAAAGAAACCTAGAAAGACGCCTAAAAGCCTTGTGCTAGATATTCATACATTTCGATGACAATTTGTGTTTGACGCCAAAGATGCCAACTTATGGTACTCCAAGAGATGGAGGGGAGGTATTGATGGGCTACAAAAACTCATGGGCTGCCAAAATCTTTGCGACAAAGGTATGGTTACCATCAATATTTCTCAAACATTTTATTATATTTTGACATATATTTTTCTTTTCTATATATCTTAGTATATAAGATATGATGTTGCTTTTGTAGGATCATAATAATGTTGTTCGTGTTTTGAAACGTCAAAAGAACAAGATATGGAATATAGAAAATGAGTGGGATGAGGTCCGCTGGCGGTATTTGACCGTGTACTATGGAACCAGGATACAACATGCGCACCAAAAAATTGATGTCATCCTTTATTCGCATTTGCCGAGGTCTTATCCATAGACGGATACCTTTCATCTACCCATTGGTGAGATGGCAATAACTCCGGATGATTGTTTTAGAATCACAGCCCTACCAATTACAAGAACAAGTGTTCGAGATGGATATCATCCCTCGATGAGTTATGAACTTCTTGAAAAGCTAGTCGAAAGATGTCTAGGATGGAGAGATAAAAAGGCACAATGTGAGTTTTAGACGAGCTAACAAAGAGCCTAAGGAAGGTGATGAGTATAATGAGTTTGAGGAAGACCGCACGTACAAGAAGAAGTTGAAAAAGATCAAGCTAAAAACCTTGTTTGATGAGTTTTCAGGGACGAAAAATTTGGTTGTTCAAGGAAAGTTGGTGATGACAGAGGAGAAGATTAAGCACCATGTGACCGTTTATTTGTTATACCAACTAGGAACCATTTTCTTCCCGACAGATTCGAATCACGTGGTAAATGCTCATTACCTCCGACTATTGGACCCCGAATGAGGTGAACAACTAATCTTGGGGCATTGCGGTTCTTTCATTCGTTCAAGAGGAACTCAAAAAAGCTTCGAGGCTTAAGAGTCTATATTTTGGAGGCTTATACACCATTGTTCAAGTACCCCGTTAAATTATCGTTTGTGTATTTCAATATATAAGTGAATGAATGTGTATTGTTACTAATCATATTGCGAATGTATTATTTGTTGCCTCTTCTTATAGGTTTGGGTGTACGACCACTTCCCTAAACTGCAATTGTCTCATGCTCACACTCCTTGGCCTTATGGGAAGCCTACAGTTGGCAAATATGAATTTTTGAACTCACAGAAAAGAATAAGAAAAAAAAGGTGTTGGAGTTGAGGGAGACATTGGATAAGTTAACAGTGGAAGTTGTGGTTTTCCATCCTTACACCATTGCATCAGATGAAGACGAGGAGGATGTTGAGGTTATTGATTTCTCACCTGTTGTGGAGTATAATGGATCGTTGTTTCATCCTGGAGGTTGTACAATGTATAATCCTCGAAGAGTATTAAGACAAGTTTCTTGTGTCCAAAGTGTCCCACAAGTGGAAAACTTCAACTTCAAGGTGAAGAAGCAGGGAACTAAGAACACCGAGAAGAATTTCACCCCCAAATACGATCATGCTCCATCAGTGGACCACTGGAAGAACTTTGGGGATTATCTTGTTCCAGTTGAAGAGTTGCAAGATTCATTTGATGAGCCAAATGCCGGTGACGAGGGATATATGGAATGGTATGAACATTTTTCTCATCCTCGTGTAATAAACAGTGTCCAACAAGCCCGTGCTGATAAAGCAAAAGCGACGACAATGGAGAAAGAGGCTAAGAAAACTATGAAGCATACCCCTATGTGTGGTGATGAGGCCTTGATCTTGTGGAATTTGGCGGTAAGATATTTACTCTTATTTTTGTTTTTCAAAATGTTATAAAGTATTGAAAAATAATAGTTACTTATGTTTTTGATGAGAAAAGGTGAAGGCAAGTGCTAAATTGTTGAAGAAAATGATGGCAAAAATCCGGAGTGGAGAGTCGATGGATACTCGAGAACAAACAGACCTCTACAACCAAATAACTAATGTTTTTAATCCCAACATTGTCAATGCAATCAAGGTTGATCAAAGCCATACCATGCCGTCGAAGAGGAGTCACCGACAAGGGGAAGGTTCAAGTCGGATGGTTGAACAACAAAGCAGTGGAGATGACACTCCTAGTGACGAAGGACGAACTAAAGCTCCTAAATGCAAGAGTAGAAAAGTTTCTCGTAGTGGTCGTGGTAAATGAGTGATTGCAACAATTAATACTTTGTTTTCTTATGTTTGGAAGATTTTTTTATTGCGGATTTGGTAGTTTGTTTGGTTAAGTGTTTCATCATTACTAAATTTTTAAGAAACGTTTAGTAGACTAAATCTCGTAAACAACCGAACTCTGATTATCTTAAGTTCGGTTTGTTCTCAAATTTAAAATCTAACCGAACTCAGGTACAATTTTTTTTTCAGAAGTTACAGAGTTGTATTCGGTTACCTGCAATTTTTAGCAGGAAACCGAACTCCAATGTTCGGTTACCTGCAATTTTTTAGCAGGAAACCGAACTCCAATGTTCGGTTACCTGCAGAAAAGTCTGGCAACCGAACTTATGGGTTCATAATCCAGCGTTAGTGTAGTTTTAGTTCGGTTAACCGCAATCTAAACAGCCAACCGAACGCTTTCGTTCGGTTGTTTCGAAGATTTTGCAATCTAACCGAACTCACAACAAGAAAATTTCAAAAGTTATAGTGTAATGTTCGGTTACCTGGTATCATTCATCAGGTAACCGAACTTGGTGGTCGATAAGTTCGGTTTGTTCGCATATTTTGCAATCTAACCGATCTCATAACAAGAAAATTTCAAAAGTTACAGTGTAATGTTCGGTTACCTGGTATTATTCATCAGGTAACCGAACTTGGTGGTCGATAAGTTCGGTTTGTTCGCATATTTTGCAATCTAACCGATCTCATAACAAGAGAATTTCAAAAGTTATAGTGTAATGTTTGATTTACCGGGTATTATTTTGCGAGTAAATAGAACGTTACAATGTGGAGATCATAAATCAGACATAATTTTCCTAAGTTCGGTTACCTGCTATGATTTATCAGGTAACCGAACATTACACTGTAACTTTTGAAATTTTGTAGTTTGCACTGTTCGGTTACCTTTGATTTACAGAACCAACCGAACCTGTGAGTTCGGTTTTGTCGATGCATTTCTTATGTAACCGAACTAAGTATTTTGAAATTTGAATGACACTAATTTCAAGTAACGGCTATTTTTATAGCCGTTATACACCTCAGTGGTATAAATATGTGTCTCATAGTTAACATTTTGTCTCAAAATATTCTAAAAATGGCAGCCACTACTCCTAAATTTACTCTAGATGAAGATTTATCTCTTTGCAGAAACTACATACTATACTATCCAAAGAGGGGTGAAGAACGAAGAATGAATGGTATTATGAGTCAAAGTTATTGGGGGGAAAATTATGAGAAATTCTGCTCCGACACAACAAAACCTCATAACCGTGATCATATAGCTTTGTTTATTCGATTCGGAAAGATTAGAGATAGAGTTGTGGAGTTTATGGCTTTATTTTGTATTGTAAGGCGGTATCGACTTAGGGGTGAAGGATTCTCCGAAATCATTTTAACATCAAAAAAAGAATGGCGAAGATGGAAGAGAAAGGATTTCAAATATGAATATCATTTCCGCCTCCTTAAAGACTTTTTCATAATGCGTTTCGGATATTAAATGTTATGTAGCTTTAGTTTTAGTTCGGCAATGTCCTCTAATTTCATTTCCTAACCGAACTTAAGTCTTGATGTCTCACTGTTCGGCGATATCATGTAATTAAGTTCCAATATGAAAAAAAAAAGTTCCAAAAATAACAGTCTCTTATTCTTATGAAATGTTCAAAGCATAACCCAAAAGTAAGACCCAATTCCAAAAACACAATCTTTGATTCTTATGTTGATGTTCAAAGCATACTTAGTTTAATTAATGGTACATTCAATTGCAAGGGAAACTGGACCTTCGTGTATGATTTTTTCCGAATCCTTCAAAGTTTTCCACATCTCCATGTTATGCTCGTACATAATGCACCATCCCAACATTGTGTCGGGGTAAAATCCATGCCAATAAGAGTTTCCGCATATTGGAGGCGGTGGACAATCGTCTTCTAACCGGAGGCCTATAAAATGGTTGTTGTTAACAAGCGCAATCACCACTCTCCTACGTTTAAGTTGCTCGACACATATTTTTGTTTTCGGAGTGCATGTGAAACTAGCACCTTTTGAGAAATAGTGAACCACGCAATTGAATGCTTCGCGATTTAGTGCCCACATATCGGCATGCCCATCCAATGATCCCTTGTGATTGGATCCCCCGTGGAGACGCCTTTGATACCTAACAACCGCACATTGAGACTAGAATCCCCATCGGACAACATTGGCTTGTAAAATTCCGGGTTGTCCTTTAGCTTCATCAACAACCTTTGTCGGACATAAGTGATTTGATTATCATTATACATCTTCGCACCTTGAGTGAAAGGGACCTAGTTGTTGTACGACAACGTGGAATCCGCCCAATTACCATCCGGAGGGACGTCATCGGTGGATATGACGTACTTTCTAATGTATGGAGGTATCTCTTCCAAGTACCTTCTATCAACAAAAGTTGATGAATCATCAATTGGTCGACTTCTTTCTTGGATGCGGCATATTGGAGCCTTAAGCTTCACGTCTCGTTGAATTGGTTGGCTAGGTTCCGATGGAGTAGGTGGGGTTGGTTGCGAGCGTAACATCGGTCCTTTTTTCTTCATATCCCGTTCACTTGTTTTGCCCTTTTCCACAATATTCCTAGACCTTTCTTAGAATCTTCTTGATACTTCGCGCGGTATGCTCATGCCCACAAGGGTCTCTAGTAAAAGGGGTCATTTCACTTTTCCTATTAGCCAACACCTTTGCATATTCTCTTACTTGTTTTTTTTTTCTTTGGTGATTGGCCTACCTTTGCCCTTGCCTTTTTCGGTTCGTGCACATTCTCGAAGTGTGTGGATAAACGATTGGCCGCATGTCATCCCAAAAGATTTTCTTTTCAAGTTTGTTCATGTTCGGTACACATCGATAACCATTCTTCCCATCTCATTGTCACCAAACTCTTCTCCGATCGCCCTTTGGAGGAGGGACAAAACTTAATTGTTGCCAATATGGATCTATATCGCTTAGAGGGATTATGCCATGTTCATACTTAACTATCATATGGCGACAAGGGAGTCCCATAGACTTCATCATGTTGCAAACACACACCTCGTCCGGCTTGGTTCCCCATATGTCAATCAAATTCACCTCTACCATTAACCTCTTAATGCAAGCACGTGAAACATTATAATGGAGTCCCTTGAACAACCGAAGGTCCGCCATATTCTTGATGTTATCACCTTTGTCTACAATCTTTTTGTACTTCATGATGCAGCTTTTTTGAAACTTCTCTTTAATTCTATCAATCTAGCGGTTGAAGTAATTCTCCATTGCGTTAAACACAATCACAAAATTATCGACACATCCAAAAAGATTTTTCTTCAACCGGTGGTGAGCCGATTCTACCAAACTTGTCGCTTGATTCCCAAAGTGTTTATGGTGGTTGGTAAATGCATAAACGAAGCGCTCTTTGTGCGGTTCCAACCATTGCTGAACCATATACGTTACAATATCCTCGGGATATTCGGGGCTAGACCAATGTTCGATAAATGCCGCAAGATTTAGATTACACTCTTCTTCGGTGAGAGACCAAGTCAATGACTCCCATTCACCAGAGAAAGCAACCCATTTAGCGTGATTTATAGTGTATTGTATATTGAATTCCTCTTTTGCATCCGCTTGTTCATCTTAGGTAGCTTACTAATCTCTTCAAATGCTTTCCTCTTTGGTGGACAAATTTGACGCTTGCACCTATTCATCACATTACACCATATATGGAACGTAAAAAGCATATTATGTGATAATGGGAAGACTCTCTATTGTGTTCATTAATGCTACATCGTTGTCCATCACTATAACCGCGGGTATATCATCACCTTGGTATATGGCCTTCACTTGTTGTAGCTCCCAAGTGTAACTTGGTTCTTGCTCATCTTCTAGAAAACAAAAAGCAATGGTAAACGGTGACTTCGTCGAGGTACGACCAACAATATTCAACAATGGCATCTCGTATTTGTTATTCTTGTAAGTGCAATCCATTATAAGAACTTGATGGAAGGATTGAGCCAATTGAACACTCTTCGGATGCGCAATGAAGAGATGCGTTATTTCATCTTCCGGACCTACCTTCTTTTGAACCGCGTATCCTTTCTCTTTAGCGCAAAAAAACAATTGTTTCATAACTTGTCTATCCTTCCATTCATTCCTTTTAATTGTCTCAATTGCATTGTAAATGGTCGTCAAAGATGATACATTATCCTTGTTATCATCCTTTAGTAAGTGAAGCATGTTAAGTGGTGAAATTCCCATTCTCCTAAATTTAGCTATTTTCTTCATTTCTTTAGGAATGAGCCTTGCGGCCATTGCATGTCTGTCAAGATCATACGGACGAGGGTGGTTATGATGACCTGCCACCTTATCCATATATAGAACCCATCCATTCTTTTTTTTGCACTTACTAAATACTAGCTTGAACGGACATTTAATTTTCTTTTGAGCACGCTTTGTTCTTCCTCGTCGTCTTTCCTTTATACACATAACCCTTCCTCTTGTGACTAACATCGGGATCTCCACTTCTCTCACAAACCATTTCAAAACGAGTTTGGCTTTCTTTTCCATTCAAAACTAATACGCACATGGCTTTCTTGGCATGGTCTCTAGCCCAATTCTTCGCATCAATAGGTTTATCAAAAACCAAATCATTGACATAGTGATTAGATGTATCTTCAAATAGCATGCCAACCGGAGAAGGTTGATTATCCATTGGTATAGGTTGACATTCAATCTACAAGAAATGGAACAACATCAATTGTAATCAGAAACAAGTTCGGTTACATGAAAATTTTATCGGGATAACCAAACTCAGAGTTCGGTTTGTCAAGCAAGTTGACAACTAACCGAACGTTACGTATACTAAATCAAAATTTTATTGTGCGTAAGTTCGGTTAGAAAGTGGGTTGGTATAAAGTTTGCGAACCAACCAAACTTTATACATTAATGTGAAATATTATTTTACATAAGTTCGGTTAGCTATTGGTTGCAAACTAACCGAACTTATGGACCCTAAAGTTCGGTTACATGATAATTTTCTTGGGAAAACCGAACTCAAAGTTCGGTTTGTCAAGCAAGTTGATAACTAACCGAACTTTACATATACTAAATCAAATTTTATTGTACGTAAGTTCGGTTAGATAGTGGGTTGGTATGAAGTTTGCGAACAAACCGAACTTTGTACACTAATGTGCAATCTTATTTTACATAAGTTTGGTTAGCTATTGGTTGCAAACTAACCGAACTTATAGACCCTAAAGTTCGGTTACATTTCGGCCAAACCGAACATAACACTTGTAATCCTAATTACCGGCCTGTAACATGTCCGTTAACCGAACTTCAAAAAACCTCCATTATTGGAGAGTTCGGTAACCTGCGTGTTTAGAAAAAGTAAGGAACTACACTTTCGGGATGAGTTCGGTTACATGTTCTTCACACAAGGTAACCGAACAAGCCCAAATCTACTTAACAAATTCACATTTTTTGAAAATTTGGACCAATTCAACCAACATTATCTAAGTTTAGAGCATACCCGGGGTACCCAAATAGTCTTCCTCAGGTTGTGGTTGGTAAAATCCATCGTTTTTAATCTTGAGATTGGCTTTGGGGAAGAATACATTCACCATCTAAGAAATAATCCATATCCCAGGATCATTGTGAAGATTGACATATACTCTAGGAGAGGAAGGAGATGAAGATTCATATGAGCTATCATCAATTGAATCATCACTTGAATAGTCTAGATTAGTGAACTCGAAAAAAAAATTTATTTTCCATGTTTTTGTTCTTCATCTTCTCTAACTTTTTGTCTAAATAATTCTACTTCTTTTTTAAATAATCGATTTTTTATCTCAAATCTTTATTCAAAATCATTTCACTAATCACACTAACTAATATTAACACTAACTAATCATTAACCAAAATAATCGTGAGGATAATTTAGGTATTATCATAAATATCTAGATAAGGGGTGACCTATATTTACTTTAAATGTCTTACTAAAAATAGAACCATGGTCCCCA
>JAJJWW010005197.1:0-169393 GCA_023531295.1 Papaver armeniacum
GATTTCCACTAGTGATACCATATTATTTGTTTGAAATAGGTGATGCATTTTACACCTTTATCATCATACGAGAGAAGAAAAACAATTGATCACTTAATAATGATGATCGGACCCACAGTTTTTGTGGACTAGAATCAATTATTATTTACTCAGGTTGAGAAATCACTTTCTCCAAAAACTAGTGATTTTAAGGAAAGAAGCGATCAATTCTACCCACACCAAGCGCTGGGCGATTTCATCCATGTAAAATGTAGTCAAAGATGTGTGCTATTTTCAACTTTACTCTCAAGTTTGATGGCTAACTGAGACGCCATTACAGCAACATATTACCTGCTCTTCCTTAAAAGTAACTTGAAGTCCAATGGAAGAAACAAGACCTAATTATGAACAAACGACTGAAGAAAATCTATAAACCAAAGAAGTCGGGGCATTTGCAGAGAAATAAGTTTCCGAAATAAGGATCTTTACTTCATTAAGTTTGTTACTCATACATTACGATATAGTAATTGACAAGCATGAATTTCACTTGTACAAATTATAAAACACACCCAAAAATGAAAACAACAACAGTCTTATTACGGTTTACAAGTTTTTCTGGTCTCATCCAAGACTTGAAATTGAACAACGTTATTCGGCATTATGGGTAAATCGAAGTATCGCCGATTTTGGTAAATTCAGTAGGGTGAGTGAGCTCGGTTTAAACCCTAAAAAAATGTGCCGCACGTGAGCACTTTATAGATTCGAGAGATCAATCTGTACAAGTCCGGCCTAAACCAAGAAATGGCCGTTCCAGGACTTGTTTCCTGATCACAAAGTGGAGGAGAAGGGTTGATTTGGGAGGGAAGCAAAGAAAGGTGTTGAGACCGGAATAGTTCCGGGGGAGTAGTGTCCCGACTTGTATCGGAGAAGTGAAAATCTTAGGAAGCTTGCAAGAGATGAAAGCTTTTGGAGAGCTTGCAAAGTTGCCTTTTCTCGAGTGTTGTATTTTCTCCCGACCGAGACTTGTTGTCCTGGGTGGAAATAGGTAAGACCTATTTATACAAGTCGAGATCAAAAACGTACCCCCGGCCTCATGAAGGAAGAGAGAAAGAGGGTGAAATAATGGGAGGAGTGGTAATCCGCATGTTGTGGAGGGTGAAAACTTTTTCACCATTATTTCCTCATTTATTTAACCGCTTTATTCCTATTCACGCTCTTAATGTGGCTAGTAGTTGACGTTGCATCTTTATGTGCCAAACCAAGACTGCGGAAAGCATCCCCCAGTTTGTGTTGATGTCTCGAGTGTTGTTTGCACCTTGAGTGCAAGTGGCGTTTTGCTAGTGGCGCGTGTGGCATGTACGGAATGTCTTTGTTGCGGGTTGCACCTTGAGTGCAAGTGGCAATCTGTGTTGCTAGTAGCGTGTGGCATGTGCCAATGGCATGTCTTGGAATGCCTTGGTGGGAGGGATTTATGAGATTGATGTTAGTGGCAATGCCGAGCTGCTAGTGGCGTGTTTGGCATGTGCCAATGGTGTGTCTTAATGCCTTGGTGGTAGGTTGCAGGGGCTTTGCAAGTTAGGCTACCAAGATGGGTTTTGGCATGTGTCGGCAACGATCATTGGCCAAGCTGGCTCAGGTTGCACGGCTTGCAAGTTAGGCTACCGAAGCGTGTGTGTTTGGCATGTGTCAATGGCACGCATGCCCATTAGGGCCATGGCCTGGTAAGAAAAGCTACCAATGATGCGTGTCGGCATGTGCCAATGGCATGCGGACAATTCAGTCACTACCGGTAAGAAAAGTTACGTCGACGTGTTGGCATGTTCCAATGGCATACGTGGCCAATTTGGAGTCCACGGCACGGTAGGAAAGCTACCAATAGTGTTGGCATGTTCCAATGGCATGCGTGGCCAATTTGTCACGGCACAGTATCGAAAAGCTACCAACGAGGCGTGTTGGCATGTGCAATGGCATGCGTGGCCAATTTGGGTCAATGGCCGGTAAGAAAAAGATGCCTACGACTATGTCTACTTTAAGTCTTGCAGGCCTATTGGAGCGCGGCAAGCACGAGTCGATCCCACGAGACTTGTGGAGTGTTATGTTGATCTAAGGCTTACTCTAATTGATTTCAAAAGAAGTGACAAATTTATTTGGGTTGTCGATCTTTGTAGAATGGGGATAATAAGTAGATTCTAAGGAAGTTAAAACAACATTGTAAACAATTAGGGAAAGAGCACTAGGGGCGGTGAATCCACCACCCGATCATGCTAAGGCAATTTTCTAACCAAACTATATTCTTGATTCATTCAAGGGGAAGAATACCATGGATAAAGTATTGGCTAATCTCACACTCCCCCTAGTATAGAGTGTCTTCTTAGGTACACTCTATCACAGTTCATGTGCTCAATTAGCTAATTCAATATTTCTAAAACAATAAAGCATGACAAGAACACAACATGAAGATGAATTACTTAGCATATTATCGAGGTTTCAACAACACCTAGTTAAGAAACTTAGAACATAATTCAAATGGTTAAAACATAAATCAAACTACGTGGTGCTCAGCTCCATGCATCAACTCTAACACACACCCAAGAACCCTATTTATACATGCCATTCAAAACCCTAAATTTATCCCAAAACAAAAGAAAATAATTGAACACCCTCTTACCCAAAAACCTAATCCCAGTTGTCTCCCGCTTGTGCGGCTCGTAACTCCTTCCGATTTTCCTCTTGATTTGATGTAACCCCCAACCATAGTTCTTCCTATCTCGACTTAGCTTCTAGGGAAGAAGCTATGAGGTGAGATAGAGAGAAGCTAGGGGGGGAGAAGGTGGTGCGGTTGGTGGGTGTGGTGTCGGGAAGAAGATGTGTGTGGTGAGGTGGTGGCTCAGAATGTATAGGTGAAGGAGGTGGAGAGAATGGTTTTCTCGATTGAGTCGGGAGAAGAAAGAGAAATGGAAAGAGAAATGGTTTTGGTCGATGGGGTATAGGGGTAGGTGGATGTGGTGTGAAGCGGTTGCATCGAGGAAAGCAGATGAGAAGGATGGAGCGACGTTGGATGCGGTAGGTGAGATCCGAACAGCTCAAGGAGAATCGGGTTGTTTTGGTGTTGAGCGGGAGCAGCAAGAAATGATGTGAGGAAGGCGGCAGAAGCGTTGGATGCAGATGGGCGAGATCTCACGGTTCGGAAGAGACAGGCTCGGATCCGGTCGTGGGTCAAGTCTTGGATAGCTCGGGCCCATGTCTTGTAGATGGGTTGCTCCTTGTTGTTTGCAAGCATTGCTTGCGTGAACTTTGGCTTTACTCCTAGACGCTTGCCTCCAATTTTACGCGCTTTGGGCTCCTCAGATTCTCGAACTTTATTTATTACCTAAAACACAAAATTAATTAGTACAATATTCTTGAAAACAAAGAAAATACGAGAATGGGATAATATCATTTGGACAGGCACAAAGATGAGTTAAATGCCAATAAATAGGTGTAGAAATATGCAATATTTGGCACTCATCAAATACCCCCAAACCTCGAATTTTACTTGTCCTCAAGTGAAACAAATTAAGAAATCCTAACTATACCACCGTCGCGTGGTCTCTCGAATGCATTTAGCGTATGCACTAAGCCTTTAAACCCTAGGTGTCCCTAGTGGACGAGTTGTAGTCGTGAGGGTTTTACCGAGAGGTGTACCCACAAAACCTTCTCCAACTTCAGTGTAAAGAGTCTCAAGCATCCAAGGAGCTATGAGGACATAGAGTTTCTGCATGCTAGTAACAAGAAGTTAGAACTATCAAAGAACGCATTCTCATCCTTAAGTCTTGAGCGAAATAACCATACCATATGAAAGAATTGATCTGATTGTGATCATAAGCCTCGACTCTCGCTCACCATTAGGGTTTTATGATAATTGCACTCAAAAGATCGCTTTTTAGTCTCATGTGTGCGACGAGGAATAAAGAGAAATCCCGCACACGTTGTAGGTGAGAAGGATAACCTTCCGAAATAATTGAGACTCCACATAAGTGTGGACAAAAAGAATCTTTTCTCGATGATCTCTAAGAAAGGAAATCAACCATTAGCAAGGATGGGAGTACTCACTTACCTTCACCCGATCGGCAATTAATATCACTCTCAAAGCATTCATAGAAACGTCTTCAATCTTCGGTCTTGATCTTCAATGGCGATGATGAACTTCGAACTTCACAAAAACTTGACAAACTTTTTTTTTTTTTTTTTTTTTTTTTTTTTTAGTGAAATGAAAAGAACAATAAAACTCAATTTTTCACAAACTTCATTAATTCTCATCTTCTTTTTTCTTTGTTGTATGTAAACCTTGGACTATCTCAACTTTTCTTCAAATATTTTGATGATGCTCCGCTTGCTGACGATGATGTGTTTCTATGAATTTGTTGGTGTTGTTGAGAGGGAGAGAGTGATGCTAACTGCAAATCGGTATTTAGAAGAAGTCTTCATCTTTAAACGTCACCCTCATGATTGGACGGAATTAGCACTCAAGAGATCAAAAGTAGTCAGAAAGTGAAGTGAGAAGTTGGTCAGCTCACCATTCCTACTCCGGAATTGATGTACGGTGACACACACTCTAACAGCTTTTCTAGAAAGTTGCAAAAATTGAAGGTTGGTGCCTCACTTGATGTAAAATGGGTAGTCTCCACTGGGTGATCACAATTCTACTCTAGAATATCTAAACAACACCTAATTCGCCCTCCGGTATGGTTAAATCCAACTTTAACGCTCTAATCAACTAAGAAACCCGATTGTGTTCTCAGTACTTCCAAGTTACATTTATTTGAGTCAGGACTCTCTATGTAAACATAGCTAGAAGCATGCTAGTGACTCTAAAATCTCCAAAAGTTGGAGGTTTTTATTTACATAAAGAGTTTTGAATTTTTTTTTTTTTTTTTTTTTTTTTTAAAATAAAAGACTAAAACTCTATATGCAAATGTACCCCCAAACCTAAATCAAACATTGTCCTCAATGTTTCAACAGATAATAAATGATCACATACCATGAGAACTATGCTTGATAAGAGAAAAGGGAAGAGATTACCGGATGTCGGCGGGAGCAAGGTTAGAGTTTCATTTGTCAAGGCTAGAATCCAACATTCTCGGCGGAGATCATATCGGATTAGCATAATATATGTGCAAGAAGACTCAGCGATTCAAGAAAGAAAATTTTAACAAGTCCTCTTGGATTATATACAATGAAAATTCACCATATACCAACAATCTAAAGAGTTGAGGATCAACCCAAAAGACGATATGTACAAACATCACTTTGACCTTACACAGATATAACATGAGAGTGCGGAAAGATTGCATACGTGAACAAGTTACCCTAAACCTAAACTTGTCACGAGATGTGTTTTTGAGCACAAATCTTGCAAAATTAAAGGTACATCATGCACTAGGTCTAACTCAAAATGAGTTTTGCTAAGAACAAGGCAGACATACACATTCAACCTGGCTCCTTAAAAGTGTTATACTTTGATGCAAAATAGTCCAAGAGGACTTGGGAAGCACAAAGCTCTAGGCCTAAATTAGGCATTTTCATAAAAGTTGGTTTTGCAATTTTGTTACAAACTACACCTAGATTTGGTGGAGGAGTTTCAATTTGTGCCTTAGGAGAGAGATTAGGTACAACTAAGTTGTTTTCAAGTATAAGATCATTTGCACCATCACATACTTTCCTAAGGTCAGAAGAAGGTAAATCATGCTCACCTACATAGAACAATTGATCATCAATCTCCATGTCATAATCATCATTATCCATAAGCTTTGTGTCATGCATAGGCAAATCAGAGGAAGCAACATATTGTGACATGGGTAGGGAATCAGACACAAAAATACTATCATGATCCATAAGAACATTAGTGTCAACAGAAGATTCATCCTTTATTAAGTCACAAACAAGTTGTGTAGCATGCTCACTTTCACTGAAGAATTTCACAAACCCAAACTCAGAGTCAACATCGCATGTATGAATGTTAGAAGAAGTATCATTCATAGGGTTCACGAAGAGACGCTTAACGTCTATGAACCCAAAGATTCCATCATATTTCCAAAGCACGCACATGCTCTTCTAACATATCATATTCATCATCATCATCATCCTCATAAAAAAATTGCATTTCCCTATCCAAAATTGTAGCATTTCTAGTGTACTCATTTACCTCTAGATTAGGTTCATGTTCAGTGTCAGTTGCATGAGTAGGAATAGAAACACTATTTTCAAAATTATCAGGAATAACAAACATCTTATCATAAACTTCTTTCCAATCTTTATTTTGTACCTCAATCAGGTTCATTTGGAATCATAGTGAGATGTTCAAGTGAAGGGGAGTCTTCACTAGTGGGTATGCATGTTTCATATGAAGGATCATTACATGGTTGTGCACATGGTTCACTAGAGAAGGGATGATCATGCATTTTCCATCCAATTATATCATTGTTTTGCTCATGAGCTCTTCCATTAGTGATTGCATACAAGGAGTTGGGGAGTATAGAATTGTTCATCTCCCCCTTGTGGTTGATGATACATGTGCTCATAATGATTAGGGTATGAATATTCAAGGTCAGGGCCATGAGAAGGTTCATAATATTCCTTAAAATCACTATGGTCTGTGGGAGTTCATATTGTGGAGCATGCCCGTAAACAAGCTCTACGATGGATTTGTTTTCATCCCCGGTTGCGGACCAAAATCGACATGATCTAGCAACTCAATTTGAACTCAAAAAGAAGCATAGATTAGCACACATCAGGCATGTATAACCAATGATGTTTCAAAAGGGGGAAGCTAAGCCCACAGGAGTGCAAAGCCCGATTGTTGTACGGCCCGATTATGTGGGTTTCAATTTGTGTGCGGCCCGAGTTCATGCAAAATCCGATTCTTTGTGGGCTCATTTTGGTTTAAGTGGGCTTATTTGGTTTTTGTGGGATTTGGTTTATTGTGGGCTTTGGTTTGTGTGGGCTTTGGTTTATGTGGGCTTTAGCTTGGTTATGTGCAACCTGACTATGTGAGCGAGACGAGTTATGTTACCAGTGGTTATGGGCTTAATTTTGTTATGAGTTCCGACTTGACTTAGCGAGTTTACAACTTGACTTGGGTTGATTTGTGCAGCCCAATGTTTGGTTATGTGGGTTTAGTTGTGTGTAGAGCCCGGGTTGGGTGACGAGTGCACTGACCTAGTGTGTGCCAGTTGGCAAGCTCGAATAGCACAAGCCTGAGTTAGCTTAAGTGAAATCAACATAGGAAACATCAACTCACAAAAATGACGAGTGCCTTTGGAAGGGTACAATGCAGGTAATGTGCAGCTCACAGCACCATTACGGATCACTCACAAACTCACACTAAATGACACAACACATGACATTTAAGAGCGATCTCAACTTATGCACAACCTTGATTCTTTGGGCGGATGCACAAACAAGTAAAAATTGTGTAAAGTGCACGGGGGGATGGGATGTGCTCACTCAATGGTGAAGCATGTCTTTGGGTTGTGTGTTTGAAAAGCAGACTAACCGCTATCTCTAATTCCGCTACTCAACACTCACTCAAATACCAAAGATTCACACACACAATGCAGCCGATGAACAATTTTAGCAATCTATAACACATTTGACATTCACAGCATCATGTAAGTTAACAGATATTTGCATGATAGTTCAAACATTCAGGGTTCATATTCAGCACAAATGTGGGTATAGACTTCACGGATGCAAGAGATGAATTAGCGGATAAGCAATGCTAGCATTTCACAACATGCTCGGGGTGTCAAGAGTCAAGATGTCGAGAGTTATGGGTATACTTGTCAAGAGTTGCGTGAGAACAATACACTTGGGTAAAAATTCACGGGGTAGCTCATGCAAAATGGTATGAGCTTGACAAGGTATCTCAACAGAATTGCAGCTTATATCATTCACGAGTTGAGTGGTCACGGGTGCAAAGATTAGCAAATGACCAAAACATTTGGGTGACGAGCATCAACAAGTTTGGTTGATGTCAACGAAGTCGATTGACTCCTTTGGTTATCACTAGCTATGATCGGTGTATGCAAGCACAAATGGTTATATAATCATAGCGGTATGTTCAACAGCTTGACAACAAGACAAAGAGCTTGCAAGATGCTCGGGGGCGATGTTAACTTGGCTTGCGACAAATTTGGTTAACCAAATTGTAGCTCAAACTCACAGCTACAGGGGCTGGAGCTGAGCACAAAGCTAGTGGAAACTAAAGGGAGCAGAGCATACAAGCACAGATTTCAGGTATGGAGCTATTGACAACAAATGAACATTGCCAGCACTTTACAACATGCTCAGAGGGTGTAAGCAAGGTCAGTTGACCTCAAAACTCAGAGATTAAACACATGCATATATCAGCAAGGTTTTATGATCATAGCACCACTTCAGAGCTAAGCTCTCATGGCAAGTAGCTAAGGCAAGGTAGCAACAAGGTCAGTTGACCTCACACAAGGATTGTAGCAAATTTTTCACAGGCTAGTTTCAGGTTACACACAAGCACAGGCTCCAAATTTATCACGGTGATGAATGCTCGGCAAGGCAACTAGTGCATTGTGCTAGCATGGCTCACGGAGTTTAAGGTCTAGCACCGGGTCAAGCATGCATAAGGGTAAAGGGAAAGAGGTATCACTCCCTCGGTTGGATATCAAGCTCCGACTCACACTCAGCAGCCCGAGTGGAGTCGAGCACAGCAAATGTAGGTTGAGGGTTATAGCACGGTGTATTAACGGCTAGGAAATCACAGCTCATGCACACAACACAGGACATAAATGGGGTTTAGAGTACAATACCACCAGTATCAAACTGGGTTTAGGCAATTCCACCAATTGGTTTTGCTCCTTTGTGTTTCTTTTCCTTGCTTCTGCAGCAGTGTAACATGCACCTGTGAGCTCAAAAGAGAATTTTAGTTCTCAGAAGTGTGCATGCAAAGCAAAGAATTCAATAGTTGATAGTTGCTTATCAACGATAGTTAACAACTAGAGTTAAATGACATAAGATGTGAACTGCAATGAGGTGTTAAGCGAAGGTTTGACTTGTATGCAGGGGTGATATGAATGGCTATTTGACCGACGGGATCAAGAGTTACAAGGCAATGATGCTTATAAAGCTGTAGCTCGAGATCAAAAAGCTCGAGATGCAAAGTGAGTGCAAGCTACAAATGAGTTATCTCGGTACGTATAAGAGTAAAAGAAAATCTAAGTTATACTAAGTTATATTAACAATGCAAGACTACAATACAAGACTACAATGCAAGACTACAATGCACTATACACAGATAGACAATTAACAAATGAGATGTAAGCAAGTAAGAATCACTAATAGAAAGAAATACAAGAAGCAAGGATGTAAAGTTGCAAAAATAGAAAACCTCGCCTAAGTTACACTATCCTCAGGGGATAACAAAGATGATTTCAACACATATATACAAGACTAACTGAAACCAGTAGAGTTAGCAAATGATCTATGCGACGCGCCAAGTCCCAACAACGAGCGCCAAAAACTTGGTAGGCTAGGAAAGATGCCTACGACTATGTCTACTTGCAAGTGCACATGCCTATTGGAGGCAAGGGCAAGCCTGGAGTCGATCCCACGAGACTTGTGGAGTGTTATGTTGATCTAAGGCTTACTCTAATTGATTTCAAAAGAAGTGACAAATTTGTTTGGGTTGTCGATGCTAATTGAATGGGATAATAGTGATTATAAGGAAGTTAAAACAGATTGTAAACAAGTAGGGAAAGAGCACTAGGGCGGTGAATCCACCACCACGATCTATGCTAAAGGCAATTTTCTAACCAAACTATATTCTTGATTCATTCCAGGGAAGAATACCATGGATAAAGTATTGGCTAATCTCACACACTCCCCCTAGTATAGAGTGTCTTCTTACAGTACACTCTATCACAGGTTCATGTGCAATTAGCTAATTCAATATTTCTAAAACAATAAAGCATGACAAGAACACAACATGAAGATGAATTACTTAGCATATTATCAGGGGTTTCAACAACACCCTAGTTAAGAAACTTAGAACATAATTCAAATGGTTAAAACATAAATCAAACTACAGGTGGTGCTCTGGCTAGCCCAGGCATCAACTCTAACACACACCCAAGAACCCTATTTATACATGCCATTCAAAAACCCTAAATTTCTCCCAAAATAGAAAATAATTGAACACCCTCTTACCCAAAACCTAATCGGTTGTCTCCTCCCGCTTGTGCGGCTCGAGAACTCCTTACTCGATTTTCCCTTGATTTGATGTAACCCTAACCCTAGTTCTTCCTA
This sequence comes from Papaver armeniacum, assembly GCA_023531295.1. Taxonomy (NCBI): domain Eukaryota; kingdom Viridiplantae; phylum Streptophyta; class Magnoliopsida; order Ranunculales; family Papaveraceae; genus Papaver; species Papaver armeniacum. The sequence continues at coordinate 10,297 of JAJJWW010005197.1, forward strand.
TCTAGGACTTAGCTTTTAGGAAGAAGCTATGAGTGAGATAGAGAGAAGCTAGGGGAGAAGGTGGTGCGGTTGGTGGCCGTGGTGTAGGGGAAGAAGATGTGGGTGGTGAGGTGGTGGCTCTGTAACAGGTATGGGTGAAGGAGGTGGAGAGAATGGTTTTCTCTGATTCAAGTCGTGGGAGAAGAAAGAGAAATGGAAGAAGAGAAATGGGTTTGGTCGATGGGGTATAGGGGTAGGTGGATGTGGTGTGAAGCGGTTGCAGCGAAACAGATGAGAAGGATGGAGCGGCGTTGGATGCGACTGGGTGAGATCGAACGGCTCGGGAGAATCGGGTTGTTTTGGTGTTGAGCGGGAGCAGCAAGAAATGACGTGAGGAAGGCAGCGAGCGTTGGATGCAGATGGGCGAGATCTCACGGTTTGGAAGAGACGGGCTCGGATCCGGGTCGTGGGTCAAGTCTTGGATAGCTCTGGCCCATGTCTTGTAGATGGGTTGCTCCTTGTTGGGTTGCAAGCATTGTTGCTGTATGCCCCGGCTTTGGCTTTCTGCTCCATAGACGCTTGCCTCCAATTTTTCGCGCTTTGGGCTCCTCAGATTCTCGAACTTTATTTATTACCTAAAAACACAAAATTAATTAGTACAAATATTTATTCTTGAAAACAAAGAAAATACGTAAATGCAGGATAATATCTGATTTCTGAGCTCAAAAGATGAGTTAAATGCCAATAAATAGGTGTAGAAATATGCAATATTTGGCACTCATCAACGGCCTGGTAGTAAAAGCCACCAGCAGCGTGTTGGTATGTTCCAATGGCATGCTCGGCCATTAGGGCCGCGCCCTGGTGAGAAAAGCTACCAGCGAGCGTGTTGGCATGTGCCAATGGCATGCTCGGCCATTAGGGTCACGCCCTGGTGAGAAAAGCTACCAGCGAGCGTGTTGGCATGTGCCAATGGCATGTGCCAATGGCATGCTCGGCCATTAGGGCCACGCCCTGGTGAGAAAAGATACCAGCGAGCGTGTTGGCATGTGCCAATGGCATGCTCGGCCATTAAGGCCACGCCATGGTGAGAAAATCTACCAGCGAGCGTGTTGGCGTGTGCCAATGGCATGCTCGGCCATTTGGGCCACGACCTGGTGAGAAAAGCTACCAGCGAGCGTGTTGGCATGTGCCAATGGCATGCTCGGCCATTAGGGCCACGCCACAGTGAGAAAAACTACCAGCGAGCGTGTTGGCATGTTCCAATGGCATGCTTTCGGCCATTTGGGCCACGACCTGGTGAGAAAAGCTACCAATGCAGCGTGTTGGTATGTGCCAATGGCATGCGTGGCCAATTTGGCCTAGGTTGCACGGTTTGCAAGCCTAGGTGCGGGCGCTACTTTGGCATGGCGTAGCTAGGGCCAAGGTAAGAGTGTTTGGCTTGGCGTGGCGTGACCAGCGTAGCTAGGGCCAAGGCAGAGTGTGATTGACATGGCGCGGCTAGCTTGGGCAAGGTGTGGATGGCATGATTTGCCATTAGCACGGAGGTGCGGCTAGCATGGTTGGCATGGTTTGGCGCGTTTGGTGTGGCTGGAATGATTTGCCATTGGCATAGAGGTGCGGCTAGCTTGGGCTAGGTGTGGCTGGCATGATTTGCCATTGGCATGGAGGTGCGGCTAGCATGGTTGGCGCGTTTGGTGTGACTGACATGATTTTCCATTGGCACGGAGGTGCGGCTAGCATGGTTGGCATGCTTTGGCGTTTGGTGTGGCTGGCATGATTTGCCATTGGCACGGAGGTGCGGCTAGCATGGTTGGCATGCTTTGGCGCGTTTGGTGTGGCTGGCATGATTTTCCATTGGCACAGAGGTGCGGCTAGATTGGGCTAGGTGTGGCTGGCATGGAGGTGCGGCTAGCATGGTTGGCATGCTTTGGCGCGTTTGGTGTGACTAGCAAGCTATGTCCAAGGAAGAGTGTGTTTGGCATGGCGCGGCTAGCTTGGGCTAGGTGTGGCTGGCATGATTTGCCATTGGCACGGAGGGGAATTAGGGTTTTGTTCGTTGTAAACCTAATTTGAAAAAATACATTCGGTTATATTATGTGTCAACTTTCGTTCCGATTATGGTGTTATTTGGTTCCAGGAAACATTGGTTATTTCACACAGAATAATCGAAAACCAACAAAAACTAAACCTACCGATTAACTATATTTGGAAGTCAAGGTGAAAAGTTACCTTTCGATTATGGTGTTGTTTGGTTACAAAACCATAGTTGTTTTTGGTAGAATAATCGGAAATTAACAAAACCACAGACCTCCGATTAAAAATATTCGGAAGTCAAGGTGCTCAATTAATTTCCGATTATGGTGTTGTTTGGTTACAGAGAACAAAGTTTTTTTACATATAACTGTTATTCGGAAGTGAAGTTGCACATTTACCTTCCGATTGTGGTGTTGTTTGGATACAGAAGACAAGTTTTCTTTACACATGATAATCGGAGAGAAAAGTATATTAGCAATCTTCGATTCGACCAAATATTTTGCAAAATCCCCGAGAATCGGTAGGTTAATAACGTATAACCCTACCGATTCGACTAAAAATGGAACATCCCCAGAATCGGTAGGTTAATATATAAACTTATCTTCCGATTGTGTTCCAAAATTCAACACTTTCATGTCTCTTCATGTGATTCGCTTGCGAGTCATCGTTAAATGCATAAAATGTGTAAAATAACTATTCTTAATCAATAAACATAACGTAACAACTAATATTCCGACACAAACTTTGAAAACGACATAATCCGACATAATCCAACATAAACAAAGTTATCCATAAAGTTAACGAGAAAAACATCGAGAGTTTACAACATAAAGTTTACTTGTTCCTTTTTGCTTTGATTTTGCGACCTTTACCACCTCTACGACTTGGACTAAACATCGTCATTGGTTTCATCGGCTTGAGTGCTTGATGACGCCGAGTTCTTTTGTTCACCTTGGTCGTAGGTTTCTTTTGCAATTTTCATAACCGAGATGCATACTTCTCATTGTCAACGTTATCAATCAGTTTGTTGGTGCTTTTTATCTTCTCAATTGAAACAGGCTCTCAGGACTTTATACAATCGGTGCACCATTTCGACAAACGCTTGAACTTGTTCATGTTGTTTTAAAACATAGCATACCATCAAACGGTTATTACTATATTTTGACCCATAATATTAAACTAAATTAACAAAACAATACGTACCAATCTATCAAAACCCGCAGGCTTCTCTTTGAGGATACTCTTGTACTGGCTTTGCTTTAAGATCACGGATTACACGAATATGAGAAACATTGCGGGGTACCAATCCATATAGTTGGGAGCATTTTCAAAACCTTGGTTGGCTGCCCTTCCTTGGTTGATCAAGTAATGCGCCCTTCTATCCCAATAGAATTGACAGGATAGTGAACCCTTGTGAACCACCGTGATAGAATCTTTATCAGACTTGCAGTGCTCCAGATCCAAAGTGAAATTGCCATGGATTTCCTCCTTTAGTATACCTTGTACAAAACCGTGTTGTCGCATCACCCTTGAGGCATTTGTACATCACATATATCTGTGGGGTGCCACAACGGTCCAAAATAAAGTGCCAAATCGGATCGACCAGTGATATGTCCAGTCCAGCTCGGTCTTCCTTGTATGGATCAAAGCATACGTCTTGGGCATTAAGTGAGTCCAAAATCTCCCTCAAACGAATCGGTGATGCTCCTTCGTCCTAGAATGGTTGTCATCGAAGACGTACTTTCTTCCTATAGGGTCACCTTTCTCCCAGCCGGGTTTTCAATGGCCAATCCCAAGATAGGGAAGTGGTCGTAGATCCAAGTCTATAATGTCATTTTTGCAAGTATTAGGAAATTGATTCTTCAATAGTATAAAAATAAAAAAAAATAACCAAGTATGCGTAGGGTTAATAAACAATACCTATAAGCGAGACTCACGTTCCAGCCACTTGGCTAATTCCAAGCCTCGACGCTTTTCTCAACTCTTCCATCAACCACGCAAGGCATCGTGCCCCAAGAGTACTCATGCACTTTATCGAGAGGATCCGAAGTTGTAAAAGGTTGGCGTCAACCCGATTGCCACCGGTATTGGGGAAAATGACACATCCCAATACACATAGGAGATATCGTTGGCCGCGTGGTTGACTTGCTCGTAGTTAAAGTTCCTTTCTCTTCTTTATCCTTGGTGCCCTTGAACATATCCATCAGTACCCATGTTGAACCTGTCTAGTTCTATACTTCATGCATCTTTTGAACTCGGTTGTTGATGTTTCTTCATCCCAACCCAAACACTTCTTAGTCGATCATAAAGATTCCTCCATTCAACCGCTTAGTGAACTCGGCCCTAACACCCTTGCCATGGACGGGGAGTTTAAGAATCTGCTCAACATCATCTGGGGTTATCGTCATCTCCCCAAACGGCATATGGAAGGTGTCGGTCTCAGGATAAAGTCTCTCCACAAACGCCGATATAGCCACCCGGTCATGTTCCAACATTGAGTTCTCCGCAGCATTAGCCAACCCTGTGTTTATGGGTAAAAATCGTTTCTGCTGATTTTGGTAATTTCGATGGGTGAGTGAGAAACTGGTTCAAACCCTAAACAAATGTGCTGCACGTGAGCACTTTATAGATTCGAGAGATCGTCATGCACAAGTCCGGCCTAAACCAAGAAATGGCCGTTCCGGACTTGCTTCGGTCACAAAGTGGAGGAGAAGGGTTGATTTGGGGAGGAAGCAAAGAAAGGTGTTGAGGAGAGTAGTATGTCGACTTGTATCGTAAAGTGAAAGCTTAGGAAGCTTGCAAGAGATGGAAGCTTTTGGGAGAGCTTGCAAAGTTGCCTTCGAGAGAGTGTAAGTGTAGTATATTTCTCTGACCGAGACTTGTTGTCGGTGGAAATAGAAGTAAGACCTATTTATACAAGTCGAGATCAAACATTACCACGGCCTCATGAAGGAAGAGAGTAAAGGGTGAAATAATGGGAGGAGGTGGTAAACCGCATGGTTTAATGGGCGAAACGTTTTTCACCATTATTTCCACTTTTATTTGACCGCTTTATTCCTTTTCACGCTTTCTTAATGTGAGCGTAGTGTACGGCGCATCTTTGTGACCGCCAAACCAAAACCCTAAAGAAGCATCCCCCGGTTTGTGTCGATGTCTCGAGTGTTGGTTGCATCTTGAGTGCAAGTGGCGCTGCAAGTGGCGCGTGTGGCATGTGCCAATGGCATGTGCGGAATGCCTTGGTGGTAGGTTGCACGGTTTGCAAGTTAGGTTACCAGCGTATGTGTTTGGCATGTGCCAATGGCATGTGCGGAATGCCTTGGTGGTAGGTTGCACGGTTTGCAAGTTAGGTTACCAGCGTGTGTGTTTGGCATGTGCCAATGGATCGTGCGGCCATGTTGACCTAGTTGCAAGTCTTGCAAGCCTAGGGCGCTATGTTTGGCGTGGGCCAAAGGCATAGAGGCTTGGAAGTATGGCTTGCGACACGTGTTGGCATGTGCTAATGGCACGTGCGGCCATGTTGACCTAGTTGCAAGTCTTGCAAACCTAGGGCGCTATATTTGGCGTGGGCCAAAGGCATAGCGGCTTAGAAATATGGCGTGCGGCACGTGTTGGCATGTGCCAATGGCACGTGCGGCCATGTTGACCTAGTTGCAAGTCTTGCAAACCTAGGGCGCTATATTTGGCGTGGGCCAAAGGCATAGCGGCTTAGAAATATGGCTTGCGGCACGTGTTGGCATGTGCCAATGGCACGTGCGGCCATGTTGACCTAGTTGCAAGTCTTGCAAGCCTAGGGCGCTATATTTGGCGTGGGCCAAAGGCATAGCGGCTTGGAAATATGGCTTGAGGCACGTGTTGGCATGTGCCAATGGCACGTGCGGCCATGTTGACCTAGTTGGAAGTCTTGCAAACCTAGGGCGCTATATTTGGCGTGGGCCAAAGGCATAGCGGCTTGGAAATATGGCTTGCGGCACGTGTTGGCATGTGCCAATGGCACGTGCGGCAATGTTGACCTAGTTGAAAGTCTTGCAAACCTAGGGCGCTATGTTGGGCGTGGGCCGAGGCATACGGCTTAGAAATATGGCTTGCGGCACGTGTTGGCATGTGCCAATGGCACGTGCAGCCATGTTGACCTAGTTGCAAGTCTTGCAAACCTAGGGCGCTATATTTGGCGTGGGCCAAAGGCATAGCGGCTTGGAAATATGGCTTGCGGCACGTGTTGGCATGTGCCAATGGCACGTGCGGCCATGTTGACCTAGTTGCAAGTCTTGCAAACCTAGGGCGCTATATTTGGCGTGGGCCAAAGGCATAGCGGCTTGGAAATATGGCTTGCGGAACGTGTTGGCATGTGCCAATGGCACGTGCGGCCATGTTGACCTAGTTGCAAGTCTTGCAAACCTAGGGCGCTATGTTTGGCGTGGGCCAAAGGCATAGCGGCTTAGAAATATGGCTTGCGGCACGTGTTGGCATGTGCCAATGGCACGTGCGGCCATGTTGACCTAGTTGCAAGTCTTGCAAACCTAGGGCGCTATATTTGGCGTGGGCCAAAGGCATAGCGGCTTAGAAATATGGCTTGCGGCACGTGTTGGCATGTGCGGCCATGTTGACCTAGTTGCAACTCTTGCAAACCTAGGGCGCTATGTTTGGCGTGGGCCAAAGGCATAGCGGCTTAGGAATATGGCTTGCGGCACGTGTTGGCATGTGCCAATGGCACGTGCGGCCATGTTGACCTAGTTGCAAGTCTTGCAAACCTAGGGCGCTATATTTGGCGTGGGCCAAAGGCATAGTGGCTTGGAAATATGGCTTGCGGCACGTGTTGGCATGTGCCAATGGCACGTGCGTCCATGTTAACCTAGTTGCAAGTCTTGCAAACCTAGGGCGCTATGTTGGGCGTGGGCCAGAGGCATAGCGGCTTAGAAATATGGCTTGCGGCACGTGTTGGCATGTGCCAATGGCACGTGCGGCCATGTTGACCTAGTTGCAAGTCTTGCAAACCTAGGGCGCTATGTTTGGCGTGGGCCAAAGGCATAGCGGCTTAGAAATATGGCTTGCGGCACGTGTTGGCATGTGCCAATGTCATGTGCGGCCATGTTGACCTAGTCGCAAGTCTTGCAAACCTAGGGCGCTATGTTGGGCGTGGGCCAAAGGCATAGCGGCTTAGAAATATGGCTTGCGGCACGTGTTGGCATGTGCCAATGGCACGTGCGGCCATGTTGACCTAGTTGCAAGTCTTGCAAACCTAGAAGCTATTTGTGTTTGGCGTGGGCCAAAGGCATAGCGGCTTAGAGATTTGGCATTGTTGCCATGGTGCGCGAGGGTGCGGCTTGGTTTGGCATTCTTTGCCATGGTGCGCGTATGCGGCTTGGTTTGGCATTGGTGCCATGGTGCGCGGTGGTGCGGCTTGGTTTGGCATTGCATCCATGGTACGCGATGTGCGGCTTGGTTTGGCATTGTTGCCATGGTGCGCGAGGTGCGGCTTGGTTTGGCATTCTTTGCCATGGTGCGCGATATGCGGCTTGGTTTGGCATTGTTGCCATGGTGCGCGGGTGCGGCTTGGTTTGGCATTGTTGCCATGGTGCGTGGGTGCGGCTTGGTTTTGCATTGTTGCCATGGTCGCGAGGTGCGGCTTGGTTTGGCATTTGTTGCCATGGTCTTGCTGATATGCGGCTTGGTTTGGCATTTGTTGCCATGGTGCGCAGTGGTGCGGCTTGGTTTGGCATTGTTGCCATGGTGCGCAAAATATGCGGCTTGGTTTGGCATTGTTGCCATGGTGCGATATGCGGCTTGGTTTGGCATTGTTGCCATGGTGCGCGTTTAGTATGCGGCTTGATTTTGGAATTAGGGTTACGTGTTGAAAACCCTAATGTGGTATTTTGAAAAAATATCCCTATTAATTATTTACACCTGGGTTAAATGCTCTTAGTTAATGTGTTGCGGGTAACACTAGGTCATGGGGTTTTACGATTTTACCCCTTGTTTAAAAACCACCATCAACATTAAGTCCATGCTTATCTCGGAGCAGGGGCTTTGTTGCGAGGTAAGCATAAGATGGTGACAAACTATTATGACAAAACGTAAGGAAAATTTAAGGAGGCTTGTCGACCTTTATAAATAGGATTTGGAATCCTTGCCTCGGTAGTTTGCACAAATCGGGAGGTGGCATAATTGGTGGGCCGGTGCGGCAGGCGACGTTGGGAAGTTGGCGTGAGTTGGGAAACTTAGTGTGCTAGCTGGTGGGACCGGCGCAAAGTGTGGAAGTCTTGCGTGCTTGCGGGCGTGACTTGTGCGACCATTGGGAGGTCGGCGCAAATTGGTGGGGCCGGTGCAACTTGGGGCCGTGCTTGCGGGCGTGATTTATGTAAATAAAGAGGGAGTTTTTTCCGATAGCAAAGTTTCCTTATCTTGCTTTCCTTCACGTGCGGCTTCAATTAGGGCATTATTCATGCTAAAATCTGCGTTATGTCTCGATTGCTTCCTTTCCCTTTTAAGATTAAAGTATTCATATCCAAAAAATAATTGCCTCGTCTCCTCGTTTGAGAAAAGGGTTCTTCTTGTTGGATTTCTCTCTTTGTCATGTCGCGCAGATTCGAATCATCTTCTAACCGATCGGGTTCCCGGATGAAGGTGCGAGTCGACTCTCGTATGGGCACCCCAACAAAGGTTATTCGGGTTAAGAAAATCATACCGGTATGTTCTCTTCTTCTTTAGCGATCGACGTACACTTTAACGCTTGTTGTATAAATGGAAAATTTCCCTTTTGTGCAGAGATATCCCGTTGGAGCATGCGTTCCTGTTATCGACGAGGATGACCTAGTCGTTCCCCTTCCTTCAAGCCCGACTTTGTTGCTAGCTTGCTGAGACTTGGAGGATGCTGATTTAGGGCTCTCTTGTCATGAATACCCTTAGCGGGTTTGTCGTTTGGGACTCGTATGAGGTGTCTCTCCTCCAATTATCGGAATGTTGGTGGTTTCTGGTGCGGAAAGAATTCGTGGCCCTTTATACGAAGATATGGAAAACATACGGCCATATTGCTACCGGGAGCGTGGTGAAATCTTGTTCGTCCGCTTTGGTTTCCGTAGTGAGCTTGTCTTTTGCCAATGATTCTTGAGATGGAGAATGTGTCCATTCATCTTGCTGTGAGAATCGACCATTCAAAAGTGGGAGAATATGGTGTCCACTGCGAATCCTTGGAGTTTAACGTTAGCTGGTTGCGACATCGCCTCAATATTGTGAAGGTTGGCAGAAGTGGTATTCTTCTTTGGTGTGATTCTTACAAAGCCATCTTTGGAAGAGGAGGAAATTTTGGCCACAGAGTCTCGGAGGATTGAAGAGTTAACTCAAGATTTAAAGAGTAGAATTTAGAAAGATATCATGGTCGATTGAAGATGATATTTTGTAGGAATTATAATTTGCTAGATGGGCTTTTTCGATTTGTATTATGAGATTTAAAAGCTCCTTTTTCTCTCTCTTTTTTTTTTGAAGAAATAAAGAGATTACGTTAATCTGTTGGATTGTATTGAAATTCAATAAGCTGGTAAGAAAGTAAAAGCGAGAGAGAGTGCACGGTCGTTCACACTTTTGATGTAGCATGTTGCGGGGGCGATTAGGCGTAGTACGCCTTAAGCCACTTTCCGTTGATGACCGCCTCTAGCTTTCCCCCATCTTCTTTGATAATCTTGTAGTAACCTTTGTTATATGCTTTAGTGATTATGTATGGCCCTTCCCATTTTGGAGAAAACTTGGTGCCGATGCATCTTCTTTGGATGTGTTTGGCGGTTTTTAGCACCGAGATCTCCTTCCTTGAAAACCACGGGGTTTTACATGGATGTTGTACGCCTGAAATCCTATTTATGTATGCTTGGTCATGTTCTCTGCCCGGGATCTTACGGAGTCCGAGTGTCTAGTCCGAAATTCGGCATTGAGTGATTGGCTTCATTCCTTTGGGGTCCGCTTGCTTTGCGGTAATTCGGGTGACGGGATTTTGATTTTGCGGGGAGGATCGCGTCTGTGCCGTAGGACGAGGGAATAAGGAGACATGCGGTGGAGCTTCACATGAGGAGATGTTTTGTACGCCCCGAGTGCCATTGGCAATTGCTCGTTCCAGTTACGGGATTGTCATGCCTTGTCCAGTGAGGATTCGGATCAAAGTCTTGTTGGTACTTTCGGCTTGCCCATTTCCCAGGGATAATAGGCGGTAGAGAAGACTTGTTTGATTCCGTACCTTTCAAGAAGTTCCTGTACTTGCTTTTTATCAAAAGGCGTGCCTTTGTCAGTGATGATGTGTTTAGGTACGCCAAAATGGCAGATGATGTGTTCCTTGATGAATGCCGCGATTGTGGCTCCAGTGGTTCCTTTCAGTGGGACAGCTTCGACCCACTTGGTAAAGTACTCGGTCGCGGTTATTATGTACTCATCTTTGTCTTGAGGACGGTGGGTTGATCTTCCCAATGATGTCGAGTCCCCGGCTATAAAAGAGCCACGGGCTACTTATCGCGTTGCAAGGGTGTTGGAGGCACGTGGATGAGGTTTCCGTGACTCGGCAATCTCGGCATTTACGAACGAAGGTAGCCGCGTCGTCTTCCATGGTCGGCCCGGAGTACCTCTCGTGTATCTGCAGGAATAGTTTCTGTTTCCCTTGGTGTTCGCCGTCGTGCATTTCTCTTAACATAACTGGGATTTCTGTACCGCTCAAACACCTTAGTAGACTTCCCAGAAACTCTTGCGATATAAAACCCAATCATGGAACACGAATCTTTTGGACTTACGCCTTAGCTTGGACGCATCCTCTTTGTTAGTAGGAAGAATGCCATCGCGAAGGAAAACCACGTACGGCTCACATGATCCCAGTGTGACTGATGTTGAGGACTTACATCGACATGGGGGCGCTGGCAATTTGGACACGCTTTCGGAGTAGTCGTGGATGGGTTTCCATCTCGGCCAATAGTATCCAAGTCGTTGTAAACGACGGTAGAGGGTTACTGCGATGTTATTCCTGAGACTTCGGTATGAACATGTTCAAGTTGTTGTCGTGCTTCCTCTTTCCCGAGACACCTTGACGAGAGAGGCATGTCTGGATTTCGATGATACGGGACACCTTGAAGCATAAAGAAATTCCGCAAAGTCTTGAGGTCGACCTTCCCTTGCAAAAGCGAGTTGTTGAGTTCTTGAATGATAGGAGTTCTCCAGTCATCGTCTTCGGCTTTCTCGGGTTGTGAAAGCCATGTTCAAGCTATGGTTCGCCGTTTCTTGTTAGGGTTTCCTCAGTTCCTTGAGCGTAGCTTTGAGGCTAGTGTAGCTAAGCGGTCGGCATGCTTGTTGCTTTGCTACGGCCGACATGTATGATGGTTGCTTCGGCGAAATAATTTAGTAGTTTTTGTGCTTGACCTTGTATGGCGCAGTGTTAGTTCTTTCAATGCATAGATCCCGTTTACTGGTTGATGAGCAATTTGGAATCTCCTCTTATCTCCAAACGTGTGGCCCGGCTTGTTTAGCTAGTGATAGTCCAATGAGGAAGGCTTCGTATTCAGGTGAGTTATTGGTGCACGGAAAGTCTAGCTTGAAAGAGTGCGAGAAGACTTCTCCAGCGGGAGATACTAATACAACACCCGCTCCTCCGGTATTAGTCTTTGGGGGTGGAAGAGCCATCGAAGAATAGCAGCCATGTTTCTTCTTTGACTAAAAGATATACGGAAGGTCTCCAGGGAGATCTTCTCGTAATTCTGCGGTGTTTTCTCACGGGAATGCTGCTAGCAGTGCAACAACTTTGTCCTTTTATGGCCCTTGTGGAGACGCACGTTATGTCGAACTCGATAGGCTGCGGGGAGCCACTTAGCCGGCCTCCCTATCAAGGCAGGTTTTGAGAGGAGAAACTTTACATGGTCGATTTGGACACTAGCACTACCTTATTGGAGAGGAGGTAGTGTCCGAACTTACGGATGGAATGAATCGAGTGCTAAACACGCCTTTTCCGCCTTGGGGTATCTCGAGTTCGGCGTCTCTCAACGTTCGGCTGAAATAGTATATGGGGTATTCCATTCCTTTGTCGTCCTCTTGCGCGAGGAGAGCTCAGATGGCGTATCGCTAAAAATTTGTGTAGAGACATAGTGGTCTCCCTTGCATAGGAGGCTTCATGACGGTTGGGGAGGACAGTATTTGATGGATCTTACAGTACGCTTTTTCTTTGAGACGTAGTCCATGTGAAATTCGCTCATTTTTTTAGCGAGAGGAGTAAACGTAGTGGTGGTGTGCCGACCCGGTATGAAGCGACGGATGTAGTTTACTTTGCCCATGAAACTACGGAGCTCCCTCACGGTTCGTGGTGGCGGCATCGTGAGGATAGCTTGCGTTTTTTGGATCAACTTTTATTCTGCGGCTGTTACTTGGAATCCCAAGAATTTCCCGAAGAGACACCAAAGGCGCATTTCAAAGGATTCATCTTCAACTTGTATTCGCGGCATCTTTCGAATACTTGTCGCAGCGTTTACGGATGATCCGCTCGAGTCTTCGATTTAACCACCACATCATCTACGTAATCTTCGACTTGCTTGTGCATCATATCGTGGAAGATGGTAGTCATGGCGCGTTGGTAAGTGGCGCCGGCGTTCTTTGAGACCAGAGGCAAAGGCATTACGGTGTAATAGAAGTTTCCAAGAGGGGTTCGGGCGAGTCTTGCTTGCGTCGTGCTCATACATCTTTATCTGGTTGTAACCGCTATATCCATCCATGAAAGAGAACATACCATGTCCCTTTGGTAGCGTCTACCGGCATGTCGATGTTAGGTAGCGGGAAATCGTCTTTAGGGCGACACTTGTTCGGATCTCGAAATCGACGCAAGATCATCGATCGACCATTCTTCTTTTTAACGGGAACGATATTGGCTAACCAAGTAGGATGGTGAATAGGTTTGACAAAACCAGCGGTTAGTAATTTCTGGACCTCCGCCTTGATTTGTTCTTCTACATCGTATCAGAATTGTCTTGGGGGGCTGCTTGACTGGTTTGGATCCGGGTATCACATGCAGATGGTGGGTGACCAGTTTTCCATCCAAGCCAGGCATTTCTTCATAAGTCCATGCGAAGACGTCCTGATATTCTTTGAGTAGGTCGACTAGCTTTGAGCGTTCCGTAGGATGTAGAGTCGAACTGATCGGAATGGGTCGCGGAAATTCCTCATTCCCTATATTGGCAGTTTCGAGTTCGTCGGTGGTTAAGTCGGTCCCATCTTGTAGCTTACGAGGGCGTCGGAACTTCTTCTTGGTTATTGTGAAGACATTCCTTCGGGCGGAGAGGCCGGGCCATGGTCTCCCTGCTAATTGCTAACGACGGTGATAATGTGTGAGCTTTCCCTTTTTGCTTCGTCTTGCGGTAAGGGTGTACTCTCGCTTGGTGCGGGCACGGGTTACGCCGGTGGCAAGAGGCTGGCGAGTCTTCCTTACGAAGAGGTGGTGGAAGGACGGTCTCCTCTGCGGGGTATCTCCGGTTTGTCGTTATCTACGAGCGATGTCCATTTTGGTAGCCGAAAAGCGTGAATCTTGGTCGCCACGCCTTTTGAACCCTCCTTCGGCCCATGTGCTTCTACGTGATGGCGGGTGCATAAGGGGACGGTGACGCGGAAATGCGAACGACTTCTCCGTTCAACTTGTTTTCGGGCATTGGTGGTATGTTGAAGGGACGATTTTGAGATTGTGCAGCCACGGCCTTCCCAGGTATCATGTGGTAGTCTGGTTCTTTTTCAATTACTTCAAACTTCACGCTTGATTGGATTGGCCCTTGCCGGCTCCAAGTTGATGTAGCCGTATGTGCTAGTTTGGTTGCCCTCGAAATCCGTCATCGTAGTGGGTTGTCGTACGATCTCATTAGGTCGCACCTTGGCAGCTTTGAGTGTCTTGAGAGTGATGACATTGGAAGATGCACCCGTGTCAATGAGCGCTCTTGAAACTCTATGTTCTTGACGAGAGCCGTAACATGCAAGGCCGGTTGTGACCGTCTTCTACCATCATGTCGTCGTCGGTGAAAACAATATTGTTGGCGGATCTTAGGGGATCCTTGGAGTCCTTGTGGGTGCGGGAACTAGTGATGCATTTAGTGCTATTCGGTTGATAGCGAGAGAATGTTTTTATCCGCTGGTCCTTGGAGAGGTGCAGCAATTCACATAAGTTTTCTACCAACATGGTCGCCTCTGGTCCGCTGGCTTCCGGTCGGTGTGAAATCGTTGATTTGAGAATGCTCATTCGGGATGTTAGTCCCCTACGCTTGATCTCCTGGGGAAAATGAATCACTTAGCCCCGATGTTAGGTTGATGAGGAAGTCGAGTATGCTGTTAATCGCATCCTTCATTAGGTCCATGTTTTTGGCGTGGATCTCCTGAGAACGCATCAGGTCAACCAGTCTTGGGACCTCTTCATTGGTGGTATTGCTTCCGAGAAATTGAGGAGTTATCATGACCTTGAGCGGGATCAATGTTTGTGGAGATCGCGATAGCCGACCATGCTTGCGTGAAAATTTAAGGATGAAAGCTAGAATTTGATATTGTAACCGAAAGATCAATCCTCCCCTTTGTGGTCGCCAATTGTTTATGGGTAAAAATAGTTTCGCCGATTTTGGTAATTTCGATGGGTGAGTGAGAAAGCTGGTTCAAACCCTAAACAAATGTCTTGCACGTGAGCACTTTATAGATTCGAGAGATCAATTTGTACAAGTCAGGCCTAAACCAAGAAATGGCCGTTCCGGACTTGCTTCGGTCACAAAGTGGAGGAGAAGGGTTGATTTGGGGAGGAAGCAAAGAAAGGTGTTGAGGAGAGTAGTATCTCGACTTGTATCGAAAGTGAAAGCTTAGGAAGCTTGCAAGAGATGGAAGCTTTTGGGAGAGCTTGCAAAGTTGCCTTTACGAGAGTGTAAGTGTAGTATATTTCTCCGGCCCGAGACTTGTTGTTTGGTGGAAATAGGTAAGACCTATTTATACAATTCGAGATTGAAACGTACCACAGCCTCATGAAGGAAGAGAGTAAAGGGTGAAATAATGGGAGGAGGTGGTAACCGCATGGTTTAATGGGCGAAAACGTTTTCACCATTATTTCCTCTTTTATTTGACCGCTTTATTCCTTTTCACGCTTTCTTAATGTGAGCGTAGTGTACGGCACATCTTTGTGATGACAAACCAAAACCCTAAAAAGCATCCCCGTTTTGTGTCGATGTCTCGAGTGTTGGTTGCATCTTGAGTGCAAGTGGCGCGTGTGGCATGTGCCAATGGCATGTGCGGAATGCCTTGGTGGTAGGTTGCACGGTTTGCAAGTTAGGTTACCAGCGTGTGTGTTTGGCATGTGCCAATGGCATGTGCGGAATGCCTTGGTGGTAGGTTGCACGGTTTGCAAGTTAGGTTACCAGCGTGTGTGTTTGGCATGTGCCAATGGCTCGTGCGGCCATGTTGACCTAGTTGAAAGTCTTGCAAGCCTAGGGCGCTATGTTTGGCGTGGGCCAAAGGCATAGCGGCTTGGAAGTATGGCTTGCGACACGTGTTGGCATGTGCCAATGGCACGTGCGGCCATGTTGACCTAGTTGCAAGTCTTGCAAGCCTAGGGCGCTATATTTGGCGTGGGCCAAAGGCATAGCGTCTTAGAAATATGGCTTGCGGCACGTGTTGGCATGTGCCAATGGCACGTGCGGCCATGTTGACCTAGTTGCAAGTCTTGCAAACCTAGGGCGCTATATTTGGCGTGGGCCAAAGGCATAGCGGCTTAGAAATATGGCTTGCGGCACGTGTTGGCATGTGCCAATGGCACGTGCGGCCATGTTGACCTAGTTGCAAGTCTTGCAAACCTAGGGCGCTATATTTGGCGTGGGCCAAAGGCATAGCGGCTTGGAAATATGGCTTGCGGCACGTGTTGGCATGTGCCAATGGCACGTGCGGCCATGTTGACCTAGTTGGAAGTCTTGCAAACCTAGGGCGCTATATTTGGCGTGGGCCAAAGGCATAGCGGCGTGGAAATATGGCTTGCGGCACGTGTTGGCATGTGCCAATGGCACGTGCGGCCATGTTGACCTAGTTGCAAGTCTTGCAAACCTAGGGCGCTATGTTTGGCGTGGGCCAAAGGCATAAGCGGCTTAGAAATATGGCTTGCGGCACGTGTTGGCATGTGCCAATGGCACGTGCGGCCATGTTGACCTAGTTGCAAGTCTTGCAAACCTAGGGCGCTATATTTGGCGTGGGCCAAAGGCATAGCGGCTTGGAAATATGGCTTGCGGCACGTGTTGGCATGTGCCAATGGCACGTGCGGCCATGTTGACCTAGTTGCAAGTCTTGCAAACCTAGGGCGCTATATTTGGCGTGGGCCAAAGGCATAGCGGCTTGGAAATATGGCTTGCGGCACGTGTTGGCATGTTCCAATGGCATGTGCGGCCATGTTGACCTAGTTGCAAGTCTTGCAAACCTAGGGCGCTATGTTTGGCGTGGGCCAGAGGCATAGCGGCTTAGAAATATGGCTTGCGGCACGTGTTGGCATGTGCCAATGGCACGTGCGTCCATGTTGACCTAGTTGCAAGTCTTGCAAACCTAGGGCGCTATATTTGGCGTGGGCCAAAGGCATAGCGGCTTGGAAATATGGCTTGCGGCACGTGTTGGCATGTGCCAATGGCACGTGCGGCCATGTTAACCTAGTTGCAAATCTTGCAAACCTAGGGCGCTATATTTGGCGTGGGCCAAACGCATAGCGGCTTGGAAATATGGCTTGCGGCACGTGTTGTCATGCGCCAATGGAACGTGCGGCCATGTTGACCTAGTTGCAAGTCTTGCAAACCTAGGGCGCTATATTTGGCGTGGGCCAAAGGCATAGCGGCTTGGAAATATGGCTTGCGGCACGTGTTGGCATGTGCCAATGGCACGTGCGGCCATGTTGACCTAGTTGCAAGTCTTGCAAACCTAGGGCGCTATGTAAGCCTTGGCCAGAGCCATAGCGGCTTACAAATATGGCTTGCGGCACGTGTTGGCATGTGCCAATGGCACGTGCGGCCATGTTGACCTAGTTGCAAGTCTTGCAAACCTAGGGCGCTATATTTGGCGTGGGCCAAAGGCATAGCGGCTTAGAAATATGGCTTGCGGCACGTGTTGGCATGTGCCAATGGCATGTGCGGCCATGTTGACCTAGTTGCAAGTCTTGCAAACCTAGGGCGCTATGTTGGGCGTGGGCCAAAGGCATAGCGGCTTAGAAATATGGCTTGCGGCACGTGTTGGCATGTGCCAATGGCACGTGCGGCCATTTTGACCTAGTTGCAAGTCTTGCAAACCTAGGGCGCTATATTTGGCGTGGGCCAAAGGCATAGCGGCTTAGAAATATGGCTTGCGGCACGTGTTGGCATGTGCGGCCATGTTGACCTAGTTGCAAGTCTTGCAAACCTAGGGCGCTATATTTGGCGTGGGCCAAAGGCATAGCGGATTAGAAATATGGGTTGCGGCACGTGTTGGCATGTGCGGCCATGTTGACCTAGTTGCAAGTCTTGCAAACCTAGGGCGCTATGTTGGGGTGGGCCAAGGCATAGCGGCTTAGAAATATGGCTGGCGGCACGTGTTGGCATGTGCCAATGGCACGTGCGGCCATGTTGACCTAGTTGCAAGGCTTGCAAACCTAGGGCGCTATATTTGGCGTGGGCCAAAGGCATAGCGGCTTGGAAATATGGCTTGCGGCACGTGTTGGCATGTGCCAATGGCACGTACGGCCATGTTGACCTAGTTGCAAGTCTTGCAAACCTAGGGCGCTATGTTGGGCGTCGGCCAAAGGCATATCGGCTTAGAAATATGGCTGGCCGCACGTGCCATTGGCACGTGCGGCCATGTTGACCTAGTTGCAAGTCTTGCAAACCTAGGGCGCTATATTTGGCGTGGGCCAAAGGCATAGCGGCTTGGAAATATGGCTTGCGGCACGTGTTGGCATGTGCCAATGGCACGTGCGGCCATGTTGACCTAGTTGCAAGTCTTGCAAACCTAGGGCGCTATATTTGGCGTGGGCCAAAGGCATAGCGGCTTGGAAATATGGCTTGCGGCACGTGTTGGCATGTGCCAATGGCACGTGCGGCCATGTTGACCTAGTTGCAAGTCTTGCAAACCTAGGGCGCTATGTTGGGCGTGGGCCAGAGGCATAGCGGCTTAGAAATATGGCTTACGGCACGTGTTGGTATGTGCCAATGGCACGTGCGGCCATGTTGACCTAGTTGCAAGTCTTGCAAACCTAGGGCGCTATATTTGGCGTGGGCCAAAGGCATAGCGGCTTGGAAATATGGCTTGCGACACGTGTTGGCATGTGCCAATGGCACGTGCGGCCATGTTGACCTAGTTGCAAGTCTTGCAAACCTAGGGCGCTATATTTGGCGTGGGCCAAAGGCATAGCGGCTTGGAAATATGGCTTGCGGCACGTGTTGGCATGTGCCAATGGCACGTGCGGCCATGTTGACCTAGTTGCAAGTCTTGCAAACCTAGGGCGCTATGTTGGGCGTGGGCGAGAGGCATATCGGCTTAGAAATATGGCTTGCGGCACGTGCGGCCATGTTGACCTAGTTGCAAGTCTTGCAAACCTAGGGCGCTATATTTGGCGTGGGCCAAAGGCATAGCGGCTTGGAAATATGGCTTGCGGCACGTGTTGGCATGTGCCAATGGCACGTGCGGCCATGTTGACCTAGTTGCAAGTCTTGCAAACCTAGGGCGCTATATTTGGCGTGGGCCATAGGCATAGCGGCTTGGAAATATGGCTTGCGGCACGTGTTGGCATGTGCCAATGGCACGTGCGGCCATGTTGACCTAGTTGCAAGTCTTGCAAACCTAGGGCGCTATGTTGGGCGTGGGCGAGAGGCATAGCGGCTTAGAAATATGGCTTGCGGCACGTGTTGGCATGTGCCAATGGCACGTGCGGCCATGTTGACCTAGTTGCAAGTCTTGCAAACCTAGGGCGCTATATTTGGCGTGGGCCAAAGGCATAGCGGCTTGGAAATATGGCTTGCGGCACGTGTTGGCATATGCCAATGGCACGTGCGACCATGTTGACCTAGTTGCAAGTCTTGCAAACCTAGGGCGCTATATTTGGCGTGGGCCAAAGGCATAGCGGCTTGGAAATATGGCTTGCGGCACGTGTTGTCATGCGCCAATGGCACGTGCGGCCATGTTGACCTAGTTGCAAGTCTTGCATACCTAGGGCGCTATATTTGGCGTGGGCCAAAGGCATAGCGGCTTGGAAATATGGCTTGCGGCACGTGTTGGCATGTGCCAATGGCACGTGCGGCCATGTTGACCTAGTTGCAAGTCTTGCAAACCTAGGGCGTTATATTTGGCGTGGGCCAAAGGCATAGCGGCTTAGAAATATGGCTTGCGGCACGTGTTGGCATGTGCCAATGGCATGTGCGGCCATGTTGACCTAGTTGCAAGTCTTGCAAACCTAGGGCGCTATGTTGGGCGTGGGCCAGAGGCATAGCGGCTTAAAAATATGGCTGGCGGCACGTGTTGGCATGTGCCAATGGCACGTGCGGACATGTTGACCTAGTTGCAAGGCTTGCAAACCTAGGGCGCTATATTTGGCGTGGGCCAAAGGCATAGCGGCTTGGAAATATGGCTTGCGGCACGTGTTGGCATGTGCCAATGGCACGTGCGGCCATGTTGACCTAGTTGCAAGACTTGCAAACCTAGGACGCTATGTTGGGCGTCGGCCAGAGGCATATCGGCTTAGAAATATGGCTTGCGGCACGTGCGGCCATGTTGACCTAGTTGCAAGTCTTGCAAACCTAGGGCGCTATATTTGGCGTGGGCCAAAGGCATAGCGGCTTGGAAATATGGCTTGCGGCACGTGTTGGCATGTGCCAATGGCACGTGCGGCCATGTTGACCTAGTTGCAAGTCTTGCAAACCTAGGGCGCTATATTTGGCGTGGGCCAAAGGCATAGCGGCTTGGAACTATGGCTTGCGGCACGTGTTGGCATGTGCCAATGGCACGTGCGGCCATGTTGACCTAGTTGCAAGTCTTGCAAACCTAGGGCGCTATGTTGGGCGTGGGCGAGAGGCATAGCGGCTTAGAAATATGGCTTACGGCACGTGTTGGCATGTGCCAATGGCACGTGCGGCCATGTTGACCTAGTTGCAAGTCTTGCAAACCTAGGGCGCTATATTTGGCGTGGGCCAAAGGCATAGCGGCTTGGAAATATGGCTTGCGGCACGTGTTGGCATGTGCCAATGGCACGTGCGGCCATGTTGACCTAGTTGCAAGTCTTGCAAACCTAGGGCGCTATATTTGGCGTGGGCCAAAGGCATAGCGGCTTGGAAATATGGCTTGCGGCACGTGTTGGCATGTGCCAATGGCACGTGCGGCCATGTTGACCTAGTTGCAAGTCTTGCAAACCTAGGGCGCTATGTTGGGCGTGGGAGAGAGGCATATCGGCTTAGAAATATGGCTTGCGGCACGTGTTGGCATGTGCCAATGGCACGTGCGGCCATGTTGACCTAGTTGCAAGTCTTGCAAACCTAGGGCGCTATATTTGGCGTGGGCCAAAGGCATAGCGGCTTGGAAATACGGCTTGCGGTACGTGTTG
The DNA here is from genome assembly GCA_023531295.1 of Papaver armeniacum. Classification (NCBI taxonomy): domain Eukaryota; kingdom Viridiplantae; phylum Streptophyta; class Magnoliopsida; order Ranunculales; family Papaveraceae; genus Papaver; species Papaver armeniacum. The sequence goes on from JAJJWW010005197.1 coordinate 30,863, forward strand.
GCATGTGCCAATGGCACGTGCGGCCATGTTGACCTAGTTGCAAGTCGTGCAAACCTAGGGCGCTATATTTGGCGTGGGCCAAAGGCATAGCGGCTTGGAAATATGGCTTGCGGCACGTGTTGGCATGTGCCAATGGCACGTGCGGCCATGTTGACCTAGTTGCAAGTCTTGCAAACCTAGGGCGCTATGTTGGGCGTGGGCGAGAGGCATAGCGGCTTAGAAATATGGCTTTCGGCACGTGTTGGCATGTGCCAATGGCACGTGCGGCCATGTTGACCTAGTTGCAAGTCTTGCAAACCTAGGGCGCTATATTTGGCGTGGGCCAAAGGCATAGCGGCTTGGAAATATGGCTTGCGGCACGTGTTGGCATATGCCAATGGCACGTGCGGCCATGTTGACCTAGTTGCAAGTCTTGCAAACCTAGGGCGCTATATTTGGCGTGGGCCAAAGGCATAGCGGCTTGGAAATATGGCTTGCGGCACGTGTTGTCATGCGCCAATGGCACGTGCGGCCATGTTGACCTAGTTGCAAGTCTTGCATACCTAGGGCGCTATATTTGGCGTGGGCCAAAGGCATAGCGGCTTGGAAATATGGCTTGCGGCACGTGTTGGCATGTGCCAATGGCACGTGCGGCCATGTTGACCTAGTTGCAAGTCTTGCAAACCTAGGGCGCTATATTTGGCGTGGGCCAAAGGCATAGCGGCTTGGAAATATGGCTTGCGGCACGTGTTGTCATGCGCCAATGGCACGTGCGGCCATGTTGACCTAGTTGCAAGTCTTGCATACCTAGGGCGCTATATTTGGCGTGGGCCAAAGGCATAGCGGCTTGGAAATATGGCTTGCGGCACTTGTTGGCATGTGCCAATGGCACGTGCGGCCATGTTGACCTAGTTGCAAGTCTTGCAAACCTAGGGCGCTATGTTGGGCGTGGGCCAGAGGCATAGCGGCTTGGAAATATGGCTTGCGGCACGTGTTGGCATGTGCCAATGGCACGTGCGGCCATGTTGACCTAGTTGCAAGTCTTGCAAACCTAGGGCGCTATATTTGGCGTGGGCCAAAGGCATAGCGGCTTGGAAATATGGCTTGCGGCACGTGTTGGCATGTGCCAATGGCACGTGCGGCCATGTTGACCTAGTTGCAAGTCTTGCAAACCTAGGGCGCTATATTTGGCGTGGGCCAAAGGCATAGCGGCTTGGAAATATGGCTTGCGGCACGTGTTGGCATGTGCCAATGGCACGTGCGGCCATGTTGACCTAGTTGCAAGTCTTGCAAACCTAGGGCGCTATGTTGGGCGTGGGCGAGAGGCATATCGGCTTAGAAATATGGCTTGCGGCACGTGTTGGCATGTGCCAATGGCACGTGCGGCCATGTTGACCTAGTTGCAAGTCTTGCAAACCTAGGGCGCTATATTTGGCGTGGGCCAAAGGCATAGCGGCTTGGAAATATGGCTTGCGGCACGTGTTGGCATGTGCCAATGGCACGTGCGGCCATGTTGACCTAGTTGCAAGTCTTGCAAACCTAGGGCGCTATGTTGGCGTGGGCGAGAGGCATAGCGGCTTAGAAATATGGCTTACGGAACGTGTTGGCATGTGCCAATGGCACGTGCGGCCATGTTGACCTAGTTGCAAGTCTTGCAAACCTAGGGCGCTATATTTGGCGTGGGCCAAAGGCATAGTGGCTTGGAAATATGGCTTGCGGCACGTGTTGGCATATGCCAATGGCACGTGCGGCCGTGTTGGCCTAGTTGCAAGTCTTGCAAACCTAGGGCGCTATATTTGGCGTGGGCCAAAGGCATAGCGGCTTGGAAATATGGCTTGCGGCACGTGTTGTCATGCGCCAATGGCACGTGCGGCCATGTTGACCTAGTTGCAAGTCTTGCATACCTAGGGCGCTATATTTGGCGTGGGCCAAAGGCATAGCGGCTTGGAAATATGGCTTGCGGCACGTGTTGGCATGTGCCAATGGCACGTGCGGCCATGTTGACCTAGTTGCAAGTCTTGCAAACCTAGGGCGCTATATTTGGCGTGGGCCAAAGGCATAGTGGCTTGGAAATATGGCTTGCGGCACGTGTTGTCATGCGCCAATGGCACGTGCGGCCATGTGGACCTAGTTGCACGTCTTGCATACCTAGGGCGCTATATTTGGCGTGGGCCAAAGGCATAGCGGCTTGGAAATATGGCTTGCGGCACTTGTTGGCATGTGCCAATGGCACGTGCGGCCATGTTGACCTAGTTGCAAGTCTTGCAAACCTAGGGCGCTATGTTGGGCGTGGGCCAGAGGCATAGCGGCTTAGAAATATGGCTTGCGGCACGTGTTGGCATGTGCCAATGGCACGTGCGGCCATGTTGACCTAGTTGCAAGTCTTGCAAACCTAGGGCGCTATGTTGGGCGTGGGCGAGGCATAGCGGCTTAGAAATATGGCTTGCGGCACGTGTTGGCATGTGCCAATGGCACGTGCGGCCATGTTGACCTAGTTGCAAGTCTTGCAAACCTAGGGCGCTATATTTGGCGTGGGCCAAAGGCATAGCGGCTTGGAAATATGGCTTGCGGCACGTGTTGGCATGTGCCAATGGCACGTGCGGCCATGTTGACCTAGTTGCAAGTCTTGCAAACCTAGGGCGCTATATTTGGCGTGGGCCAAAGGCATAGCGGCTTGGAAATATGGCTTGCGGCACGTGTTGGCATGTGCAAATGGCACGTGCGGCCATTTTGACCTAGTTGCAAGTCTTGCAAACCTAGGGCGATATATTTGGCGTGGGCCAAAGGCATAGCGGCTTAGAAATATGGCTTTCGGCACGTGTTGTCATGTGCGGCCATGTTGACCTAGTTGCAAGTCTTGCAAACCTAGGGCGCTATGTTGGGCGTGGGCCAGAGGCATAGCGGCTTAGAAATATGGCTTGCGGCACGTGTTGGCATGTGCCAATGGCACGTGCGGCCATGTTGACCTAGTTGCAAGTCTTGCAAACCTAGGGCGCTATATTTGGCGTGGGCCAAAGGCATAGCGGCTTGGAAATATGGCTTGCGGCACGTGTTGGCATGTGCCAATGGCACGTGCGGCCATGTTGACCTAGTTGCAAGTCTTGCAAACCTAGGGCGCTATATTTGGCGTGGGCCAAAGGCATAGCGGCTTGGAAATATGGCTTGCGGCACGTGTTGGCATGTGCCAATGGCACGTGCGGCCATGTTGACCTAGTTGCAAGTCTTGCAAACCTAGGGCGCTATGTTGGGCGTGGGCGAGAGGCATATCGGCTTAGAAATATGGCTTGCGGCACGTGTTGGCATGTGCCAATGGCACGTGCGGCCATGTTGACCTAGTTGCAAGTCTTGCAAACCTAGAGCGCTATATTTGGCGTGGGCCAAAGGCATAGCGGCTTGGAAATATGGCTTGCGGCACGTGTTGGCATGTGCCAATGGCACGTGCGGCCATGTTGACCTAGTTGCAAGTCTTGCAAACCTAGGGCGCTATATTTGGCGTGGGCCAAAGGCATAGCGGCTTGGAAATATGGCTTGCGGCACGTGTTGGCATGTGCCAATGGCACGTGCGGCCATGTTGACCTAGTTGCAAGTCTTGCAAACCTAGGGCGCTATGTTGGGCGTGGGCGAGAGGCATAGCGGCTTAGAAATATGGCTTACGGCACGTGTTGGCATGTGCCAATGGCACGTGCGGCCATGTTGACCTAGTTGCAAGTCTTGCAAACCTAGGGCGCTATATTTGGCGTGGGCCAAAGGCATAGCGGCTTGGAAATATGGCTTGCGGCACGTGTTGGCACATGCCAATGGCACGTGCGGCCATGTTGACCTAGTTGCAAGTCTTGCAAACCTAGGGCGCTATATTTGGCGTGGGCCAAAGGCATAGCGGCTTGGAAATATGGCTTGCGGCACGTGTTGTCATGCGCCAATGGCACGTGCGGCCATGTTGACCTAGTTGCAAGTCTTGCATACCTTGGGCGCTATATTTAGCGTGGGCCAAAGGCATAGCGGCTTGGAAATATGGCTTGCGGCACGTGTTGGCATGTGCCAATGGCACGTGCGGCCATGTTGACCTAGTTGCAAGTCTTGCAAACCTAGGGCGCTATATTTGGCGTGGGCCAAAGGCATAGCGGCTTGGAAATATGGCTTGCGGCACGTGTTGTCATGCGCCAATGGCACGTGCGGCCATGTTGACCTAGTTGCAAGTCTTGCATACCTAGGGCGCTATATTTGGCGTGGGCCAAAGGCATAGCGGCTTGGAAATATGGCTTGCGGCACTTGTTGGCATGTGCCAATGGCACGTGCGGCCATGTTGACCTAGTTGCAAGTCTTGCAAACCTAGGGCGCTATGTTGGGCGTGGGCCAGAGGCATAGCGGCTTAGAAATATGGCTTGCGGCACGTGTTGGCATGTGCCAATGGCACGTGCGGCCATGTGTGGGCCAAAGGCATAGCGGCTTGGAAATATGGCTTGCGGCACGTGTTGGCATGTGCAAATGGCACGTACGGCCATTTTGACCTAGTTGCAAGTCTTGCAAACCTAGAGCGCTATATTTGGCGTGGGCCAAAGGCATAGCGGCTTGGAAATATGGCTTCGGCACGTGTTGTCATGTGCGGCCATGTTGACCCTAGTTGCAAGTCTTGCAAACCTAGGGCGCTATGTTGGGCGTGGGCCGGAGGCATAGCGGCTTAGAAATATGGCTTGCGGCACGTGTTGGCATGTGCCAATGGCACGTGCGGCCATGTTGACCTAGTTGCAAGTCTTGCAAACCTAGGGCGCTATATTTGGCGTGGGCCAAAGGCATAGCGGCTTGGAAATATGGCTTGCGGCACGTGTTGGCATGTGCCAATGGCACGTGCGGCCATGTTGACCTAGTTGCAAGTCTTGCAAACCTAGGGCGCTATATTTGGCGTGGGCCAAAGGCATAGCGGCTTGGAAATATGGCTTGCGGCACGTGTTGGCATGTGCCAATGGCACGTGCGGCCATGTTGACCTAGTTGCAAGTCTTGCAAACCTAGGGCGCTATGTTGGGCGTGGGCCGGAGGCATGGCGGCTTAGAAATATGGCTTACGGCACGTGTTGGCATGTGCCAATGGCACGTGCGGCCATGTTGACCTAGTTGCAAGTCTTGCAAACCTAGGGCGCTATATTTGGCGTGGGCCAAAGGCATAGCGGCTTGGAAATATGGCTTGCGGCACGTGTTGGCATATGCCAATGGCACGTGCGGCCATGTTGACCTAGTTGCAAGTCTTGCAAACCTAGGGCGCTATATTTGGCGTGGGCCAAAGGCATAGCGGTTTGGAAATATGGCTTGCGGCACGTGTTGTCATGCGCCAATGGCACGTGCGGCCATGTTGACCTAGTTGCAAGTCTTGCATACCTAGGGCGCTATATTTGGCGTGGGCATAAGGCATAGCGGCTTGGAAATATGGCTTGCGGCACGTATTGTCATGTGCCAATGGCACGTGCGGCCATGTTGACCTAGTTGCAAGTCTTGCAAACCTAGGGCGCTATGTTGGGCGTGGGCCAGAGGCATAACGGCTTAGAAATATGGCTTGCGGCACGTGTTGGCATGTGCCAATGGCACGTGCGGCCATGTTGACCTAGTTGCAAGTCTTGCAAACCTAGGGCGCTATATTTAGCGTGGGCCAAAGGCATAGCGGCTTAGAAATATGGCTTGCGGCATGTGTTGGCATGTGCCAATGGCAGGTGCGGCCATGTTGACCTAGTTGCAAGTCTTGCAAACCTAGGGCGCTATGTTGGGCGTGGGCCAGAGGCATAGCGGCTTAGAAATATGGCTTGCGGCACGTGTTGGCATGTGCCAATGGCACGTGCGGCCATGTTGACCTAGTTGCAAGTCTTGCAAACCTAGGGCGCTATATTTGGCGTGGGCCAAAGGCATAGCGGCTTGGAAATATGGCTTGCGGCACGTGTTGGCATGTGCCAATGGCACGTGCGGCCATGTTGACCTAGTTGCAAGTCTTGCAAACCTAGGGCGCTATATTTGGCGTGGGCCAAAGGCATAGCGGCTTAGAAATATGGCTTGCGGCACGTGTTGGCATGTGCCAATGGCACGTGCGGCCATGTTGACCTAGTTGCAAGTCTTGCAAACCTAGGGCGCTATATTTGGCGTGGGCCAGAGGCATAGCGGCTTAGAAATATGGCTTGCGGCACGTGTTGGCATGTGCGGCCATGTTGACCTAGTTGCAAGTCTTGCAAACCTAGTGTTTGTGTTGGGCGTGGGCCAGAGGCATAGCGGCTTAGAAATATGGCTTGCGGCACGTGTTGGCATGTGCCAATGGCACGTGCGGCCATGTTGACCTAGTTGCAAGTCTTGCAAACCTAGGGCGCTGTGTTTGGCGTGGGCCAAAGGCATAGCGGCTTAGAGATTTGGCATTGTTGCCATGGTGCGGCTTGGTTTGGCATTCTTGCCATGGTGCTTGTGATATGCGGCTTGGTTTTGGCATTGTTGCCATGGTTTGCGGGTGGTGCGGCTTGGTTTGGCATTCTTTGCCATGGTGCGCGATATGCGGCTTGGTTTGGCATTGTTGCCATGGTGCGCGGGGGTGCGGCTTGGTTTGGCATTCTTTGCCATGGTGCGTGATGGCGGCTTGGTTTGGCATTGTTGCCATGGTGCGCGAGGTGCGGCTTGGTTTGGCATTCTTGCCATGGTGCGCGGGGGTGCGGCTTGGTTTGGCATTGGAGCCATGGTGCGCAGGGTGCGGCTTGGTTAGGCATTCTTTGCCATGGTGCGCGTGTATGCGGCTTGGTTTGGCATTGTTGCCATGGTGCGCGGGTGCGGCTTGGTTTGGCATTCTTTGCCATGGTGCGCGATATGCGGCTTGGTTTGGCATTGTTGCCATGGTGCGCGAGGGTGCGGCTTGGTTTGGCATTGCTTTGCCATGGTGCGCGAGGGTGCGGCTTGGTTTGGCATTGTTGCCATGGTGCGCGCGGTGCGGCTTGGTTTGGCATTGCTTTGCCATGGTGCGCATATGCGGCTTGGTTTGGCATTGTTGCCATGGTGCGCATGATATGCGGCTTGGTTTGGCATTGTTGCCATGGTGCGCAGGGTGCGGCTTGATTTTGGAATTAGGGTTCTGTGTTGAAAACCCTAATCGGTATTTTGAAAAAATACCCCTATTAATTATTTACACCTGGGTTAAATGCTCTTAGTTAATGTGTTGCGGGTAACACTAGGTCATGGGGTTTACGATTTTACCCCTTGTCTAAAAACCACCATCAACACCCTGAATTCGCAATAATGGTCTTGAACCTTTCACATTCATCCTTCAAAGGCCAATCCAGCATTTTTGTTGGTGCGGCGGTCGCTTTGAGTAAACGAACCACATCGGAATGATACTATTAAGCACATGACAAGTTAAAAAGTAAAATTAGAATAACCTAAAACTACAACCCTTAAAAGTATTACGGAGAAAAACATAATAAGTTAATAAATGGATACGATCATTACCTCAGTTTCATATATTTCTCTGGCCCAGGATTCTTTGTATCCAAATAACAAATGTCCTCCATCCTCCGGCAGCCCAAGGATTACACCTCGGAATATCCTTCACCTTGGTTCATCTCGGACAAGGTGTTTCGCTTTCTTTCGAGGAGGATTTTTATTTTCGGCTTGTCCTACTTCTTCGGGTGCTTCTAGTTCAATTTCTGGTTGTGATGGTGGAGCACTTGGTTGAACAGCTTCTTGGATCGGTTGTGATTGAGACGCACTTGGTTGAACACCTTCTTGGATTGGTTGTGATTGAGGGGCACTAGGTTTAACAGCTTCTTGAACCGGTTCTGATTGAGGGGCACTAGGTTGAACGACTTCTTGGCTTGCTTGTTGAGTTCCACCTTGAGCACTTGAAGCGGCGTTAGCGATCCTATCTCTCCTTGCACTAGCCATCGAGGTTACGACGCCTATCCTTCCTTGCACTAGCCGAGATAATTGCATCTTGGATGTTTTTACCTCGCCTATCCCTAAACAACAAAAAAAAGTACAACAAAGGTTATTAAACTAAATATTCGGTTGGTTGATTTAACAAATTGCCTCCGATTACTCTCAATCGTAAATATCGGTTCATCTAAAGCTAGAAAAACGTATAATCGGAAACAAAAACATTTTTTTGGTGTTCGAATATGTTTCTCTACACACAATAATCGGAAGCTAAATGTCAACATAACCCTCCGAATACCAATAATCGAAAGGCATAATAAAGTCCACCTACCGAATGCATCACAATCGGAAGCCTCACAAAAACTAATTTCTACCGAATATGCGTCACTTTGTGTCCGAAACTACTCAAGCGGTTCAGCATAAACAATCGGAAAGAAAGTACAAAATATATCACCCGATTATTGCGTCTCTAATACTTGTTCTTCCTTAGTATATTCGGAAGGAAAAATCACAATTATCTTCCGATTATGATCGATTTAGGCCTCAGTAATGAAAAAACGTTATATAATCGGTAGGATACCTAAATTTTTACCACCCGAATATGACTAATTTTCTCGTGAAATGAAGAGTTCGACCACAATCGGAAGTTTATAACAATACCTAACCTACCGATTGCAGGTAATAACCGAAAACCCTAAAAAAATAAACATGGATTCGTCAATTGAAGCAATATAAACCAAATTAATGGTTGAATCTTACCTAATCGGCGCCATTTGAAGTTGCACGAGAGTTTGGCTATCGCATCGCCTACATCGGGGACTTCATCTTCTTCGTGTTCTTCGGGTTCGTGAGTTAAAACCTCTTTATTACAGGCATGCAATCCAATATTCGGATCATCACCGCGCACTACGTTTTTGGTTCGAGCTTTCTTACGTTCCGTTTCTTTCATCTATATAGAGAATAATCGACGATGATTCGATTCGACGATGAACGATGTATAACGAGGAGAGGGGAGAGTATTCCTCTCTGCAATCGGAAGGAAAGGGGAGAAGAGGAGTTGAAGTTGAAGTTGAAAAGAAAATGAAATGAATTTGAATTTAGGTCGACTCAACTCATTTTACATCAAACGGTTATTAATCGGTAGGTAATACCACCTAATTATCTACGATTGTTGAGTAGCCCAAAATCGGTAGAAATGGTTACTTATAACCTACCGATTATTGGAAGCCCCAAATTGAGCATTGGCCAAATTCCCTAGGTTTTGAGGGGTGAAGAGCCGACCATAACCATGTCGTTCGTGATTTGGATTTAGCCATAATCGGAAGACAAAAAGGTTACCCAACCTCCCGATTATAGGTTGCCCCAAAATGAGTTTTTTCGAAAATCCTTCATTGCAGGGAAATTTGAAATCTACCATAATCGGTAGTAATTGTTACTTTTTACTACCCGATTATGGGGAACCCTAAATCGGTAGCTTACACATTTTTTATTCGTCCGATTATATAGGAGTCCCAAATTTCACCATTGCAAAATTCAAAAGATTTCTTATTTCTATACTTTAACAATCGGTAGTCTCGTGAGGTTATTTTTCCTACCGATTGTTATAGAAGCCAGATGCGCGTTATGCACAAATCGATATTAATCGGTAGTATAATATCGTTACTAAGCTTCCGATTTCTTTATAATATTCGGGCACAAAATAGCTTCCGATTGTGTAAGGGCATTAACGTATTCTCCGCGTTTTTGGACATCCCTTAACGGTATATATGGGTTGGGAATAAAAAAATCGCCCCTAATTCTTTCGGGGTCGCCCCTAAAAGTGCCACGTAAATAAAAGTCAAAATTATAAAGATCTGAATCACAACAACCCGAACGAAGGCAAGTGAGAAGTTAAAATGCGTGAGGGTATCATATATATACCTGCAGGTATGAACCGCTAGAATGTCTAATACGAACTTTATCATGGTCATATCTATCAACAGTAAATGTTTCTGCTGATGAAGGCGGGTAATTTGATTTTGCTGTGACAGGGGCCCCTTTTCCGTCACAGGATAAAAAATGTCCATTATAGGTCCGAAACTGATATTCGGTATCAGATATTCGCCATAACTGCAACAGAGTAGCTACACGAATGATCTCCAACACCTTTGAAAGATATACATTCTGGTATCTATAACTAAGTACAGCGACATACTCTAGTGACATATTTCATTGGCTCCATAAATGCACCCATATTTGTAAACTTTATATCATTGTAAAACATTTTAAAGGACTTGCGCAACCATATCTGTAAACTTTATATCAATTTTAAAACATTTTAAAAGACTTGTGCAATAAGTGTAAACTCAAATCAATTAAAATGATAATTTTAGAAATGTAACCTTACTGGTTATTATATATCAAAAAGTTTCACAATAAAAAAAAACAAAGTAAAAATATCACTCTTAATTTTCGAGATGGGATGAGTATAAATTTGGGTTAAGTTTCTTTGACTATCTTACTCTGAAGGTTTCCCAATTATCAGCTTTGTTTTGGTCGATGGCGACACTTGAACCTCCTCCATCCTTTGCACTTACATACTTGTATGATCTCAGAGATCTGAACCGAACCTTTGCTCCATCCTGCATTAATGTAAATTCCCACCAAAATTTACAAGCATTCAAGTAAATTCCCACCAAAATTTACAAGCATTCAAGTAAACTCCACACAAAATCACTACATAAAGATTACTTACAAGCATATCTGCTTGGGGAATGTTTTTAAATAGTGAAGGCGTGATGAATCCTTCAATAACCAACCATCCACCTAAGTTCACACCTCTTACTTTAGTGTCACCATTACTTAATCCATCCACAGCCAAAGCTGAAACCATATAGAAACAAACTCACTAAGATACCCATTTCTTATAACAACAAAATCTCATCAAAAGAAGAAGAAAAAAAAAAAAGTAATGCATTTTAAAGATTACCGGAGTGTGCCCAAGAGAGGAAAAGAAATGAAAGTAAAAGCCATTTGCAAGAAACAGATTCCATGGAGTGAATACAAGATATAATGCTTAAAGAAGAAGCTGAAGATGACTATATATATAGGAATTCTGATAGGATGCACACCCCTTGGTGCACGCCTCTACCCTCTTGCATAAAGGCCTTGTTCACTTTTGAGTGAGAAATCCGTTTGGCTAGATGATTTGTTTTCTATCGTAGAAAGTTAGTGTAATTAATGGTGCAGCTGTAGATACCTACCCTGATTGACCCGCTGGACTGGAGTAAAGACTACTCCGGCGTCAAGACAAGCAGCAGTTGTTTTTTTGGTTATGGGAAGTCCTCTTACTCTACGGCAAGTCCTTTATCAAGAGGGCCACCAAATGGAGTTTGGTTAAGCCCCGTGAAGTGTGCTTAACGCCAATGGAATCTATTTAAACCTAAAGGCATAGAGTAGTTCGACAAGACTACAACCACCTAAGAAAGCCCCAGGATTTATCCTAGCTTTTACTATAAAATCTTTATGGGGACGTGGACAACAGTGTGTTACGAATTATTGGGCTCTGGATTTTCAAATCGATGGCTGAGATCCCTCTCAAGATTTTCCAGGTCATCAAAAGGCCAAATAACTCCGTCCCTGGTAACGACTTTTAGGACTTTACGACAAATAGCTTTCTACAGAGCGTTAAACACACTCCACGATTGTTAATCAACCTCTATGGGCCTTAACGGATTTCATGTGCGTCGCCCTTAGAGCTAGCACTATGGAGGGGTTCATCCCCTCTCTATCCCTCTATATCCCTCAAAATTGCAAATTCTCAAGTGCTATGGTCCTCTTCCCTACATGGAGGATCACATCTGATCCCGCCTGTAAGGAAGGGAAACCGCACGGCTACTGAGTAGCCGTATAAATTTACGTTTTACGGATACTCAGTAGTCGTATTACCGTTGATACGGCTACTCAGTAGCCGTAGATTTGTACACGGCAACTCAGTAGCCGTTTCGGAAAATTATTTGTTTGACCTTTTCTCGTTTACACCTCTCTCACATCCGATCCTAATCATCCATCATTAATAACGGCTCTATCTTCTCCATCGTCGGATCGCAACGGTCAATTTTTCAAAATACTCTTTAAATACCACTCTAATTCTCTACTCAAACCACACCAAATCAATTGATTTATTATTTTTCTTCTTCCTACATCAATTGATTTCTTATTTCTCTTTTTCTTACTATACCTCTTTGATTTTTATATTTATCTTGTACTACTCAAGTTTCTATATTTTAGTTTCATTCAAAATGGTTCTTAATTTTGTTCAATAGGAAGAGATTGATCTTACTACTGCATTTATTTATGTGAGTATGGATGAAATCGTGGGTTCGGGACAAAAAGCCGCTATGTTTTGGATACGTATTCACCAAATTTTTGTCCAACGCAACGGCAATCCATATGAAAGAGATTGGTCAGCCTTGAAAATCAAGATGAAGAATATAAAAAAAGATGTCAAAGAATTCGTGTCCATTCTTAACGCTATATATTCGCAAACCAAAAGCGGTGCGAGCCACGAAGATTTGGTAAGTTCTATTAATTTGTTAAGTTTTTTCCATATAGTTGGTGATAATAACAATAAAATTAATGTTTGGTACATAAATTTTCAGACAAAAGATGGTCGGAAGCAATTTTAGGAACAAACAGGACAACCATTCAAGTATGATGCATGTTATGAATTGTTTAGAGAAAAGGTCCTTGGATATAATTATGAACTCACTGTTAGCCAAAACAGTGAGTTGTTTAATAATCATCGTAACTTTGTATCACATGAAGATGGTACTGAAGTTCTTCCTAATGGAGAGACTCGTTGGAAATACAATGAGAATGCACGTCCTATTGGAGCTAAAAAAGCCAAAATGCTAGCAAGACAGAAGAAGGATCGTGAGCAAGGTATATTTAGAGAAGGTGATGAGGGTTAAGATGGAAGAAGATAGGATCTATCAACAAAGTGCTAGTATTTTGGAGTATCTTAAGGAAACGCGATCAAGGAAGGAAAAAATGAAAATGGAACAAGAATCCCAATACCAAACAATTTGGGAGTATACTCAACAACCGAGTTATCAAATGGAAGAACAACTCAATTTGCAAAAGCTTCATCAACAGACTAATCAAATGCATCAACAACAAATGCATTTAGATCAAGACAATGCAATAATGTCTATGGACCTTAGTCGATTCTCTTCCAATGAAAAAAGATATTATCGACGCAAGCAAAAGGAGATCTTGAAGAGGATGAATATAATCAGCGTTGAAGATTCAGAAGATGACGATGTAATCCATCTCTAGTTGTTTTATTTTTTATTGAGTTTAGTTTTTTAGTTTCTAATCTAGGTTTAAATTAAAAGTGTTGTCCTAAATTTCTAGTTAGTATTGTTGTTAGCTAAATTTTAAAAGTGTTGTCTAAATTAATTTGAATTGTTGTTTGAATTAATAAAAGGTTTGAATGTTTTCTAACGAAACGATTTTCATATTCAAATAAATAACTTCATTAAACTAGTTATCATTAATAACGTAAAAAAGAAATTACAACAGATCATTTGATTAAAAGCGTGTATCACTATGCCCTCATTCCTTAACATGGTGCACGATAGTACTGAATACATTACATGTTATTATTTTTTTTGGTGTGAGATTCAACGATCAGTGCCGCTTCGATATGATAAAATTTTTCTCCTCTCCAGGCTTTATAAGGCTCTTGTGCAGCGGACCAGTCCCTTTTGTACCTATGGAGAAACTCATTGTACTTGATGCATAATTTCCTAACATGATGTGTCCTTGAACAAATGTGGGATGGTTCATAATTAAAGCGTGGTTGTATGCCAGTCGGTTTAACATAAGTACCCCAACCAACATTTATCCAAAATACAATATGATCTTTAGGATCTTCTGGAAAATCATCCTTGAGAAGGTAAAAGTTTCTAATCCATTCCGTTTCTTCTTCAACATCCTTTAACCTAGACCTCAGTTGGATTTGTTCTTGACCCCGTTTCTGTGCCTTGAGCTTTTCTTCGTATTCTATCGCAGCCGATAATGAATCTTTGGTTTCTTCTGTCTCCCATTTTCGTTTGCTTAACACTTCATCCGCCGCATTAATAAATTTGGTAGGTGATGAAGAGGTTGTTGCTTTCGTAGTAGCTTGATCTCCTCTTTTGCATATCTCTCTTTCCATTGCAGCAATTGATTGGGTGGTTCGTTTGCATATTCTAAGAATTTCTTCGACTGAGTTGGGAGTTGTTGATTGATTTGCCATAGAATAGATGTTTAGGTTTGATTTACACCTCAAAGATTATTACTTCCAAGAAGAATGGGTAGATTGATATTTGAAAGAAGAATGGGTTATCTTCCTTAGATAGGAATCGCTCCAACGGCTATATTTCTTAGAACTCGTGCCCAACGGCTATATTTCTTAGAACTCGTTCCCAACGGCTATATTTCTTAGATTTCGTGTCCAACGGCTCTATTTCTTATAAATCGTGTTCAACGGTTATATTTATTTCTATAAGTAGAGAACATTTTTTCTGACCAACATAAATCTCAATTCATTCTCAAATATAAACCTCAATCATGTATTCTAACAGTTCTAGTAGGAAAGGGAAACAAAAAGTATGTGTTGAAGCAAAAGAGGTTTGTCCATGTTGTTTCATGGATAATCATAGTCTGCTTCAATGCCCATGGCTATATACAAAATGTCCTCAACGTGGGTGCACTGGCACAAGGAAGGTAGAAGAGTCGATACCGGAGAAGATTAGGTATTTGGAATGCGAGTACGCTAATTGTCCGGGAGAAGCCCAATGTTTGGAGGGTGCAATGAAAGATGCAATCAAACAAGGAAAATTTGACGAACTCTGCAAGAACTTCAAACTAAAAGGAAAGGTGGAGTTTGAATGCACCAAGGGGATTCCCTGTGAAACCGAGGGTTGTAATTTCTTTATTGAAATGCACCGGTCAAGTGCAAAGAAAACATATGGAAAACGTTACTGGAAATGCCTTGTCTGTGAAATGGTGGCATGGGATGAATAAGTGTTGTGATTTAGTTTAATCAAGAGTTTGAATATCAATTAAAGTAATGTGCTTTTTTTTATAATTATTAAGAGTTTAAATGTGATCAACATGATGTAACGTGCTTCTACAATAAATAATAATAGTTATTTTGTTATCCATATGATTAACGATTACATTAAGCATGTGCAACCAGCATTTAAACCAATAGGCGACCCTATTGGACGAGTTATGTCTCGTGAGGGTTTACAGAGAGATATACCCACAAAACATATCATTATTTAAATTCTTTAATCTTCATCTGATGATTCAGAGGATGAATCTTCAAAGGGGGAAGGGTTATACTCTGAGAAACTGTTTTTCAAAATCACATAGCAGTTAAAAAATCTAAAAGGTTTCCCTTTTTTTTTGGTAACTCACCAAAGAAAATTGCTCCTACAAAAAAAAAAAAACAATATCAATTTATAATTAAACTATTCAACAATTCAGTAGACATCACTTGTATATCGTTGGATAGGTAAGCGGTAAGTTTCTTACGATTTCTGAAGGTACTGAAGCCCTCCATAAATATAACGATCTCTGTGTCGATACATATACTTTGAAGTCTAAAGTGATAACGGTTAACCTTGTTTTCACATACTTAACTGTTCAGTCATTCGGATTCCCGTTATGTATAGTCAACCTTTGCAGTAACTGCTCCAAAAAGTTTGTGTTATTTAGTTGTTCATATTCTTCTTCATTATCTAGATGAACATCAACCCATAAACTAACTATCAATTCGTCTTCCACCGGAATATAACCACCATAATTAAGAAAGTAAAGTGTTATAGATAATAAATTGGACAAAAATAGGTGTTAATTTATAAAATTAGAGGATAAAGTGGTTGGCTTCCTTGTGTTCAATGGTGAATAGAGTTTGAATCCTTTATACATGTCCAGTATACATATCCATATAATGTACAAAGAGATTTCACGGATATGTATACATATCCATATACTGTACAAGGAGATTTAAATAATTTCACGTATTAATTCAACACAAAATTAATGTAAAGTCTGTAATACATATGCATTTAACAATCGAAATCTTAAAACACAACAATGAAATACATCCTATGCCTCAACATCATCATCATCATCATAAATACCCGTATCATCGTACCCAGCATCATCGTCATTGTCAGAATCGTCCTCGTCAGAATCGTCCTCATCAGAGTCATAGTTATCCTCATCGTCAGATGAGTCATCTTCATCTCCATCATGTTCATATTCGTCTCCCACATGTCCTTCTCCATATACATGTTCAACTGCATGTTCAAATTCATTTGGAATTTGATCATTGTAATCTCCATAATAAACAAATGCTCCATCCTCGGTTTGACCAGGAACTACTTCTTCATCTAAGTCTGTATCATTATAATCTCCTTCCGATGATGGAAGTTGCACGTATTCCATATCTGAACCCTCCAAACTAGACATATCCCCTGCCTGACCTCCTCTACCAGGACGCGCAACAATGTGCTTGACAAGATCATCTCTTAGTTGCAGGTGTAATTCTAGGTTTTTCAGAGATGACAAAAATACACGACCATTAATGGTAGGTTCCGGAAGCGGAACAGGAAGAACTCTGCCCCAATCCGTATCCCGACGTTCATGCTCGATAATCATGTTGTGTAAAATAAGACAACATTTCATATTTAGGTTCAAGTTAGATTGATGTCAATACTTACATGGAGATCCGATAATTCTGAATTTACCTTGGAGAACTCCAAAAGCACGCTCGACATCCTTTCTTTTAGCCATTTGATACTTGTTGAATATCACATAGTCGGGAATGTCCAGTGTCTGAGAGAAAGCTTGTACATCTGTAGTCAACTTTGGATAGATACCATCGGCTAAGAAATAACCTATATTGTAGTGGTGAACATTGATGACATAATTACATGGAGGTGCTACACCCTTTAGCATGTTATCAAAAGGGGGAGAGTGTGCCAACACATTCAAATCGTTGTTTGATCAAGGCATTCCAAAAAAAGCATGCCAAAACCACAAATCGTATGATGCCACCACCTCTAATACCAAACTACTCTCTTTATCTTTACCCCGGTAAGTTCCTTGCCAAGCTACCGGACAATTCTTCCATGGCCATTCCATACAATCAACAATACCAAGCATTCCAGGAAAACCTCGGTCCGCATTCTATTGTAGCAACCTCTGAACATCTTCAGGAGTGGGTTCACGAAAATATCTTTCTCCAGAAGTCATGCAAACGATGTGGCAAAATCTTTTTACATACTTGTATATTGTGGTGGCACCCATACGAGTGTAATCATCAACACTATCAGCTGGCGTACTTTTGCATAAACATTTCATCACGACAACTAATTTCATATGCGGAGAATGCCCCATAGTACCAGTTGCATCTGGACGTTGTTGCCATTCTGGATCAACTTCAATCAATTTTCCTAACAATTTCTCGAATAAGTCTTCCCTCATGCCTAGACGTTGTTTGAATTGTCTTGCGGTATAACCAGTTCCAGGCGCAAAATAATCATTCATCATTTTGACATCATGCCATACTCGATCACGCGTAATTACACTACGTGTCTGTATCTCCCTTGGTATAGGTTGTCTAATAATACGCAATCGTTCATCCAAACATAGTTGTGTAAACATTAGCAAAGGTTTCTCTTCTTCATCACTAGAGGAATCCAAATAGATTCCATATTTAACTCTCACAAGCACGCATTAGACTCATTATGCACCTTTGTAAACAACAAAAACAATATCAATTTGTGTATACCATACATAAATACAAGTCAATCAATTTTCTACATTGATATTCTATTTTTCAAACATTTCATTCAACATAAATCAAGAAACACAACAACTAATCATGGATTTTCACTACATATATGTTTTAATTACATTATTGAATTACATACTACATACCTAACCAACCTAATATCTACAATTTCATCAAAATCATATTCAAAATCAAAATCAAATTAATTTGAAACCCTAAGATTAGAATCACTCACCTTAGATGATTGTTTGGATGAAATTCGAAATTGAAGAATGGATTTGTTTCACCTTGGAGTAACGATCAAACCCTTTTAATTTAAGCCATCGAATCGCAATGAATCAATA
The DNA here is from genome assembly GCA_023531295.1 of Papaver armeniacum. Classification (NCBI taxonomy): domain Eukaryota; kingdom Viridiplantae; phylum Streptophyta; class Magnoliopsida; order Ranunculales; family Papaveraceae; genus Papaver; species Papaver armeniacum. The sequence continues at coordinate 48,911 of JAJJWW010005197.1, forward strand.
TGAAAATCGAAAGGGGGTAATAAGGGTTTGAAAGGGTTTTGAGAAGAGGAAAAACTAGAGAAGAATAAGAAGTGGGGAGGCCGAGCGAGTTTCTGCTGACTATAAACTATAAAACGGCTACTGAGTAGCCGTATTGGTCAAGTCAACGAGTTGACTCATACGGCTACTCAGTAGCCGTTTGGAACTATTGATGAGTAGCCGTGTGGTGTCGGGAAGGAACAACGAGTGCCCATAGCAAGATTGGCTTCCTTGTGCAATCCCTTCCCTACATATGAGGGATAGGGAAGGGATATGGTGCACCATAGTGCTAGCTCTTAGTGATACTCCATCTTGACAGTCGACTTGCCCTTAGTGATACTCCATCTTGACAGAGGACTTGCCATGAGAAAAAAGACCTACCATAACTAAAAACCAACTGCCACTTCAAGTAATACAGCTAATAGCATTAGGCTTATAATTGTCAAAGTCTTTTATCTAACTGGTCAAGCACGGTATCTGTTTACACTACTTTACACTTGCGCTTGCACTTGCACTACTTTTAACGTTTATTTAAGTCTTCTTTCAGCTTCCCCTCTTACCATGTTTCTTGTGTTTCCTCCAATATTTCGCATGGAATCTATTTCTCTCAAATGGCTTTTACTTTCATTTCTTTGCCTTTATTGGGCACACTCTGGTACGTAATCATCGAAATGCATTACTTTTTTCGATTATTTTTTATTTTTTATTTTGTTTTTCAGTTTCGAGAATGGGTATATGTTAGTGAATCTGTTGTTTGGTTTCAGCTTTTTGCGCCGTGGATGGGGTGAAAGGTGGGAAAGTAAGAGGTGTGAATTTGGGTAATTGGTTGGTTATTGAAGGATGGATGAATAAACCTTCCCTATTTGACGGCATTGCCAATGGAGATATGCTTGTAAGTAATCTTTATGAGGTGATTTTGCTTCAAGTTCTTTTAATTTGGGTGGTTATGTATTTATCGAAGTTTAATATGCATGTAGGATGGAAGAAAGGTTCAATTCAAGTCTTTGAGCTTAAATAAGTATGTAAGTGCGAAGGATGGAGGAGGTGCAGGTGTCTTTGTCGACCAAGACAAAGCCGATGATAGGGAAACCTTTAGAGTAAGACGGTCAAAAAAATTTAGTACTTCTTTTGAACTGTTTGTGTATCCTTTAATTATGGCATACTGGAATGTATATGTTCGACATGTGTGAGATCATGCAACCACTCTCTGTTGTAGTTATGGAGGGTATCCCAGTCGGAATATCAGTTTCGTGCTCTTACAGGACAGTTCCTCTCCTGTACTGGGCATGGGGCCTCTATCACCGCAACATCAAAATCACCGTCTAAGAATGAAACATTTACTATTGAAAGATCTACCGATGACCGCGTTCGTATTAAGCATTCTAGCGGTACATATCTGCAGGTGTGATACTCTCATGAATTTAAACTTCTCATTTGACATTCGGGTTGTTATAAGTCATATCTTAAATATTTGACATTTTTAGGCATCTTCTAGAAATGAGCTCAAAGCAGACTATGTTGGGAATCCAGAATGGGATGGTGGTAACGCAGCTATATTTAAAATGACTTTTGTTGGTGACAATATGCTGGGAGAGTACCAGCTCTCCAATGGGCATGGACCAAAAAATGCAACAAAAGTGCTTACTGTAATTTTCTACGTCCCTTCATCTTTTGATATCCTATTTCAACTGCTTGCATTACTTGCTTGTATATGAAACGCTACAACTTATCGGTTTTTGTTAGAATTCAAGTTCAAAACTCTGGATGAATAGGGAACACGGTAGCATTTGAATGATCTTTATTTGAATTGCAGGAACATAGGAACAGCTACGTTACACGGGAAGACTTTCAGTTTCTCAGCCAACATGGTATAAACACCGTGAGGATTCCTGTTGGGTGGTGGATTACCAAAGATCCCAATCCACCAGCACCTTATGTTGGGGGAAGTTTGGCAGCTCTAGATAACGCATTCAAATGGGCACAGTGGGGTCTCTCTTTCCTTATTTTCTTGTCACCCTGGTTCCTGGTTTTTGAACATTGACTTACCTAAACTTGTTATGCAGGGACTTCGGCATAAAATGCATAGTCGACCTTCATGCAGCTCCGGGTTCCCAAAATGGAAAGGATCACAGTTCTAGTCGTGATGATTTTATCGAATGGACGAAATCAGATAATATCCAGCAAAGCCTTGACGCTATAAAATTCCTAGCTTCCAAGTAAAATATGTTCAACTCTTACGGGTATTAAGAATAATATAAATTAAACAGTTACCTGGACACTTTTTATTTTACATTTCATTTCTTTAATGGTTTTTTCTTTATTATTCTTTTTCTGCATTTTTTATTATGGAAGTTCTAGTTTGTCTCCTTTTTTTAAAAAAAAAAAAATTAGCTACAGAAAGTTACAAAAAAAAGTGTTTTTATCTGCTGCTAACGAGCATGTCATCTTTCATTTACAGGTATGGAAGCCATCCATCTCTATTGGGGATTGACCTTTTGAGTGAACCACACTCTCCTGAAGTTCCTTTCGATACCTTACAAAAGTACTACAATGATGGATATGACATTGTGAGGAAACATTCTGCCACAGCTTATGTAGTACTGTGTCAGTTGATTAGCAATGATGGTGCAGACCCAGACCCAACAGTGCTTTATAATGCCAACACTGGTAATGGCAAATCAAACGTTGTGGTGGACTTGCACTATTATCATAACAATCCTTCATTCGCTAATATGAGCCTACAGGAGAATATCAATTACTTATATGATACCAGGAAAACTCAAATGGATTCCCTAAACGCGGCTGATGGACCCTTGGTGTTTATTGGTAAGGCTTTTGTTTGTTAAAAGATCATCCGACTCTCCAATGACATATATCTTGAAATTAGCAATTCTTATAACAGTTGCTAACTCGAACACACACCATTAGTATACATTAGGAATGGAAATATCAGTCCCTAATTACATCACTCAAGAAAATTATAATATTCCAATCTAGTTATTCAGTGTTCGGTTGGATTTTATTTTTATTGCATCCGATAAGCAAGTTACCAGAAATGAAAAAAAATAAAAATAAGGGTTTTCTTATCTTGTATCCCAGTATACAAGATAAGAAGCATTAAATATCCTACTTTTTATCTTAATTTGAGAATTTTTTGTTGGAATTGCTAAAATCTCGGAAAATACAGTTTTATCTTATCGATAAAACAAAAATTCCTATACTACCCTAGCTAGTATAGTTGTCTTATTGGTGGACTCCACCGCTTTCCCGGCGGTGATTAAATGTCTAATCGTGTTCACGATTTGGTTTGTGATTTGGAAGGCTAACAGAGGATGATGACAAATACGGGAAAAATATTTTATTTTTACCCTTTTCGTTTTTATCATAATTACCTGTTTTCCTTCGAATATAATTATTAAGTTAGTTACACACCGAATTTCTCTCACCCGATAATAACGTTTGCCATTTAAGTTCCGACGAGCACCAACCATATCGGTTGAAAGAATTAGAAGAAATTTATCATTTAATGTCTTCCAGCTTTGCCTAGAGAACAAAAGGGAACCCTACCAAGAAAGATCAAGGAAAAAAAATCAGTTCAAACTTTAGTAAAGAAATCATGACCGTAAGATTAGACTCTAATTAAATACTACTATAGATGTGCGAAGAATTATGCACGAGTGATTATTAACGATGAAGTATAAATTTTGTTGACTAAAAACTCAAGGTCCCACTATAATAAATTACCATAGTTATATAAGCCCAAGGGTAAAATTGGAAATAGAAAATCTTGATTAATTATAGATTAACTACTCTAAACACGATACAAAGTTACGGAATCAATGTAAGAAATTATTTGTTTACTATTCCCTAACGTATATATATATAGGGATATAAGTTAACAGGACCCTAAAAATAAACATCCAAACATGGATAGGTTATCCGGTCAGCCTATGACCAAATGGACTACTTAATGCAATCCCCTCAAATTTAAAGGGTAGCATCTGGATAACAAATTCATCCATATTGGTATTATCTGGTTTATAAGATGTGGACCATTACAAAAAATATGGATGATTTTTTCTCCATAGGAGTTGCCCCAAATTAGTTGTCTGTCAACTCAAAATAAGAAATGTAGTTTGTTCATAGCAATATTAAAAACCAAAATCAGATATTGTTTTCTTGGAAATGAATACAGGGGAATGGGTGAACGAATTTGGCAAAGGCATGTGGTCTCAGAAGGAATATCAAAAGTACGGTAGTGCGCAGTTAGATGTGTATGGTGAAGCTTCTTTTGGATGGGCATATTGGTCACTCAAGAATGATGCTGCTAATCATTGGTCTCTCAAGTGGAACATCAACAACAATTACCTCCAGCTAAATGCAGGTAATTAATAATGACCCACCCTCTATGGATTCACTGAGCTTGGTTATTATGATTTTCTATTCAATCAAATACTGAACATTGCTTATGAATTTGTAGCATTCTATCATCTAAAGCCATTCTTTATAAATCCAAATGTAGACTCTCGACTCTCTTAGTCACCTGAGAAATATCACAACTAGGAAACCAAAATAGCATGAAAGCCACATATGGTTGCCAAATTTGGTGCGACTGATTTTAGTTTGTATAAAAAAAAGGATACAATGAGAAACTAATCATGGCCTTTTCTTTATGTTTTAGTTTTTAGTTTTGTCATATGTAATATACCCCATCATACAAATATTGCAGCGGATGCAATCAACCCCTTTAGGTGAACCATGTCAGCGGATACAAATATGTAATAACAGGTGCAAAGTGAACCATGTCAGCACGTTTATAGCACGGCACATCACCCCAAAATTTGACACAGCACATCACCTTATGCAACCTAGCACGTGACCAAACACAAATTATGGTTCGTCACTAGGTCAAAAGTATTAACCAGCGAAGGGTTATGGATATCTTTTTGCAGGTGATTCCCCGAATAAGCCGATTCAAAGCTATTTATGGTCACTTGTATTGGCCTGCAGTTTTTCCTATTTGCGGCAGATATTGTAATAGATCATCATGCTAAAGCTTCCCTCAAAAGCGAACAGTACATCTCGTTAGCAAATAATATGTAAGTGTTTTTAAAACAGTACCGAGTGAAGCGACTCATCAATAATCAAAAACAGTTGAAGCTCAAAGTGCATCGATGTTGTTATTTATATCATCCATGGCCATTCTTTACGGTCTCCCGCATAGATTCTTGTAATTCATGCTTATCATATTTATCATAATGCAAGAGTAATAAACTTGAGGCGTGGATGAAAATATCCTTATTCCGAGAACTAATGACACTACAATACCTTCAAATCCACATAAGTCACGACTTGATAGGCCACTTGTTCTCTGGTGGAGGAGATATGGCATATTTTCTACCATTCATTCTCCTATTTAGTCTGCATTCAACCCTATATTTTTCCCACGTAAGGGTGATTAACGCACACAGTGGAATACAACCTACCACGACTCTTGACAATCAGGAACGGCCCTAGCAAGGGGCTAATCCGTGGGACGTAAGAGATTGCGTCTAATTATGGTAATTTCCTCTCGGAGGATAAGTTTGTCAGAAGAACAAACTTCACTATTTATAGACCAAGGTATTGGGACAACAAGGAAATTCAAAAACCGAAAATATTCTCAAGATATGCAATAAAGCACATAAATTCTGTTTTATTATTTCTAATAATCTATGAAAGACAATGACTAAATACAACCCACAATTGGGTTAAATACAGCCTTTAATTAAATACAACCCCGTTAAATATGTAATTAGCTAAATATAACCCTTTTTTTTCCCGAAGAAAAGGTTATATTAAAAAGGAGAAAAAACCTTACACAATACAGAGGTTATTACATGTTCATGCGGGTCTCCCAACTGCTCCAAATGTGGCTAGGAGTAACAAACTTAAATGTATCAGAATCACACATCCATACAACTACAAGTTGTTTGACAAGGTCAATAATCTCTGTCGCTTCCTTTTTTCTTTCCCCAAAAACTCCCCCATTCCTTTCTTTCCAAAGTCTCCAGCAAATAGTGTAATGAATAATCCGCCATATTGCTTTTCCTGTCCCTTGTAAGATGTTAGTAGTCCAAGCTTCAAACACATCAAATAAGGTCTTCGGCATAGGCCATGAGATATTGAAAGCTTCTATGAAATAATATCAAGCCTCAAACAAATAATAAGAACAATGTAAGAACATATGATCCGCCGTTTCTCTTTCGATATTGCAAAAAAAACACAAATCACTGTCTATCTCCACTCTTTTATGCCTCAACATGTCTTTAGTTGGTAAAGAATTATGAAAAGATGCCCAAATAATAAAACTAACCTTACGAGGAATATTGTTTTTCCATAGATGCTTCGCAAAGTTGCACCATTCCAGCTGCCCTACTAAAGTCTCACAACATTTACTAGTGCTAAAGTTTTCCATAATAGACATATCATCTTCATCTTCCACTAAGATAGGAACACGAACATCACGTCTAAGAAGATCTGATTCAATTAAGTTGCTTATTAGAATTCAAAGCTATAGCTAAATACAACCCTTATTACTTTTAACAATTTTTTTAAATACAATCCAACAATTTTTTTAAATACAATCCATACACCGTTAACCGATTTACTCAAACCCTAAAACCGATTAAATCAAACTCTAAAAACTAATCTCTTAGTTTCTCTTCCTTATGGTTGTTCGAACTACCGAGTAAATCGATTAAAATATCTACGAAGTCATAAAATTCTAAAGCAATTCGAGTTAAACAAGTTCAAGCTCATCTTGTTGATTTTTTTTTCACACAAATAATCCAAATTGCTTAATCAAGTAATGTTTACAGATATGAGTGAGTTTCCGTTAATGGAAATTGAAAATGGATCATTAATTCATTATCTAGTAGAATTTAAACACAAGTGTGACTAATGACTATGATAATAGTTTGAAAGCTATGAACAAGTTAGATGAATTCATCCATGTTCAAGAAATGATTCGTGAGAAGACTCTTTTGGAAACTTTTTAAAGATGATAATAAACCAAACCAAGTACTCAAAAATTTGTTACCCGCACTACGGGAAAAATATACATCTACAACTGGAGATTTACAACACTTTTCTAAACATCGTAAAAAGTCCTATGTTTTACAACTGGTTTCAAAGGAAGAGTTGTCGTATATCATCACTGCCAACCCTTAGGAAACAAGGGGTTGCGCTAAGAAAACAAACGACAACTCCTTAAGCAAAACAGTTGTGACGACATTTAGCTATAACAACTCTGTTCCATATATGTAGTGACTTAGCCTATCACAATGATTCGACAAGTGTTGTTGAAGAACACAAAAATATGATAATGAAAAAATATTAGAGGAGATTCGAACATGAACCTAGTGCATGGAAGTCTAGCACATCAACCACCCTTTCAGTTCACAAGTTTGGTTTTTTTTTTTTTTTTTTTTAAATAGAAACCTAGAACAACACTTATAAGTGTTGTTGAAGTAAATATATAATGTTGGAAAAAATGAGGTTATAGGGAGATTCGAACATGAATCTACTGCATGTACGTCTAACTCATCAACCATCTTTACCGTTCACAAGTTTTGGCTTTTTTTTTTTTTTTTAATAAAAATATATAACAACACTTATAAGTGTTGTTGAAGTAAAAATATAGAACATTAAAAGAAATGAGGATGGGGGGATTTGATCCTCAACCTCCTGTATATAAGTCTACACCACTAACCATACCTACACTATTACATGTTCTGTCAAGTTTGTGGTTCTTTAATACACTAACTTTATGACAACCCTTCATAAGAGTTGTAAAACAAAATGTAATGCTCAGGTGACTAAGCCGCAAACAGCACGAAGCCTTCTCTGTAAACAATCACAGACACGCCTTCTCTGTAAATAACTACATACATTTTTCACTATTTGTAATATTTACTTTACTCACTTCAGATAAGGTTACTGGGGTAATTTTCACAGTCCCCATAATATTTATTACCTTTATTTCTTGTAAGGGTCATATGGTGATTTTAACAATTTATAATATTTAGTTTACTTGTTTTCCGATAAGCGTGGTCTGGTCATTTTCATAGTCTTCATAATATTTATTGCATTAATTTCCAGGAAGGGTAATATGGTCATTTTCACATGCAGTAGTATTTACTTTACCTTTTTTCGATAAGGGTAGTCAGGTCACTTTCACAATCTCCATAATATGTATTGCACAAATTTCCATGAAGGGTAATATGATCATTTTCACTATCTGTAATATTTACTTTACTTATTTCAGATAAGGATAGTTTAGTAATTTTCACAATCTCCGTAATATTTATTACCTTTATTTCTAGTAAGGGTAATATGGTCATTTTAACTCTGCTATTCTTCGAACATGGGATGTTCAATTCTGATATATTTCTTATCGAATTCTGATATATTTCTTACCTGTAAATGGATGGATTCGTCGTTCTTACAAAGTTTCTGACTTAGAGTAGTCAACTCGCGGCTAGGATTCGATCTCGGAGCATGGTATGCATAGAATATGCATAAATAAGGTTTGTTTAAGGTTTCGTAGAATATCTCGAAGGAATTTTACCTGTAAATGGATGGATTCGTCGTTCTTACCAAGTTTCTGACTTAGAGTAGTCAACTCGTGGCTAGGTTTCGATCTCGGAGCATTGTATACATAGAATATGCAGAAATAAGCTTTGTTTAAGGTTTCGTAGAATATACCGAAGGAATCTTACCTGTAAATGGATGGATTCGTCATTATTACCAAGTTTTTGACTTAGAGTAGTCAACTCGCGGCCAGGTTTCGATCTTGGAGCCCGGTATGCATATAATATACAAAAATAAGGTTTGTTTAAGGTTTCGTACAATATTTCGAAGGAATCTTACCTATAAATGGATGGTTTCTTCGTTCTTACCAAGTTTCTGACTTAGAGTAGTCAACTCGCGGCCAGGTTTCGATTTAAGAGCCTGGTATGCATACTTTTATGCAGAAATATGGTTTTTTTAAGGTTTCGTAGAATATCTAGAAGAAATCTTACCTGTAAATGGATGGATTCGTCGTTCTTACCAAATTTCTGAATTAGAGTAGTCAAATCGTGGCCAGGTTTCGATCTCGGATCCTAGTACGCATAAAATATGCAGATATAGGGTTTTTTTTAAGGTTTCATAGAATATCTCGAAAGAATCTTACCTGTAAATGGATGAATTCATCGTTATTACCAAGTTTCTGACTTAGAGTAGTCAACTAACGGCCAAGTTTCGATCTCGGAGTCTGGTATGCATACATATATGCATAAATGGGGTTTGTTTAAAGTTTCGTAGAATATCTCGAAGGAATCTTACTTGTAAATGGATGGATTCGTCATTCTTACCAAGTTTCTGACTTAGAGTAGTCAACTCGCGGCCAGGTTTCGATCTCGGATCCTGGTACGCATACAATATGCAGAAATAGGGTGTTTTTAAGGTTTCGTAGAATATCTCGAAGGAATCTTACCTGTAAATGGAAGAATTCGTCGTTCTTACCAAGTTTCTGACTTAAAGTAGTCAACTCACGGCCAGGTTTCAATCTAGAAGCCTTGTACGCATACATATATATGCATAAATAGCGTTTGTTTAAGGTTTCATAGAATATCTCGAAGGAATCTTACCTGTAAATGGATGGATTCGTCATTCTTACCAAGTTTCTGACTTAGAGTAGTCAACTCGCGGCCAGGTTTCGATCTCGGATCCTGGTACGCATACAATATGCAGAAATAGGGTTTTTTTTTAAGGTTTTGTAGAATATCCCGAAGGAATCTTACCTGTAAATGGATGGATTCGTCATTCTTACCAAGTTTCTGACTTAGAGTAGTCAACTCACGACCAGGTTTCGATCTCGGAGCCTGGTATGTATACATATATGCATAAATAGGGTTTTTTTTTTTAAGGTTTCGTAGAATATCTCGAAGGAATCTTACCTGTAAATGGATGAATTCGTCAATCTTACCAGGTTTCTGACTTAGAGTAGTCAACTAATGGCCAGGTTTCGATCTCGAAGTCTGGTATGCATACATATATGCATAAATAGGGTTTTTTTAAGTTTTCGTAGAATATCTCGAAGGAATCTTACCTGTAAATGGATGAATTCGTCGTTCTTACCAAGTTTCTGACTTAAAGTAGTCAACTCACGGCCAGGTTTCGATCTCGGAGCCTTGTACGCATACATATATGCATAAATAGGGTTTGTTTAAGGTTTCGTAGAATATCTCGAAGGAATCTTACCTGTAAATGGATGGATTCGTCATTCTTACCAAGTTTCTGACTTAGAGTAGTCAACTCGCGGCCAGGTTTCGATCTCGGAGCACAGTACGCATACAATATCCTGAAATATGGTTTTTTTAAGGTTTCGTAGAATATCTAGAAGGAATCTTACCTGTAAATGGATGAATTCGTCGTTCTTACCAAGTTTCTAACTTAAAATAGTCAACTCACGGCCAGGTTTCGATCTCGGATCCAGATACGCATACATATATGCATAAATAGGGTTTGTTTAAGGTTTCGTAGAATATCTCGAAGGAATCTTACATGTAAATGGATGAATTCGTCGTTCTTACAAAATTTCTGACTTAGAGTATTCAACTCATGGCCAGGTTTCGATCTCGGAGCCTGGTACGCATACATATATGTATAAATAGGGTTTGTTTAAGGTTTCGTAGAATATCTCGAAGGAATCTTACCTGTAAATGGATGGATTCGTCAATCTTACCAAGTTTCTGACTTAGAGTAGTCAACTCGCGGACAGGTTTCGATCTCGGATCCTGGTACGCATACAATATGCAGAAATAGGTTTTTATTTAAGGTTTCGTAGAATATCTCGATGGGATCTTACATGTAAATGGATGAATTCGTCGTTCTTACCAAATTTCTGACTTAGAGTAGTCAACTCACGGCCAGGTTTCGATCTCGGATCCTTATACGCATACAATATGCAGAAATAGGGTTTTTTTAAGGTTTCGTAGAATATCTCGAAGGAATCTTACCTGTAAATGGATGAATTTGTCGTTCTTACCAAGTTTCTGACTTAGAGTAGTCAACTCACGGCCAAGTTTCGATCACGGATCCTTGTACGCATACAATATGCAGAAATAGGGTTTTTTTTAAGGTTTCGTAGAATATCTCGAAGGAATATTACCTGTAAATGGATGAATTCGTCGTTCTTACCAAGTTTCTGACTTATAGTAGTCAACACACGGCCAAGTTTCGATCTCTGATCCTGGTATGCATACAATATGCAGAAATATGTTTTTTTAAGGTTTCGTAGAATATTTCGAAGGAATCTTACCTGTAAGTGAGTGAATTCGTCGTTCTTACCAAGTTTCTGACTTATAGTAGTCAACACACGGCCAGGTTTCGATCTCTGAGGAATCTTACCCATAAATGGATGGATTCATCGTTTTTGTGAATTTTTAGACTTCTTGGTTCATAGTTTGTAAGTTTTTATACCGAACTTGAAGTTTGAATCGACACCGAGCTTAATATTTATCAATTTCGATGATGTATCATGCTAAGTTTGAAGTCAGAACCCTCTCAAATCTTCGTGGTTCATAGATTATATGCCATTATATTAAGTTTGAAGTTCGAATCGACATTGAGCTTCATATTTATCGATTTTGATGATGTCTCATGCTAAGTTTGAAGTCAGAACCCGCTCATAGCTTCTTGGTTCATAGTTTGTATGTCGGTATACCACATTTGAAGTTTGAATCGACACTGAGCTTCATATTTATCGATTTCGATGATGTATCATGCTAAGTTTGAAGTCATAACCCTCTCATATCTTCGTGGTTCATAGATTGTATGCCATTATACCAAATTTAAAGTTCGAATCGACATCGAGCTTCATAATTATCGATTTTGATGATGTATCATCATATTTCTGAAGTCATAACCCTTTCAAAGTTTACCAGTGTGAACTAAAGCTACTTCATGACCTGTATAACTTGTCAAAATTACTTCATGACCCATGCGACTAGTCGAAATTCAAACCGGAAGAACAAAGAGAAAGCACAAAAACACAAAGAGAAAGCACAAAGAAACACACCAATTATCGAATTCATTTTTCATTTTCCCGATTCATTCTTATATATTTTTTGGATTTTTTTATATCAGAATGTCGATAACAATGTCCTAAATTTATTAATATTTTTTTGGATTTTTTATCATGTCGAAGGTTGATAACTAAACCGAAAACATGAGTTCGTATTAACACAAAGAGAAAGCACAAAGAAAACACACTTGCCTTGATCCGTATGACACTCTTAACTTAAATCTATACCGTCCAAATATTTTCATAATCCGTGTGACACAATTCTACCACATCTTATCCGTTCAAATTCTTTTAGATAAAACGATTTTTTTTTCTCTCTCACTTATCTTCGTTCACTCATTTTTCTCTCGTCTCTCATCTTCCCCTCCCTCCGGAAAAAAAAAACCCTAACTCAAGTTGCGCCTCCCTCAGAAAAAAAAAATCCTCACTCAATTCACTGATTTCCCAAATCCATGATTCTCTTTTTGATTTCATATTGAATCCTCACAAACCCTAGCTTTAGTTCAAGTGGAAACCCTTAATTTCATCATTGATTTCTCTATTTTACTTCATCTTGAACTCATCCCCAAAACCCTAATTTCTATCATCGGATTTACATGTTCTTCTGGTTCTGAATCAAATTACGTACTCGTATTAACACCTCCTCTAACAGAGACACACCTAGATCATTCCCCTGTCTCTCTTGATCTAAAAGATCTCTATTTCATATTCCGACAATGTTTTGTCTTGCTCTCGATCGATAAAACAGGGGAAGAAGCGATGCTCGAATTACACATAAAGGAGATGGTTAGATGGCGGATAACGATTCTGGTTCGAGATTGAGGAGCTATGGATGGAATTTAAGCCGGGAATTACACAGAAAGGAGATGGTTAGATGCTGGTTCTACTAATGTAGGATTAAGATGAGAAGAATCAGGATTTGAGTTCAATTTCTGAGATTGTTGTTTGTCTTCGATTTGAAGAGAGAGGAAGAAATTGAGTTGTTGTTCAGTTGATGGTGAAGATTTAGAAGATGAAGATGATACTGCTAATAATCAGCTAGAGGTTGAATCGAGATTTGGATTTCTGAAATCAACAAGAACATGCAACAAATGGGTTAAGCCGATGATTCTGCTGCTGTGTTCGATGGTGATGAAGCTTGGGTTATTCTCAGATTGAGATATGGAGTTGATTCTGTGGATGAAGAATTTCCGATCTAATTTTGTACATGTTCTGTGTATGAAGTTATCAGTGGCTCAACAGATGCTTATTCATCAGGGTAAAGTTTTGAAAGATGGAACAACAATGCTTGAAAACAACGTTGCTGAGAATAATTTTGGGTCATTATGTTGTCCAAGGTAAGATCTGGCTAATTTTGTGGGTTATGCATTTATATCTCTTGTTTGTTGCATGATTTTATTTACCTTTCAAAAGATTACATTTTATATTGAGACAAGTTATTGCATTTGTTTTAACTAAAGCATTGGACACGAGTAGGTCAAACATGTGAGACCAGATGTTCTGCTATCTAGATGAGATAGAACAGACAAATATTGTTACTGAGATATGCAACCTTGTTTTGGTACTCCACATAAATAGTTCTCATGCTTCCTTGAACACCTAAACAATTTACCTTGTAGCAAATCAAAGGAGATTTTTTATTATGTGTATACAAGTATTCACTCATCTCTCTATGTCTGACTTGCTTATATGATTTCAGAAACCTGCATCCTCTGGACCTTCAATCACACCCGCTAGGCTGGTGAGTACTAAAATTTTGTCCCCATCTGATTATGTGATAAAACCTGTATTCTGTCCTCAGTGGGAAGAAATAACATCTCTATTTTGTAGGCGACTCCCTCTGCCACCGACAACCCCTAATCCAGCTCCTGCACCTTCATCTTCACCCGCCACCACTCCTGATTCTACTGTCGCTGCTGAGTAAGTTGTTCTGTCCTTTACGTCAAGTAAAAACAATATGTTCTCCTAGTTGTTAACTCTGTTAGTTGTATATTGCCTAAAGGTTTTGTTGTAATCAATGATTAAATGACATTTTACTTTCATTTGTTAAAGTAGCACCGAGGGAGATGTCTATGAGCAAGCGGCATCCAATCTTGTCGCTGGAAATAACTTTGAGGCAGCCATTCAACAAATCCTTGACATGGGAGGGGTACTTGGGACGGGGATACTTGTAATCCGTGCTCTACGGTCGCATTTAATAATCCAGAGAGAGCTATTGACTATCTATACTCTGTAAGTTGGCTTCTCTATCGAGAGCAAAGCATGAAAAGTAGAATTTTCTTTTCATTTGTGCTAAATTACTTTTCTCGTGCTACATTATTAGTGTTCTAGCATTAACGTAAGTCAAATGTGTATCCACTTTGTTCTCATAATATATTATATTATCTACTTTTCCACGTCGGTGTATTCCCGAAAGCAAGCAAGTAGTTCCACCCGTGGCCCAACCACCGACAACACCACCACCCGTGAATGCTCCTCCCGCCCGGGCACCACAGCCAACACTACCAGTTCCTTCCATTTGGGCCTAATGCAAATCCGTTAGATTTATTTCCTCAGGTATACATTTTCTAGATTCTCTAGATTGTAATGATCTCTATTCTTCTGTCACACAGGGACTTCCCAATCTTGGTGCTAACGCTGCTGGTGCAGGATCTTTGGATATATAAATTACTAAAGTACTAATTTATATATATATATATATATATATATTTCTCGGATCTACAATTTGTGTGTGTTTCTACGGTCACCCTCTCGCAGTTAGGATCTAGCTCTCCCGTATATCTTGCTCTGCTCTCTAGTCATGGTTTTCTGATTTTGATGCTTGCTAGGAAAGCTTCGTTTTGTCATCTATCAGCCGAACTGTTATCTGGTTTGAACGGCCTAGCTATAAATTTGGAGTTTTTCAAAATATTAAAAAAAACTAGGATATTATCAGCTAATCAAATTATATGTTCTTTCTTTGCAGGTTGGAGTATATGCCAATTCACATGAAACTAGGAATACTGGTCAATCCTTTGTTTGAGAAGCTTTAATCTTTACTAAAACACTTCAGCATTACAGGCGTAGGGATTATCGGAAAGAGTGGATGCTCTAGGAACGTTCTTAGATGGTCAAACAATCTAAAGAATACTGGGAGACGCAGACCAAATATGTCATTGGATATTTGACAGCTTCATAGCTCTGCTCTTCTTCAGGGGAAGGGGTAAAAATTAAAAAAAAAAAAAACGAAATGAAAACTTTGCTCTTTATCTAGTTCTAGAACAGAATGTTATAGGAATAATTGCAGTTTGGTATTGTAGGCATGTATTCATTGGTGGGTAAAGAATTGGGAACTGAACTTTCTTTGTGAACTGTACAATGTTAGAATGAATGTAAATGTGTTATGCTGGCAGGTTAATGTGAATGTGAAATACTTTGAGCAATTTGGTTTCACCTATAATTTTTTTTTTTCAAAATATTTTCGGCAATTCGGTTTCACCTATAATTTTTGTTTTCAAAATATTTTTATGCACACAACTTCTAATAAGAGTTGTGTTCCATATTTCAACTACACAAACCAGAGGTTGCGAAAGAATGTCTTTACGACATAAGTAGGTGTTGTCCAACATAGTTCTACAACTCTAACAAGTGTCGTGCAAATCTTATTCATAATAGTAATAAGAGTTGTTACATATATTTCTACAATACACATCCTAGGTTGTCTAAGATAGTCCTTCAACTTATACAAGTGTTGTGTTACATATTTCTACGATGCGCATCCTTTGTTGTGTAAAATAGTCCTACAACACAAGCAAGAGTTGTTTTAGGCTTTCAAAAAAAATCGAAAGAGAATCACAACTTTGGAAAAATATTGTCGAACCATGAATCACATCACCCTTTACAACTCTTAGTCAAGCATTGTAGAAAAGCTTAGACTTTCTACAATACCCCCCTTCCACAATGCATAAAATGGAGTTGTCGTAGGGGTACTAAAACTCTAATCTGTAGTCGTCAATGATGATTTTTCCAAATAGGACAGCGAAAATGACGCAAAGAATCTTGTACACCATTGCGGCATGATTAATCTCTCATTTGAAAACAAATAACAGAGGCAAGTATGGGAATGCTTAACATGGACAAATGTTATTTGCTTCCACATGATATATTAGCACATATATGTTGATTATATATTAATTAATAATCTTTGATTGTTGTTGCGAACAAGGGTTGATTTTCTAATATATGCAGGTAAAACAAGAAGAATAAAACTTATATTGAGAAATTTTGGAAATTAGAGGAGATCGCAGTGACAAATTTACATAAAGATCAAAGAATAAAATATGTACATATGTTACAAAAAAGACGAAAAGTTAATGAAGAAAATGGAAATTATTTCTTGCTCGATTCTTCTTATCCTCATCAATGTCTTCTTCAACTTCTTCTTCTTCTTCACTATCGTCACTATCCGAAATGCCTGGAAGTGATACATTCGAAGGAATTTCATCTAAGAGGCGAGGATACATAGAGTGGGAAATGCGGTTATCATCGTGAGACCTTCATGATAGTTTGATTGCGAAAGTTAAGAATGTCATTCTCGAAGTTGGCAACGGTGAGCTTCAAGCCCGATTCTTGAGCCGATGGCATTTATCATTGCGAGTAGATAAATCTTCTGCAAGTTCCATCTTTTCTGCTTCAAGAGATTTAGTTTGAGTCTCCAATTCTTCAATTCTTTTGCAAAAGTCCTTCACAGCCTCTGCGAATAAACAATAACATATCAATAACTCAAGCAAAGTTTATGAAAAAAATAACCAGTAAGAAAGTAAAATTAACAACCTGCTCTGTTAGAGATCATATCTTTGATCAAGGATGAATGATCATCTTGGAGACTAACGTTTACACCTAAATTATTTCTGGCATCATCTAAGATTTTCGCACCCCAAGCGAATTCATCATCATTAGTTATAAGAAGATGAGAACGAATTTGGTTTTCTCTTTCGACAAAAATGGCATTCTTATGGTTAACTTCATCTCGTTCAAGCTGGATTTCGAGAAGGGATTTGTGAAATTTTTCTAAAGCTTGAGCACCTTGACTAGTGATGGGATCTTTATCATCTATAAGATCACTGATCTTAACTCTTAGCTTGTTAATCTCATCTTTGGAGTCAAGGTAGCGGCGTTTTAAGTCGTGAGCTAGTTTCAAACTGCTTCTATGGTCAATTTCTAAGAGATGGAATTTGGATATGAGTTCGTTTAAGGAAAGAGAGTTTGTTTTATCATTGGTATAGCTGTTTAAAGAAATATTAAGACCTTTGAGAAGGGTATCATCATCCATAGTGTGGGGAAAGGTACGAAGAGAGGTGGCTTCATCAGAAAGACCGTAAATGTCTGCAAAAATGATTAATCAAATAAGGGAAAACTATGGGAAGAGGATTAGAGGAAAAGAAGAAATACTACTTACCATAAAGTTGGTTATTCGCCTGTTGAAGGCTGGATATTTTATTTTGTTGAGTGGAGAAATCTACTTCTAACTGTTTGTTCTTCTTACGAAGTTCAGCAATCTCAGCTTCTATTTCTTCATTTTTGCTGCGAGATTCCTCTGTCATCTTATTAAGCTTGGAGTTTTTCTTTTCAAAGCTCTCACATCTCCTAAATAAGTCAGAGGCAACTGCATAAGAAGCCTTTCCAGCCTGCGAAAGAATAAAAATAAAAATCAAAGTAAGGTATAAATTTTGAATTATAATTAACAACGAGTTAGAGGAATGAAGGTTTACCAGAATACCAAGCGAGTTTAGGAAACTTGGAGTAACAAATCTAAAAACACCGTGAAGGGATTCATTATCATCTAAAATAGGGGCGTCACAGATGTTCGCAAGTGCCCGACAAGTGTTAGTTAAAGGAATGTATCCTATCCCTTGTAGACAATAAGAGAATATGCCAGACAGTTGCACCATAGATGATTCAGGGGAAGAACTTTCATTTGCGAAAGAAGTCTCAAATTCTTCATTCATGCTTTCATATGATTGAAGATTTGAAGGAGAGGGGGAGCGAAGTCTTCGTTTCTTTGAAGATGGGACAGCTGATTGCTTCTTGCGAAGAATACCTTTATCCTTGCCTGTAATTTTCGCAACCTTGATAGGTTCTTCAGCTTCTGGAACAACTCCAATTTCAACCTGCGTACACGCATGAAGGTAAGAAATATAGGCAACAATATTGTTATAATAACGCAAAAGAGTATTTCTTACTTCGTCCGTGATCGCACGCATTGCTATTAAGACGCTTGCTTTCCGAGATTTGTTGTAATATTTTGTCAGCTTCACAATCTAAAAATTTCGCAAGATAAGAAAAGAATGGAATAGGAATAAATGGAGAATCACATACTGAGCAAAGTTTGGAAGCATACCTCTGCTTTCTTTTCGGGCCACTTAAATACCGAGGGTTGATACGCAGCGAGATTTTCAGGTAGATGATAGACACATTTTTGTGTCTATTTTGTTCTCAATGTTCTGTATTGTTAGTTTTCGATATTGTACTAATTATGGTTTTTGTGTGTTTATAGGTATTTTTGGGAAATAAACATTTTTGGAAAAATCGGCTCAAAAAATTATGCGGAGCACCCCCGGAGGACATTTGCTATGCGGACTTCCACATTGGATAAGGGGCACCTCAATTGCTAAGGGGCACCCAGTTTCTATTCACACCCGATTCAGGATAGGGGCATCTCATCTTCTTCATTTGAATTTTCATTTTTGGCGGGAAAAAGAGTTTCACTCCTGGCAGATTTGTCGATCGGATTTTGGATGGGTTAGAGGTAGACTCAATCGCTGAAACTTCATGGGTGGACGCGATATGACTATAGAATGTTGGTATGGGTGTTTGTTTGGACAAAATTTGGCTGAATAACGTGTTTCAATCCAAAACAGTGGACAAAAGCTTTCACGGGTTCAAGTGAAGTTGACACGAGTTAGAGGCGTGTAATGCATCAGTTTGGAGTGTTTTGCACTACAGAGTTGCGTGAACAAGATAAATAAGGAATGTTTGACAGCTGATAACGCGTGGAAGATCAAAGAAATGGAAAATATTGTCGTGAGAATAAAAATAATAAAGAGAGGATATTTTGAAGTTATGAAGGAGATTCGATGCATCTTTGGGGTTTAAATAGGTTGAATTAGTACCATACAAGGGATACGGAGAGATTGGGAGAGTTGCAGAGCTTCAGAAAGTCGAGAAAATCAAGTGGTAGGTGTTTATGGGTAAAAATCGTTTCTGCCATTTCGGTAAATTCGGTAGGTGAGTGAGAAACTGGTTCAAACCCTAAACAAATGTGCTGCACGTGAGCACTTTATAGATTCGAGAGATCAATCTGCATAAGTCCGGCCTAAACCAAGAAATGGCCGTTCAGTAATTGCTTCGGTCACAAAGTGGAGGAGAAGGGTTGATTTGGGAGGAAGCAAAGAAAGGTGTTGAGGAGAGTAGTATCTCGACTTGTATCGAAAGTGAAAGCTTAAGAAGCTTGCAAGAGATGAAAGCTTTTGGGAGAGCTTGCAAAGTTGCCTTTCGAGAGTGTAGTATTTTTCTCTGACCGAGACTTGTTGTCCGGTGGAAATAGGTAAGACCTATTTATACAAGTCGAGATTGAAACGTACCACTGGCCTCATGAAAGAAGAGAGTAAAGGGTGAAATAATGGGAGGAGGTGGTAACCGCATGGTTTAATGGGTGAAAACGTTTTTTTCACCATTATTTCCTCTTTTATTTGACCGCTTTATTCCTTTTCACGCTTTCTTAATGTGAGCGTAGTGTACTGCGCATCTTTGCGACCGCCAAACCAAAACCCTAAAGAAGCATCCCCCAGTTTGTGTCGATGTCTCGAGTGTTAGTTGCATCTTGAGTGCAAGTGGCGCTGCTAGTGGCGCGTGTGGCATGTGCCAATGGCATGTGCGGAATGCCTTGGTGGTAGGTTGCACGGTTTGCAAGTTAGGCTACCAGCGTGTGTGTTTGGCATGTGCCAATGGCATGTGCGGAATGCTTTGGTGGTAGGTTGCACGGTTTGCAAGTTAGGTTACCCGGCGTGTGTGTTTGGCATGTGCCAATGGCATGTGCGGAATGCCTTGGTGGTAGGTTGCACGGTTTGCAAGTTAGGCTACCAGCGTGTGTGTTTGGCATGTGCCAATGGCATGTGCGGAAACGTTGACCTAGTTGCAAGTCTTACGATCCTAGGGCGCTATATTTGGTGTGGGCCAATGGCATAGCGGCTTGGAAACATGGCTTGCGATACGTGTTGGCATGTGCCAATGGCTCGTGCGGCCATGTTGACCTAGTTGCAAGTCTTGCAAGCCTAGGGCGCTATATTTGGCGTGGGCCAATGGCATAGCGGCTTGGAAACATGGCTTGCGATACGTGTTGGCATGTGCCAATGGCTCGTGCGGCCATGTTGACCTAGTTGCAAGTCTTGCAAGCCTAGGGCGCTATATTTGGCGTGGGCCAATGGCATAGCGGCTTGGAAACATGGCTTGCGATACGTGTTGGCATGTGCCAATGGCTCGTGCGGCCATGTTGACCTAGTTGCAAGTCTTGCAAGCCTAGGGCGCTATGTTTGGCGTGGGCCAAAGGCATAGCGGCTTGGAAATATGGCTTGCGACACGTGTTGGCATGTGCCAATAGCACGTGCGGCCATGTTGACCTAGTTGCAAGTCTTGCAAGCCTAGGCGCTATATTTGGCGTGGGCCAAAGGCATAGCGGCTTGGAAATATGGCTTGCGACACGTGTTGGCATGTGCCAATGGCACGTGCGGCCATGTTGACCTAGTTGCAAGTCTTGCAAACCTAGGGCGCTATATTTGGCGTGGGCCAAAGGCATAACGGCTTGGAAATATGGCTTGCGACACGTGTTGGCATGTGCCAATGGCACGTGCGGCCATGTTGACCTAGTTGCAAGTCTTGCAAACCTATGGCGCTATATTTGGCGTGGGCCAAAGGCATAGCGGCCTGGAAATATGGCTTGCGACACGTGTTGGCATGTGCCAATGGCACGTGCGGCCATGTTGACCTAGTTGCAAGTCTTGCAAACCTAGGGCGCTATATTTGGCATGGGCCAAAGGCATAGCGGCTTGGAAATATGGCTTGCGACACATGTTGGCATGTGCCAATGGCACGTGCGGCCATGTTGACCTAGTTGCAAGTCTTGCAAACCTAGGGCGCTATATTTGGCGTGGGCCAAAGGCATAGCGGCTTGGAAATATGGCTTGCGACACATGTTGGTATGTGCCAATGGCACGTGCAGCCATGTTGACCTAGTTGCAAGTCTTGCAAACCTAGGGCGCTATATTTGGCGTGGGCCAAAGGCATAGCGGCTTGGAAATATGGCTTGCGACACATGTTGGCACGTGCAGCCATGTTGACCTAGTTTCAAGTCTTGCAAACCTAGGGCGCTATATTTGGCGTGGGCCAAAGGCACAGCGGCTTGGAGATTTGGCATTGTTGCCATGGTGCGCAGTATGCGGTGATGAGTGCCAAATAATGCATATTTATACACCTTTTTATTGGCAATTTACTCATCTTTTGCGCTTAGAAATCAGATATTATCCCAGATTCTGTGTTTTCTTTGTTTTCAAGAATAAATATTTGTATTAATTAATTTTGTGTTTTTAGATAATAAATAAAGCTCGGAGAATCTGAGCAGCCAAAAGAGCAGAAGAATTGGAGACGAGCATCTATGGAGCAGAAAGCCAAAGCCCGCGCGCAACAGTTGCAACCCAACAAGTAGCAACCCAACTTACAAGACATGGGCTTGAGTTAGCCGTGACCCGGATCCGAGTCCGTCTCATCCAGGCCGTTAGATTCGATCTACCCTAGATCCGACGCTCGCTCCAACCATTCCATCAAAGATCGCAGCTCCGCTCAACACCGAAGATGTCTATATCCCGAGCCGTTCGGATCTCGCTTATCTTCATCCTACGCTCGCTAGGCAGGTCTCATCTTTCCCAGATGTTCATGCCTCACAACAAAACTACCTACCCTATACCTCTCGAGCCATACCCATTCTCTTCTCCATCTTCTCTTTCTTCACCTCACCCCACACACGGAGCGAGCTCTGCAAAACCCATTCCACCACCATCTCCTCCCCGACAGAGCCAGCTGCCGCCACCACCCTATTTCCTGTTCCTCCATCACCGACCACTCCATCAGTGCAGCTACCTTCACCTCCTCTCTAGTGTTAGTTACCTCTCTCTTAGCTTCTCTCATAACCTAGAGGCTAATTTAGAGATAACTAAAACTAAGGTTCCGACCAACAACCACGCATGGAGTTGCGGAGCGAATTGACAAGAGGGGAAGGCGAATCAGTATGGGTTGAATTATTTTTCAATTAATTTCAATTTTTTAAAGAATTAGGGTTTGCTGTTTTGGGGAATCAATTGCATGTATAAATAGAACCAAAGGGGGTCGATAGAAAGCATGCCTGGACTAGCCGATTGCTTCATTTAGGTTTTATTTTGTGTTTTAATTGTTTTGTATCATGTTTTAGTTCAAATTGCTAGGGTTGAGATGAAACCCATAACATTGCTAATGTTGGTTTATATTTTGTTAATTGTTCTTGGTTGTGCTTTAATGCTTAGGATACATTTAATCTTAACACCTCAAGTATGTTACTTTCACACAGTGTATGTCATGCATCCACTGTAGTCAGACTATTTCCATGTTGTGTGTGTTGCAATTCATACCTCATTGCCTGTGATTGATCCTCAGACTAGTTGTGCCCTGAGAAGACAGCTAGTACTTGGGAGAGATACTCTAATTGCGATTAAATATCCATCTTAGGGTAAGTTTGATCATCTAAGTAGTGGAAACTGATTTGTGATTAGTTGTACTATGATAAGACAGCTAATACTAGGAATTAGTTAATCACTTTAGTTGATAGTGAGCCACCCATTGAGACCCTGGATGAATGGTAGAATTGCCATTGCAAGGGACAAGAACTTTAGCAAACATTGAACTGACTTAGCTGAGATTAGGAGGTGGATTCGACACCCTAGTCCTCTCTATCTTGTTACAATCTTCTTTGCCTTAGCTTAGAGTCACCACAAAACACTCAGCCGTATCGGCAACAAAACAACAATTGTGTTACATTATTACCTGAATTCAGTCTAGAGCAAGCCTTAGATCATACAAGAGCACCACAAGTCTCTGTGGATCGACCCGTACTTGTCGCGTCTCCGATAGACGCCGTGCACTTGCGGTTATCACCGTAGGCCATAAATTCATACACCTTTCGAGGCCTGCCAAGTTTTTGGCGCCGCTGCCGGGGACTTGGCGAGTGCCCTGTTGTTCTTTTGCTTGTTTTTTCTGATTGCACCCTGTACATATCCATTTTACATTGTTCTATCAATCCTTGATTAGTATAACTTAGTTAATTTTTGCAAACTACCTCGTAACTTAAGCCATTATAGTATAACTTAACTTGTAGAGTAACTTAGAATTGTAGTATTGCATTTGTAACTTAGCATTGTAAGTTTATTTGTCTGCATTTCTCCCCTGTACATTTTCATTTTGTATTCCCTGTATTAGTGTAACTTAGAGGTAATTTTTCTATCACTTGTATCTCCTAGTGCATTCTTGCATAACTTAGCTTAACCTCTACATCGTTGCATCTTTACACATCTGCATCTGTAACTTAGTGCACATGTACATCTGCATCTTGAGCATCTTGCTCCATTGCTTTACACATCAGTATCTCTCAGTGTACATCTGCTTTACACATCTGCATCTGTAACAATGGCTGCTTCCCATACTGCAAATACTGCTCCATTGTTTTGAACTGTGTAATTTTTGAGAACTGAGTTTGACATTGCTCCCTGTAGCATAGCCCTGAACTCTGAGTGCTTTGCTCAGAGCTTAGCTCTGTCATTGTAGCACAATAGCTAGGTTGTTTATTGTATGACATTGAGGACTGAACTTTGCTTGTTAAGCTAACAGGTGCAAGTGGCAAGGCTGAGCCAACCCAAGAGGGAGGCGCATAAGGTGCAATTGAGCAAACCCTGCGACTTGTAAGGTGAGTGGTGCCTTGTGCTAATCTGTTCTTACCTGTGCTGATAAGCCAGTAAATTTGTGTGAGACCTTGTGTTGTGTGCTGTTAAGCTTTACTGTACATTGCCTTGAGCTCCCTTGCATACCCTGGCATAACCCTGAGCATGAGCCATTAGAGCCGCAACTCGAGCATACACCGTGAGCCACCATTGTGTTGAACCAAGTTTTTACCCCGTGAAAACCAAGTTATTGTGTGGCACGAGCATTATTGTGTGGCCTGAGCTAGTCTGTGTTACCCGTGTGTGCATTTGCCAACCTTTGGAGAGCTTGAGCTGCTCTCGGACTTCGATTGTGAGAGACTTGCCAATCTCTGCCAATCCACGCTTTTGCACATAACTCACCAGGCTGTGCACACAGCCAATGCAAGAGCTTGCCAAGCTCTGCACAACTGAACCCAGCACTACATAACCAGGGAGTGAACAGTGTCACCTAAACTGGGTTGTGCAAAGACCTGTGCACACAATCGAACCCTAACCGGGGGCTCTGCACAAGCTTTCTGCCAAACTGAGTTGCCAGCCACCAGCCCACTGAAACCCAACCATTGGGCTCCACATAAGCTGAACCACCCAAGCCCACATAAGCCTCCCAGCTGGGCTAACTGAACCCAACCTGGGCTCTACACAAAACTCAGCCCAACTCAATCCACCTCTGGGCTATACTTTTTCAAACACAACTGGGCTGTGCAGTTTCACAAACCCTGGGCTTCAAACAACAAATCCCAAACAAACCAAATGAAACCCAATAAACCAAACCAATCCCACTAAAACCAAACTTAGTCCACTTCAACTGGGCTTTGAGTTCAATTTGAGTTGATAAATCATGTCAGGATTTTGGTCGCATCCGGGGATGGAACCAAATCCATTAGAGAACTTGCTTACGGGCATGTTTCACAGGATGAACTCCCCACATACCATAGTGATTTTAGGGAATTTTATGAGCCTTCTCAAGGCCGGATCTCACATACCCTAATCATTATGATCACATACATCATCCACCACAAGGTTGAAAATGAACAATTTTCTCATACCCAGTCATCACTTTTAGATCAATAAGAAGCTCGACTATCGCTTTAGTCGGACAATGCTTTTTTAGAAAGGCAATGATCGAATCTAATTCCTCTAGGCAATATGAAATTTATGCTTGCACCTTATGTGGTGGCTTAGACCACCCTGCTGAAGTCTTGTTATATTTTGCATGCTTATAGACAGTCTAGGGAAAACCATGATAATCCAATGTACGAAGTGTCTAGAAGTGACTATCTTTGGCAACCATTGGGACCATAATCAACCTGCACACATGCATCATTCACCACAGTGGGGAGATGAACAATTTTATATTCCCCAACTCCTAGTTTGCAATAAATAATGGAAACACTCAAGGAGCAAAATGCTAGGCTTGAAATGAATGCAATGCATGACCATCCACATAGCAACATGTCCGAATTTACCTTCTCTAGTGAACCTCATGCACAACCATACGGTGAATATCCATATGAGGAATGCATACCCACTAGTGAAGACTCTCCTTCAATAGAACAACTCAAATTGATTCTTCAAAGGAACCTGATTGAGTTACAAAATGATAGGATTGAAAATAGTGTTTCTAGTCTTACTCATGCAACTAACACTTTGAATATGCACCTAATCTAGAGGTAGATGAGTACACTAAAAATACTACAATTTTGAATGGAGAGATGAATTCTTGCTATGATGATGATGATGATGAATATGAAGAGCATGTGTATTTTGAAAATGTAGTAGAATCTTTAGGTTCGAGACATTAAGTGTCTCTTCCGTGAACCCCATGAATGATGCTTCTTCTAATATTCATATATGTGATGATGATGTGGAACTGTGCAATTGTCTGTGAAAATGAACATGATTTACCCTCTTCGACTTTGGGAAAGTGTGTGATGGTGCAAATGATTTTAA
This sequence comes from Papaver armeniacum, assembly GCA_023531295.1. Classification (NCBI taxonomy): domain Eukaryota; kingdom Viridiplantae; phylum Streptophyta; class Magnoliopsida; order Ranunculales; family Papaveraceae; genus Papaver; species Papaver armeniacum. The sequence continues at coordinate 75,029 of JAJJWW010005197.1, forward strand.
ACATGAAAATAACATAGATGTACCTAACCTCTCTCCTGAGTCACAAATTGAAACTCCTCCACCAAACCTAGGTGTAGTTTGTCACAAAATTGCAAAACCAACTTTTCTAAAAATGCCTAACTTAGGCCTAGAACTTTGTGCTTCCCAAGTCCTCTTGGACTATTTTGCATCAAAGTATAACACCTTTAGGGAACCACAGTTGGAAATTGTATGTCTGCCTGTTCTTAGCAATACTCATTTTGAGTTAGACCTTTTGCATGATGTACCTTTAAAATTGCAAGATTTTGTGCTCTCAAACACACTGTACACAAGTTTAGGTTTGGGGGAAACTCATTCTCATATGCAGTCTTACTTGCACTTTCATGTTATATTTGTGTAAGACTGATGATGTCTCTGCATCTCGTCTTTTGGGTTGATCCTCAACTCTTTAGACTCTTGGTTTATGGTGAATTTTCATTGTATATATCCAGTAGGACTTGTTAAATTTTCTTTTCGTGAATCGGTTGAGTCTTCATGCGCATATATTATGCTAATCCGATATGATCTCCGTTGAGAATGTTGGATTCTAGCCTTGACTAAAGAAGCTCAACCTTGCTCCCTGCCGACATCCGGTAATCTCTTCCCTTTTCTCTTCAAAGCATAGTTCTCTCGGTATGTGATTTGTTTAAATTTTTCTATATGTAGACACATTGAGGACAATGTTTGATTTAGGTTTGGGGGTGCATTTGCATTTAGAGTTTTTAGTCTTTTATTTTACCTTTTATTTTCATCTTAAAAAAAAAAAAAAAAAAAAAAAAAAATTTCAAAACTCTTTTTGTAAGAACCTCCAACTTTTAGAGATTTTAGAGTCACTAGCATGCTTCTAGCTATGTTTACATAGAGAATCTGGACCGAAATAACAAAAGTTAGAAGTCTTAGGAGAACACAATCGGGTTTCTTAGTTGATTAGAGCGTTAAAGTTGGATTTAACCGTCTTAGGAGGGCGAATTAGGTCTTTGTTTAGATATTCGGTAGTAGAATTGTGATCACCCACAGTGGAGACTACCCATTTTACATCAAGTGAGGCACCAACCTTCAATTTTTTTGCAACTTTCTAGAAAAGTTTGTTAGAGTGTGTGTCACCTTACGTAAATTAGGGTAGGAATGGTGAGCTACCCAACTTCGCACCACTTTCAAAGACTACTTTTGATCTCTTGAGTGCTAATTCCGTCAATCATGAGGGTGACGTCTAAAGATGAAAACTCCTTCTAAATACCGATTTGCAGTTAGCATCACTCTCTCTCTCAATCAGCAAGACCCATAGAAACACATCATCGTCAACAAACGGAGCATCATCAGAATATTGAAAGAAAAATTGATATAGTCCAAGGTTTATGTACAAAGAAAAGAAAATAGAATGAGAATTAATAAAATTTATAAAATCAAGACAATATAAGTTGTGGAAAAATTGAGTTTTAAAGTCCTTTGTCCATGGAGTTAGTTGTTTCATTATTTGTATTTTTATTTTCACTTTTTGTAAGATTAAAAAAAAAAAAAAAAAAACCAAAAAAAAAAAAACCAAAAAAAAAAAAAAAAAAAAAAAAAAAAAAATATTGTAGTTTATTTTTGCTACCACCATGGTAAAGAGAGTTCAAGAAGATAAATCCAAACAACAAGGAAATTGAGTAGAAAAGTTAAAAATTGTCAAGTTTTGTGAAGTTTAGAAGTTCGTCATCAACATTTGAAGACCGAAGACCGAAGAGTGAAGACGTTTCTATGGTTCTTATGAGAGATTGATGTTAATTGCCGATCGGGTGAGAAGTGAGTGAGTACTCCCACCCTTGCTAATGGTTGATTTCCTTTCTTAGAGATCATCGAGAAAAAGATTCTTTTGTCCACACTTCGTGGAGTCTCCATTTTATTTCGGAAGGTTATCCTTCTTATCTACAACGTGTGCGGGATTTCTCTCTTTATTCTGCTGCACACATGAGAGACTAAAAAGCGATCTTTTTGAGTGCAATTATCATAAAACCCTAATGGTGAGGCAGAAGTTGAGACTTATGATCACAATCGAATCCGAATTCTTTCATATGGTATGGTTACTTCTCGCTCAAGACTTAAGGATGAGAAGGCGTTCTTCGATAGTTCTAACTTCATTACTAACATGCGAAACTCTATGTACTCATAGCTTCTTGGAGGCTTGAGACTCTTTTACACTCGAAGTTGGAGAAGGTTTTGTGGGTACACCTCGGTAAACCCTCACGAGACTATAACTCGTCCACTAGGGACACCTAGGGGTTTAAAGGCTTAGTGCATACGCTAAATGCATTCGAGAGACTGCGACGGGGGTATAGTTAGGATTTCTTATTTTCTGTTTCACTTGAGGACAAGTAAAATTCAGGTTTGGGGGTATTTGATGAGTGCCAAATAATGCATATTTATACACCTTTTTATTGGCAATTTACTCATCTTTTGCGCTTAGAAATCAGATATTATCCCAGATTCTGTGTTTTCTTTGTTTTGTATCATGTTTTAGTTCAAATTGCTAGGGTTCAGATGAAACCCATAATGCATTGCTAATGTTAGTTTATATTTTGTTAATTGTTCTTGGTTGCGCTTTAATGCTTAGGATACATTTAATCTTAACACCTCAAGTATGTTACTTTCACGGTGTATGTCATGCATCCACTTGTAGTCGGACTATTTCCATGTTGTGTGTATTGCAATTCATACCTCATTGCACTGTGATTGATCCTCGGACTAGTTGTGTGCCCGAGAAGACGGCTAGTACTTGGGAGAGATACTCTAATTGCGATTAAATATCCATCTTAGGGTAAGTTTGATCATCTAAGTAGTGGAAACGATTTGTGATTAGTTGTACTATGATAAGACAAAGCTAATACTAGGAATTAGTTAATCACTTTAGTTGATAGTGAGCCACCCATTGAGACCCTGGATGAATGGTAGAATTGCCATTGCAAGGGACAAGAACTTTAGCAAACATTGAACTGACTTAGCTGAGATTAGGAGGTGGATTCGACACCCTAGTCCTCTCTATCTTGTTACAATCTTCTTTGCCTTAGCTTAGAGTCACCACAAAACACTCAGCCGTATCGGCAACAAAACAATAATTGTGTTACATTATTACCTGAATTCAGTCTAGAGCAAGCCTTAGATCATACAAGAGCACCACAAGTCTCTGTGGATCGACCCGTACTTGCCGCGTCTCCGATAGACGCCGTGCACTTGCGGTTATCACCGTAGGCCATAAATTCATACACCTTTCGAGGCTTGCCATGCGGCTTGGTTTGGCATTGTTGCCATGGTGCGCAGTATGCGGCTTGGTTTGGCATTGTTGCCGCGGTGCGCAGTATGCGGCTTGGTTTGGCATGGTTGCCATGGTGCGTGGTGGTGCGGCTTGGTTTGGCATTGTTGCCATGGTGCGTGATATGCGGCTTGGTTGGGCATTGTTGCCATGGCGCGTGATGATGCGTCTTGGTTTGGCATTGTTGCCATGGCGCAATGATATGCGGCTTGGTTTGGCATTGTTGCCATGGTGCGCGAGATGCGGCTTGGTTTGGCATTGTTGCCATGGCGCGCAAAGATGCGGCTTGGTTTGGCATTCTTTGCCATGGTGCGCGGAGGTGCGGCTTGATTTTGGAATTAGGGTTACGTGTTGAAAACCCTAATCGGTATTTTGAAAAAATACCCTATTAATTATTTACACTGAGTTAAATGCTCTTAGTTAATGTGTTGCGGGTAACACTAGGTCATGGGGTTTTACGATTTTACCCCTTGTCTAAAAACCACCATCAACATTAAGTCCCCGCTTAGCTCGGAACAGGGGGCTTTGTTGCGAGGTAAGCATAAGATGGTGACAAACTATTGCTGACAAAACGTAAGGAAAATTGAAGGAGGCTTGTCTGACCTTTTATAAATAGGATTTGGAATCCTTGCCTCTGGTAGTTTTGCACAAATCGGGAGGCTGGCACAATTGGTGGGGCCGATGCAGCTTGGGTGACGTTGGGAAGTTGGCATGAGTTGGGAAGCTGAGTGTGCTAGCTGGTGGGACCGGCGCAAAGTGTAGAAGTCTTGCGTGCTTGCAGGCGTGACTTGGGCGGCCATTGGGAGGTCGGCGCAATTGGTGGGGCCGGTGCAACTTGGAAACCGTGCTTGCAGGCGTGACTTGGGCAGCCATTGGGAGGTCGGCGCAATTGGTGGGGCCGGTACAACTTGGAAGCCGTGCTTGCAGGCGTGACTTATGTAAATAAAGATGGAGTAGACGTTTCTTCAGACAGCAAAGTTTCCTTATTTTGCTTTCCTTCACGTGCGGCTTCCATTAGGGCATCATCCATGCCAAAAATCTGGAAGCATTATGTCTTTCATTGCTCCCTTTCCTTTTTTAAGGTTCCGTATTCATACCCAACGCGAATGTATCGTCTCCCTTGTTTGAGAAGGGGTTCTTCCTGTTGATTCCCCTTTTCCTTTGCTTTGCCGGTGCGTTTTCTTTTTCTTTTTTGTTCACGCTATCCTCTTTTTATATGTGTATAGACAGGATGGAACTTGATCATCTTTCCATTTCTTGCGGTGTATGATGGGATCTTCCGAGACAGCCGTGCCTTTGACTTTTGGAAAAGGACTTGAGAATCAAGTGGAGATCGATCTTCTTCTCTTGAGGAGGTATTGGTTGGGGTTGAATCTTTGTTCCATGAAGCTAACGAAATTATTAAGGACCTCCCTTCCATCTATCCTCACGAAGAACAGTGCATGTTCGGACTCTCTTGGGTTCGGTGGACCGGAGGAGAACGCCATGATTCTTAATTTTGACGTGAATGAATCAAAAACTTCCTTCGAAGTGTCGATGAGAAAACTTTCGAAGGAGTATATGATAGAAGCGAGACTGACCTTTGAAGTTGATGTCAAAGGTGTTATTGATGATACCGGAGGGGTCATGGTGGCGTATCTTTGGAATAGTTGGCGGGGAGGACACCTTCTTCTTTGTGGCTGCTTCGAGATGGGATGTTGAGGTTGCCGCTGCTAAAACCGCTGAATGGAACCTTTGTTGCCCGAAGGATTCCGGGAAATGCTTGAAGATAGCTTTGCCCGAAGGGACTTGCGCTCCATCCTTCGAGGGCTAGTTCCTCCTTTTGTTTTTCTGTTAGCTGCTTAATTCCCTGATGTTTTTTCCCCCCTTTTTTTTTGTAAACACATCTTTCCCTTCTTCTTCATCAGTAAACTTTTTGTTTCATATATATATTTTTGAAAGGGGTTGTGGTATGATGGCTCTGCAATGGTTTTCTGGGTTCTTCGATGTATTTCTCCGATATCCGAAGGATTCGCTTGGGAAGAGATATATTTTTTTTATTTTTTTTTATTTTTTTTTTTGACAAAGGGAAATCTCGGGGAAAAATACAAACGGTGTATTCATCACGGGGAAGTACAGCTATTAAGAGGAATGATTTAAAGGAAGTACTGAAAAGGGGAGTGATTGGGAAGTACATCATTTTAGGGATTGGATTCCTTGAGCCATCGCGAGTGAACTATCACGCTGTTTATGGGTGAAAATCGTTTCGGCTGATTTCGGTAATTTCGGTGGGTGAGTGAGAAACTGATTCAAACCCTAAACAAATGTGCTGCACGTGAGCACTTTGTAGTTTCGAGAGATCGATCTGTACAAGTCCGGCCTAAACCAAGAAATGGCCGTTCCAGGACTTGCTTCGGTCACAAAGTGGAGGAGAAGGGTTGATTTGGGGAGGAAGCAAAGAAAGGTGTTGAGGAGAGTAGTATCTCGACTTATATCGAAAGTAAAAGCTTAGGAAGCTTGCAAGAGATGGAAGCTTTTGAGAGAGCTTGCAAAGTTGCCTTTCCGAGAGTGTAAGTGTAGTATATTTCTCCCGACCGAGACTTGTTGTCGGGGTGGAAATAGGTAAGACCTATTTATACAAGTCGAGATTGAAACGTACCCTGGCCTCATGAAGGAAGAGAGTAAAGGGTGAAATAATGAGAGGAGGTGGTAACCGCATGGTTTAATGGGCGAAAACGTTTTTCACCATTATTTCCTCTTTTATTTGACCGCTTTATTCCTTTTCACGCTTTCTTAATGTGAGCGTAGTGTACGCTGCATCTTTGTGACCGCCAAACCAAAACCCTAAAGAAGCATCCCCGGTTTATGTCGATGTCTCGAGTGTTGGTTGCATCTTGAGTGCAAGTGGCGCTGCTAGTGGCGCGTGTGGCATGTGCCAATGGCATGTGCGAATGCCTTGGTGGTAAGTTGCACGGTTTGCAAGTTAGGTTACCGGCGTGTGGGTTTGGCATATGCCAATGGCATGTGCGGAATGCCTTGGTGGTAGGTTGCACGGGTTTGCAAGTTAGGCTACCAGCATGTGTGTTTGGCATGTGCGGAATGCCTTGGTGGTAGGTTGCACGGTTTGCAAGTTAGGCTACCAGCGTGTGTGTTTGGCATGTGCCAATGGCATGTGCGGCCATGTTGACCTAGCTGCAAGTCTTGCAAACCTAGGGCGCTATGTTGGGCGTGGGCCAAAGGCATAGCGGCTTGGAAATATGGCTTGCGGCACGTGTTGGCATGTGCCAATGGCACGTGCGGCCATGTTGACCTAGGTGCAAGTCTTGCAAACCTAGGGCGCTATGTTGGGCGTGGGCCAAAGTCATAGCGACTTGGAAATATGGCTTGAGACACGTTTTGGCATGTGCCAATGGCACGTGCGGCCATGTTGACCTAGTTGCAAGTCTTGCAAACCTAGGGCGCGATGTTTGGGCGTGGGCCAAAGGCATAGCGGCTTGGAAATATGGCTTGCGACACGTTTTGGCATGTGCCAATGGCACGTGCGGCCATGTTGACCTAGTTGCAAGTCTTGCAAACCTAGGGCGCGATGTTTGGGCGTGGGCCAAAGGCATAGCGGCTTGGAAATATGGCTTGCGACAGGTTTTGGCATGTGCCAATGGCACGTGCGGCCATGTTGACCTAGTTGCAAGTCTTGCAAACCTAGGGCGCTATGTTGGGCGTGGGCCAAAGTCATAGCGACTTGGAAATATGGCTTGCGACACGTTTTGGCATGTGCCAATGGCACGTGCGGCCATGTTGACCTAGTTACAAGTCTTGCAAACCTAGGGCGCGATGTTTGGGCGTGGGCCAAAGGCATAGCGGCTTGGAAATATGGCTTGTGGCACGTGTTGGCATGTGCCAATGGAACGTGCAGCCATGTTGACCTAGTTGCAAGTCTTGCAAACCTAGGGCGCGATGTTTGGGCGTGGGCCAAAGGCATAGCGGCTTGGAAATATGGCTTGCGACACGTTTTGGCATGTGCCAATGGCACGTGCGGCCATGTTGACCTAGTTACAAGTCTTGCAAACCTAGGGCGCTATGTTTGGCGTGGGCCAAAGGCATAGCGGCTTGGAATTTGGCGTTGTTGCCATGGCGCGCAGGGTGCGGCTTGGTTTGGCATGGTTGCCATGGTGCGCAGAGTGCGGCTTGGTTTGGTATGGTTGCCATGGTGCGCAGAGTGCGGCTTGGTTTGGCATGGCTGCCATGGTGCGCAGAGTGCGGCTTGGTTTGGCATGGTTGCCATGGTGCGCAGTATGAGGCTTGTTTTGTCATGGTGCGCAGAGTGCGGCTTGGTTTGGCATGGTTGCCATGGTGCGCAGTGTGCGGCTTGGTTTGGCACGGCTGCCATGGTGCGCAGAGTGCGGCTTGGTTTGGCATGGTTGCCATGGTGCGCAGTATGCGGCTTGTGTTGTCATGGTGCGCAGAGTGCGGCTTGGTTTGGCATGGTTGCCATGGTGCGCGAGATGCGGCTTGGTTTGGCATTGTTGCCATGGTGCGTGTATGCGGCTTGGTTTGGCATTGTTGCCATGGTGCGCGAGTGATGCGGCTTGGTTTGGTATGGTTGCCATGGTGCGCAGAGTGCGGCTTGGTTTGGCATGGCTGCCATGGTGCGCAGAGTGCGGCTTGGTTTGGCATGGTTGCCATGGTGCGCAGTGTGCGGCTTGTTTTGTCATGGTGCGCATAGTGCGGCTTGGTTTGGCATGGTTGCCATGGTGCACAGTGTGCGGCTTGGTTTGGCACGGCTGCCATGGTGCGCAGAGTGCGGCTTGGTTTGGCATGGTTGCCATGGTGCGCAAAGATGCGGCTTGGTTTGGCATTGTTGCCATGGTGCGTAGTATGCGGCTTGGTTTTGAAATTAGGGTTACGTATTTGAAAAACCCTAATCCAGTATTTTGAAAAAAATACCCCTATTAATTATTTACACCTGAGTTAAATGCTCTTAGTTAATGTGTTGCGGGTAACACTAGGTCATGGGTTTACGATTTTACCCCTTGTCTAAAAACCACCATCAACATTAAGTCCCCCGCTTAGCTCGGAACGGGGGCTTTGTTGCGAGGTAAGCATAAGATGGTGACCAGCTATTAACAGCAAACCGTAAAGAAAATTGAAAGGAGGCTCGTCTGACCTTTTAAATAGGATTTGGAATCCTTGCCTCTGGTCATTTTGCACAAGTCAGGAGGCTGGCACAATTGGTGGGCCCGATGCAGCTTAGGCGACGCTGGGAAGTTGGCATGAGTTGGTAAACTGAGTGGGCTAGCTGGTGGGACCGGCGCAATTGGTGGGGCCGGTCCAACTTGGAAACCATGCTTGCAGGCGTGACTTGGGCGGCATTGAGAAGTCGCAATTGGTGGGGCCGGTCCAATCTTGGAAACCATGCTTACAGGCGTGACTTGGGCGGCATTGAGAAGTCGCAATTGGTGGGGTAGGTCCAATCTTGGAAACCATGCTTGCGGGCGTGACTTGGGCGGCATTGAGAAGTCGCAATTGGTGGGGCCGGTCCAATCTTGGAAACCGTGCTTGCAGGCGTGATTTTGGTAAAAGGGAAATCCTTCCCTATTTCAAAGTCTTTCACGCCTATATATATATATATATATAAAGCCCTTTTTTCCCCATTCTGCGCTTTATTCTTTCTTCTTTTCATACTAGCGGCAAAGAGAGGAGGCTTCGGGTATGTCTTCGAGTACTCTTCTTTCTCTTTTTTTTTTTTTTTACATAGGTATAAACCTTAAAAGTAGGCGCTTCCACAATCTTTGCATATGATTCCTTGGCGTGCCTCTGAAGAAAATACTGCGTGTGTATTTCGAACCCGTAGAGAACCCTGTATGGATCCCGAAGAAGAATACTGTGTATATGCTTCATATGACTTCGAACCCGCAGGAAATATTGTATATTGTAGACACACTTGTACCCGTATAGAATGCCGCGTATATAGTTTCGAACCCGAATAAAATACTGTGTATATAGTCTTGAACCCGAAGAAAATGTTGTGTATATAATCTTGGAACCGAATTTGTTGGGTACGATTATGTGTCGGGAGATAACTTCGTCTTTCTCCATTTGTTTTGTGCGAGATATCTTATTACCAAATTGTTATGAAGGAATTCGATAAGATGTTACCTGAACCACATTTCACTTCGTCGAAGGATGCTCATAATTCCAAACCGAACACGAGATGATGAATTCTTCACTAGAGCCCTCGCCTCGCTCGGAAGAATCACCCGGGTTTCGTGCCAATTTTGCTAACCGGTGGTGAGGATGACGAGGGAAGACACGCTCGGTTCGCCCGAAGAGCACCATTCGGTTTTGTCTTCATAAAGGGTTATATTCCTCTTCCAATATTGACTTTAGGATGTGTCAAAGTCCATTGCGTTCTTTTAACAGATGGGTTGAGTTCATGGTGAGCGAGGAGCGTATAAATACCATCTTGACTCAAGCGCGGGTCATTGATGTCTTTGTCAAGACTTCGGTAAATCTTGATTAGGAAGGACATCCCGTGCTTAGTTGTTTTCATCTCCAGATGGTGTTCGGACACCCATACAATCATATGTAGATGGGGTGAGATGACTTTCTCCTTGGAGAGTGTGGCTCTCTTGTCTTGAATCTTCCAGAATCGGGAATCTCGAATCCCAATTATCGAAAGTGAGGCGAAGATGCGGGATGACTTGGCCGCTAAGTTGGGGATTTCGCTCGGAAAGATTCCATTGCGAAGTCGAAGGACTCGCCCAGAAAGAGGATGAAAGGTGCCCTTACGGTTGGTGGATATCTCAATGGTTTACGGACGAGTTGGAGCCCCGAATGAAAAAGCGGTGATCTTCATGTCGCAAAGCATTTTTGGCTCTCGGTTTGTCTAGAGACATTTTTGATGACGGTTCGGCAAGAAAGGAATAAGACCAGAGTTGTTGGCGATTCTTTGTGAAATTGGCAAAGGGTGAAGTTCTTCCCATTGGCAAGTTTGTTCCTTTGGTTCCCTGTATGTGCATCTGGATCACCCGGTTGCGAACATGCGAGTTTGAATGGTTTCATGAAAGTGGATTCATATGTGCACGTTGCTTTCCTCGCAAGTCCTGCTATGGGAGCACTTTGAGAAGTATGCTCCGAAACCGTTTCCTTCGCTTCCGTGAGTTGGGGTGGCTCCTAATTCTTCGATGGGTGAACGGGCGTCCGAGAGTTGGCGTGAGCTTGGTTAGTTTTCTTGATAAGTTGCATGAAATCAATTTTCGTCCATGGGGGCAGTCCATAATTCGGTGACTCAAATTGTCACTTTTGCTTCGCTCCGCTCATGTCTTTGTCTTCTGATGACCATTTGAGCGTTGGTGAAAACTCCTGTTCATTCAAAGCCGCTTGCCTAGGTTATATGCCGTCTTTCTTCGTGGGGTCTTTCCGAGATAGCCGCACAATATTGACCGTCTTTGCTCGTCACATGGGTTTCGATCAAGGGTGCCTCTCGTTTACCGGCCGGTGATCCCTAAGGATTCGTTGCGTGTCGCCCTTGACGCCAGTGTCCTTAAGCCGGGTATCCGTCTTTCCTTTTTTCAAATGGGAAGAGTAACTTCGACGACCTTCGGCTATAATGAGTTTTGGTGCGACGAGTTTACTATGATCCGAGATTTTGTGAATAACGTGGTGGAAAACGTTCGTTGCAAACCTTCTCCAGGTTACGGAAGGAGTATCCAATGTTGAGAGATCCAAGCGAAAGTTGCCTAGCAATTCGGAAAGCCCTCGTGCCAAGGAACGGAGAACGAAGAATCGTGCTGGCGGGTTCCGGACGGTTTCGCAAGATCCTCCCACGGCTCTTGTGTCTTTCAGTTCTTCCAATAACCAGGTATGTGTCGCCTCTTCATGGGTTTGTCTCAAAACACACGTAAAATTCGGCTGAGAATATGTGTCTTGTTTCCTTCAGGGCTTCGGTAGTGTTAACGCTTTCGCTGCCCTTGCACGTTGCCAGGAGACGGCAGTTTCTTCAAGGAATTCCGGCGGCACTGAGCCTACTCATAGCGGTGATGAGTCGGAGAAAGAAGAAAGTTCAACAAGCGAGAGTGATTCCTCTGCAAAGACTTGGTTCTTCTTCGGAAGCGGTTCGGTGAGTTTCGCGCTTCTTTATTTCTTCTTCTTCCGTTTCTTCTTTTGAAAAATGTCTAACTCAAGTTTGCAGGAGGAATCCGGTTCGGAGGATGATTCTGGGATGGAGTCACACTAAAACTTGCCTTTGGTGACCACCGCCGGTGACTTGGAGATGGGAGTTAGCCAATTGCAGGGCGCAAACGTGGTTCAGACGGTGGATGATTCTCTGATGGTTGTTGCCGTAGACATGGAAGAAAACCTTTTGCGAGTCGTGAGGCCACTTGCAGGCGCCATTTTTGATCCCCCGTACTTGGTTCCTCATCCAGATCATGTGCTTGGTTGGCGGTTTTAGCGTGCGGCTAAGCATGAGGCGTTGTACACGAGAATGCCGGGAGAAGCACGGACATATGGCTATAACCAAGAAAGTCACTAGTCGATTCGCGCTGGTTAAGCGTGTGGAAGAGGCTTTGTCTTGCATCGAGGATATGCGTGAGGTGACTGGTCACACCGTTTCTGAAGACGTTATTGCCGATCGGGAGCACCATCGCGACGTGTGCGTGGAAAGGAGTTCAACACTTCGTGGTTTGTCGAAGGCCTTGTGAGATCAAAAAGTTGAAAGATGCAGTGTCGAAAGCCCTTCCGCCGAGGAGATCGCCCGACGGGAGATGGAACTCGAAAAGCTTTCAAGATGTTGACTATGAAAAGAGCGGCTCTTGAAGACGCAAAGCTGACTTTCTCCAAGAAGAGCAGACTTCTGTTGGATGATTTTCCCACGAACGTTTCTCTGTTAAACTTTCATTTAGGTTCTTTTTTTTTTTTGGAAGACATATTGGATGTCCGGTTCAAAACTTAACCTTTGATAGATAGTGGTAGCTTTTAGGGTGTTGGATTATTTTCGGGATGAATGGTTTTGATAATATAACTCGATTATGTTTTGGGAAAGGAATATTGCTTTTATGAAAGTGTGTGCTAGAAATAGGCACAAGACGCAATAGTATGGCGGTTTTATTAAGAACCTAAAAACAGATCGTATATCTTGCCCAATCTAAATTTACTCACTTGCAAACACGCCTCTTTCCAAGTAAAGGTCGGCTTTTCTTTGGTAGCAAGGCGAGCTTTCTTGGTAGTATCGCCAATTAGTCCCCAATTCTTTGGTAGCGTCTTGGCCGAGTCCCCGTTTTTGGTGTAGTTTTAACAATCGATAACCGGGTTGTCGCGATTGGGTCGGACCGAGTCGCAAGTCCCCAATCGTCGGTGGCATCTTCAACGAGTCCCCAGTTTTCTCGTGTAGTTTTTGCAACCAGTAACCGAGTCGCCCGGGTAGTTGAGTCGGATCGAGTTGCCTTCCCCTACCATCTTGACATTTGGGTCGAAAAACGAGATCGACGAGTCGACATTATAGCCGATAGATCAATCCTTCCGCTGTGGTCGCCAATTGTTTATGGGTGAAAATCGTTCTGGCTGATTTCGGTAATTTCGGTGGGTGAGTGAGAAACTGATTCAAACCCTAAAAAAATTGTGCTGCACGTGAGCACTTTGTAGGTTCGAGATCGATCTGTACAAGTCCTACCTAAACCAAGAAATGGCCGTTCCGGATTTGCTTCGGTCACAAAGTGGAGGAGAAGGGTTGATTTGGGGAGGGAAGCAAAGAAAGGTGTTGAGGAGAGTAGTATCTCGACTTGTATCGAAAGTAAAAGCTTAGGAAGCTTGCAAGAGATAGAAGCTTTTGAGAGAGCTTGCAAAGTTGCCTTTCCGAGTGTAAGTGTAGTATATTTCTCCGACCGAGACTTGTTGTCCGGGTGGAAATAGGTAAGACCTATTTATACAAGTCGAGATTGAAACGTACCACGGCCTCATGAAGGAAGAGAGTAAAGGGTGAAATAATGGGAGGAGGTGGTAAGCATGGTTTAATGGGCGAAAACGTTTTCACCATTATTTCCTCTTTTATTTGACCGCTTTATTCCTTTTCACGTTTTCTTAATGTGAGCGTAGTGTACGCGCATCTTTGTGACCGCCAAACCAAAACCCTAAAGAAGCATCCCCGGTTTGTGTCGATGTCTCGAGTGTTGGTTGCATCTTGAGTGCAAGTGGCGCTGCTAGTGGCGCGTGTGGCATGTGCCAATGGCATGTGCGGAATGCCTTGGTGGTAAGTTGCACGGTTTGCAAGTTAGGTTACCGGCGTGTGGGTTTGGCATATGCCAATGGCATGTGCGGAATGCCTTGGTGGTAGGTTGCACGGTTTGCAAGTTAGGCTACCGGCGTGTGTGTTTGGCATGTGCCAATGGCATGTGCGGAATGCCTTGGTGGTACGTTGCACGGTTTGCAAGTTAGGTTACCAGCGTGTGGTTTTTGCATGTGCCAATGGCATGTGCGGCCATGTTGACCTAGCCGCAAGTCTTGCAGAACCTAGGGCGCTATGTTGGGCGTGGGCCAAAGGCATAGCGGCTTGGAAATATGGCTTGCGGCACGTGTTGGCATGTGCCAATGGCACGTGCGGCCATGTTGACCTAGGCTGCAAGTCTTGCAAACCTAGGGCGCTATGTTGGCGTGGGCCAAAGTCACGGCGACTTGGAAATATGGCTTGCGACACGTTTTGGCATGTGCCAATGGCACGTGCGGCCATGTTGCCCTAGGCTTGCAAGACTTGCAAACCTAGGCGCGATGTTTGGGTGTGGGCCAAAGGCATAGCGGCTTGGAAATATGGCTTGCGACACGTTTTGGCATGTGCCAATGGCACGTGCGGCCATATTTGACCTAGTTGCAAGTCTTGCAAACCTAGGGCGCGATGTTTGGCGTGGGCCAAAGGCATAGCGGCTTGAAATATGGCTTGCGGCACGTGTTGGCATGTGCCAATGGCACGTCGGCCATGTTGACCTAGTTGCAAGTCTTGCAAACCTAGGGCGCGATGTTTGGGTATGGGCCAAAGGCATAGCGGCTTGGAAATATGGCTTGCGACACGTTTTGGCATCTGCCAATGGCACGTGCGGCCATGTTGACCTAGTTGCAAGTCTTGCAAACCTAGGGCGCGATGTTTGGGCGTGGGCCAAAGGCATAGCGGCTTGGAAATATGGCTTGCGACACGTTTTGGCATGTGCCAATGGCACGTGCGGCCATGTTGACCTAGTTGCAAGTCTTGCAAACCTAGGGCGCTATGTTGGGCGTGGGCCAAAGTCATAGCGACTTGGAAATATGGCTTGCGACACGTTTTGGCATGTGCCAATGGCACGTGCGGCCATGTTGACCTAGTTGCAAGTCTTGCAAACCTAGGGCGCGATGTTTGGGCATGGGCCAAAGGCATAGCGGCTTGGAAATATGGCTTGCGGCACGTGTTGGCATGTGCCAATGGCACGTGCGGCCATGTTGACCTAGTTGCAAGTCTTGCAAACCTAGGGCGCGATGTTTGGGCGTGGGCCAAAGGCATAGCGACTTGGAAATATGGCTTGCGACACGTTTTGGCATGTGCCAATGGCACGTGCGGCCATGTTGACCTAGTTGCAAGTCTTGCAAACCTAGGGCGCTATGTTTGGCGTGGGCCAAAGGCATAGCGGCTTGGAATTTGGCGTTGTTGCCATGGTGCGCGAGTGGTGCGGCTTGGTTTGGCATGGTTGCCATGGTGCGCAGAGTGCGGCTTGGTTTGGTATGGTTGCCATGGTGCGCAGAGTGCGGCTTGGTTTGGCATGGCTGCCATGGTGCGCAGAGTGCGGCTTGGTTTGGCATGGTTGCCATGGTGCGCAGTATGCGGCTTGTTTTGTCATGGTGCGCAGAGTGCGGCTTGGTTTGGCATGGTTGCCATGGTGCGCAGTGTGCGGCTTGGTTTGGCATGGCTGCCATGGTGCACAGAGTGCGGCTTGGTTTGGCATGGTTGCCATGGTGCGCAGTATGCGGCTTGTTTTGTCATGGTGCGCAGAGTGCGGCTTGGTTTGGCATGGTTGCCATGGTGCGCAGTATGCGGCTTGGTTTGGCATTGTTGCCATGGTGCGCAGTATGCGGCTTGGTTTGGCATTGTTGCCATGGTGTGCATTATGCGGCTTGGTTTGGTATGGTTGCCATGGTGCGCAGAGTGCGGCTTGGTTTGGCATGGCTGCCATGGTGCAGAGTGTGGCTTGGTTTGGCATGGTTGCCATGGTGCAAAAGATGCGGCTTGTTTTGTCATGGTGCGCGAGTGCGGCTTGGTTTGGCATGGTTGCCATGGTGCGCAGTATGCGGCTTGGTTTGGCATGGCTGCCATGGTGCACAGAGTGCGGCTTGGTTTGGCATGGTTGCCATGGTGCGCAGTATGCGGCTTGTTTTGTCATGGTGCGCAGAGTGCGGCTTGGTTTGGCATGGTTGCCATGGTGCGCAGTATGCGGCTTGGTTTGGCATTGTTGCCATGGTGCGCAGTATGCGGCTTGGTTTGGCATTGTTGCCATGGTGTGCATTATGCGGCTTGGTTTGGTATGGTTGCCATGGTGCGCAGAGTGCGGCTTGGTTTGGCATGGCTGCCATGGTGCGCAGAGTGCGGCTTGGTTTGGCATGGTTGCCATGGTGCGTTGAGATGCGGCTTGTTTTGTCATGGTGCGCAGAGTGCGGCTTGGTTTGGCATGGTTGCCATGGTGCGCAGTGTGCGGCTTGGTTTGGCATGGCTGCCATGGTGCGCAGAGTGCGGCTTGGTTTGGCATGGTTGCCATGGTGCGCAGTATGCGGCTTGGTTTGGCATTGTTGCCATGGTGCGAAAGATGCGGCTTGGTTTTGAAATTAGGTTCCGTGTTGAAAACCTAACTGTATTTTGAAAAAATACCCTATTAATTATTTACACTCGAGTTAAATGCTCTTAGTTAATGTGTTGCGGGTAACACTAGGTCATGGGGTTTTACGATTTTACCCCTTGTCTAAAAACCACCATCAACACACGCCTTCAGGTGTGTCGGTATTGATGAGCTTGCAATATCCTCCCAAAAGGGTATCCGCAACCAGGTACAGCTCGCCTTCACCTTCCTCGGGCAAATCCATCTTTACTGTCATCCTCCCAACTTGAAACGAGCTTTCCTTAACCACTACATCGCCGATTGAAAACGAGTTCGGACGTCGTGTAACCATTTGAGCCTTGGCTTCGTTGGTTTCGCTAGAAGCTTCCAAGCTTCTTGCAAAGTGTTCGAATGGTCCGACTCCCCATTCACATTTTTTGACAGCGTTCGTGCTGGTTGTTGCGCTGAGTCCCCATGACAGAATGGGGGGGAGAAAAGGCCGGTTGCAGAAAAGGTTGCTCGGCCGACTTACTTGCTTTTGAAAATCATGGGCTAGCGCCAACGGGTCCTCTCCGGACGCTTGGGTTCCTTTAATAGCTCGTTGATGTGATAAACCGTGGGACGATTTGTTGGGAATCCCTTCGGGCGGGGATGTCGCAAAGAGGGTGTACGTCCAGTTTTGCTTTGTTGTCGAGAACCCATAAGCGTCCCAAAATCATGTCATGATCTAGTTCTTTGACAATGTGGAACTTGCTTTGTGCGTTATAGCGTCTCCGTCTCGATCTCTAGGTTGATGTAGCCATGCGCGTTCAAAGCCTCTCCTCTCAAGCTCTTAATTACGGACGGAAATAGGTAGCGTCTTGTTTTGTAAATCCGGCTGCCTTTAGTGTCTTGAAAGTAATGATGTTGTGGTCAGAGGTCGTGTCGATGAGCGTGTCGTCAAATTAATTACCTCTTAAATGGGACGTGGTCAGCAGTCCCCAGTTCTCCGCGTCGCTTGTTTGGGAAGCTTGGGCCCTTGGCGTGGATTCCGAGGGGAGAAAAAGCCGTTTGCCGGATACAACACGATTGAGAGCTGAAAATATCTTGGCGCGAACCTTGGAAAGATAGAGAATTTCACATACATGTCGCATCATGGATTGTGCAGTCTCGTGCACGGAGTCCCCGGAGGAACCGCAGTTTCTTATTGGGAGTGGGTCTCGATGCACTCTTTCGTCTCCTAGCTGGAGTTCTCTGCTTCTATCCTTTCTTTGAAAATATGCTTTAGTCTGTTGCAATCGCTAGTCGGGTGGTGAACGAACCTGTGGTAATGGCAAGATTTGGGGTTTGCCATCTCAGCCTCAGTTGGTGGACGTCTGAGCGGTGGCAATCTGATGACATCATCTTGAACCCAGGCTTCTAGGAGGTCAATCACCTCCTCGATGGGGAATGGGAAATCAAAGATATTTCCTTCGGCCTCACACGATGCTGCACAGGAGTTTTAGTGGCGATCTTCCGTTGCGAGGGTTCCGTTGCGCCGGCGCTTCACGTTTCGGCTGGTGGCTCGTAGTTGCGGCTTTCCTTTTTCCTCTTTCGTTCACTATGTTCACGGAGGATGAGCCGGCATTAAATTGTTTGTTGATGAGGCGCCTACTCCGCGAGTTTCACGTGCGTCTTCGGTTCGAGTTGGCCTAGTCCTTTCCAGTATCTTGGTGTCATTGTTGCGCAGATCGTCTGGCGGCCTCATGGAGTTCGGAGAACGTTTGGAAACGCAAGTTTTCTAGCAGGGCGCGGTAGATTGGGACCATACCGTTGATGCATGCGTTTACCAATTGTTGCTCGGTCACGTTTGGGTCGTGACAGTCGAGTGCTTGAACCCTGAACCTTTTGACGAAATCATTCGGATGTTCGTTATCCAACTGGTACATTCTCCGAGGTCTGAAAAGGTAACTTGTTCGGACACGAAGAAATACTTCCTGTAAAACGCGGTGACCATGCTACTCCCAAGTTGGGAATGCTGGTCGGTGGGATCTTTGTTGTACCATGTATACGCCCTTCCGGTAAGTGATTTTGAAAATTCCCTTAAACGAAGAACGTGATTATATTCATGTTCACCCAAGGATTCCAGAAACGAGAAACATGTTCGCGTGCATTCTCGGTACCATCGTACGAGATGGTAAATTGAGGGAAGAGTACCCCCCTTGGGAGAGGGATTCTAGATTTCGGATGGGTAAGGGGGTTGGTGATGATGTACATCGAACTCATCATGCTTGATTTGGTCGCGTAGGGAGTTGTTCCAAATCTTCTCTCGTGACGAAGTTGGGTGGTTGATTTCTCTCCAACGGGACTCTAGTGCGAGTTTCTTCATCCGTGGAGGCGTGCCCCGCCGAGGTGCCGCGTCGGGGTTGTTGGAGATTCTTCTAGGCGTCTCTCGGAGGATGCGACTCACGGGTAGTCGCTCGGTCGGGGTTTTGAGAAAGGTGAGCACCTCCTTTTATGTTGAAACCATGTCCATCCGGGCTCGCGGCGTCTCCCGCCGTTCCATCAAATCGGCGATAGTGACGTAAGGGAGACTTCTCTGGTCCCTCCCGGTCTCTCGTCCGTCGGCGGGGTAATTGGAGCCTTAGTTGTCGGAGGCGCCATCTTTGGAAGAAGCATTCGGGGTCGTGGTGGCGGCCTAGCTCTGTGGGGGGCGTGACACTGAAGAGATATTCTCGTTGCCGTGATAAGAGGGTTGTGCAGAGACGCTAGAGGAGGCAGCGGCTCTGGCCCTGGTGATAGGCGGTGTTACACTTAAGGGAGTGCATTCGATGTTGCTGTTGTCTGCTGGTGAAGTAACAATGTTATGGGGAGAGACGCCAACATCAGGGATGCGTTCTGCGCTGATGTTCTCGGCGGCCGCTCAGATCTCGAGTTCCACCATGTTGGGATTTGACGTTCGGAAAACGAAATCGGGAGTTGGAGTTGGTATTGTAGGAGATAGATCAATCCTCCCGCTATGGTCGCCAATTGTTTATGGGTAAAAATCGTTTCGCCGATTTCTGGGTAAATTCGGTAGGTGAGTGAGAAACTGGTTCAAACCCTAAACAAATGTGCTGCACGTGAGCACTTTATAGATTCGAGAGATCAATCTGTACAAGTCCAGGCCTAAACCAAGAAATAGCTGTTCCAGACTTGCTTCGGTCACAAAGTTGAGGAGAAGGGTTGATTTGGGGAGGAAGCAAAGAAAGGTGTTGAGGAGAGTAGTATCTCGACTTGTATCGAAAGTGAAAGCTTAGGAAGCTTGCAAGAGATGAAAGCTTTTGGGAGAGCTTGCAAAGTTGCCTTTTCCGAGAGTGTAGTATTTTTTCTCCGACCGAGACTTGTTGTCCGGGTGGAAATAGGTAAGACCTATTTATACAAGTCGAGATTAAACGTACCACTGGCCTCATGAAGGAAGAGAGTAAAGGGTGAAATAATGGGAGGAGGTGGTAACCGATGGTTTAATGGGTGAAAACGTTTTTCACCATTATTTCCTCTTTTATTTGACCGCTTTATTCCTTTTCACGCTTCTTAATGTGAGCGTAGTGTACGCTGCATCTGTGACCGCCAAACCAAAACCATAAAGAAGCATCCCCCAGTTTGTGTCGATGTCTCGAGTGTTGGTTGCATCTTGAGTGCAAGTGGCGCTGCTAATGGCGCGTGTGGCATGTGCTAATGGCATGTGCGGAACGCCTTGGTGGTAGGTTACACGGTTTGCAAGTTAGGCTACCAGCGTGTGTGTTTGGCATGTGCCAATGGCATGTGCGGAATGCCTTGGTGGTAGGTTGCACGGTTTGCAAGTTAGGTTACCAGCGTGTGTGTTTGGCATGTGCCAATGGCATGTGCGGAATGCCTTGGTGGTAGGTTGCACGGTTTGCAAGTTAAGCTACCAAGCGTGTGTGTTTGGCATGTGCCAATGGCATGTGCGGAACGTTGACCTAGTTGCAAGTCTTGCGAGCCTAGGGTGCTATATTTGGCGTGGGCCAATGGCATAGCGGCTTGGAAACATGGCTTGCGATACGTGTTGGCATGTGCCAATGGTTCGTGCGGCCATGTTGACCTAGTTGCAAGTCTTGCAAGCCTAGGGCGCTATATTTGGCGTGGGCCAATGGCATAGAGGCTTGGAAACATGGCTTGCGATACGTGTTGGCATGTGCCAATGGCTCGTGCGGTCATGTTGACCTAGTTGCAAGTCTTGCAAGCCTAGGGCGCTATGTTTGGCGTGGTCCAAAGGCATAGCGGCTTGGAAATATGGCTTGCGACACGTGTTGGCATGAGCCAATGGCACGTGCGGCCATGTTGACCTAGTTGCAAGTCTTGCAAGCCTAGGGCGCTATATTTGGCGTGGGCCAAAGGCATAGCGGCTTGGAAATATGGCTTGCGACACGTGTTGGCATGTGCCAATGGCACGTGCCGCCATGTTGACCTAGTTGCAAGTCTTGCAAGCCTAGGGCGCTATATTTGGCGTGGGCCAAAGGCATAGCGGCTTGGAAATATGGCTTGCGACACGTGTTGGCATGTGCCAATGGCACGTGCGGCCATCTTGACCTAGTTGCAAGTCTTGCAAACCTAGGGCGCTATATTTTGCGTGGGCCAAAGGCATAGCGGCTTGGAAATATGGCTTGCGACACGTGTTGGCATGTGCCAATGGCACGTGCGGCCATGTTGACCTAGTTGCAAGTCTTGCAAACCTATGGCGCTATATTTGGCGTGGGCCAAAGGCATAGTGGCTTGGAAATATGGCTTGCGACACGTGTTGGCATGTGCCAATGGCACGTGCGGCCATGTTGACCTAGTTGCAAGTCTTGCAAACCTAGGGCGCTATATTTGGCGTGGGCCAAAGGCATAGCGGCTTGGAAATATGGCTTGCGACACGTGTGTTGGCATGTGCCAATGGCACGTGCGGCCATGTTGACCTAGTTGAAAGTCTTGCAAACCTAGGGCGCTATATTTGGCGTGGGCCAAAGGCATAGCGGCTTGGAAATATGGCTTGCGACACATGTTGGTATGTGTCAATGGCACGTGCAGCCATGTTGACCTAGTTGCAAGTCTTGCAAACCTAGGGCGCTATATTTGGCGTGGGCCAAAGGCATAGTGGCTTGAAATATGGCTTGCGACACATGTTGGCATGTGCCAATGGCACGTAGCCATGTTGACCTAGTTGCAAGTCTTGCAAACCTAGGGCGCTATATTTGGCGTGGGCCAAAGGCATAGCGGCTTGGAGATTTGGCATTGTTGCCATGGTGGGGGTGCGGCTTGGTTTGGCATTGTTGCCATGGTGCGCGTAGATGTGGCTTGGTTTGGCATTGTTGCCGCGGTGCGCAGATGCGCTTGGTTTGGCATGGTTGCCATGGTGCGCGGTGGTGCGGCTTGGTTTGGCATTGTTGCCATGGTGCGCAAAGATGCGGCTTGGTTTGGCATTGTTGCCATGGCGCGCTTGATATGCGGCTTGGTTTGGCATTGTTGCCATGGGCGCAAAGATGCGGCTTGGTTTGGCATTGTTGCCATGGCGCGCAAGATGCGGCTTGGTTTGGCATTGTTGCCATGGTGCGCAGGTGCGGCTTGGTTTTGGAATTAGGGTTACGTGTTGAAAACCTAATCTGGGTATTTTGAAAAAAAATACCCCTATTAATTATTTACACCTCGAGTTAAATGCTCTTAGTTAATGTGTTGCGGGTAACACTAGGTCATGGGGTTTTACGATTTTACCCCTTGTCTAAAAACCACCATCAACAGTAGGAAACCACCATTTCTGCTGCTGCTGAATAACACGAAGAACATCAACGCACAGGGGACCGTTATTTTCTCTACAGTGACAACGACACATCTGAGGGTCGTAGTTTAGCGACGATCTTAAAATCGGACCTCCGAGGGTCGTAGTACAACAACAGACAACACTTTACATGTATCGTTCAGAATAAACCGTTTGTAACAATTAAAATGTTATAAATAAGGCTTTTCATCTTTTCTCCCTTGTTCATCATTTGTAAACCAGTTTTGAGCATTAATAATGATTTTTGTGCTTGTTTACACCATGATGAGCTAGAACCCATCACTGGGACGACGGAGGAAGCTGTTTTGCACCCATGTGGTAATTCTATTTAATTCCTTTATGACTATTTGCACTATTATAAGTGATGCATGATTTTTATCCATTATTTGTGACTTCGTTAGATGTCGCATGCTTAGTCTTAGGTACTTTAGATGCGTCATGCTTGTGAATTACATATAATTCTTTATAAAATCTACCTTGGCAAAGAATTAGAGTCGATGTTTGTTACTTTATGAGCCTTAATTGTCCGGAATTAATAGATGAACCGCATGAATGTGAGAATTGGTGGAATCCGAGTCCCAAAGAATCTCTTCGATCTTGTGACATAAATTGTATATTTTCTCTATTTTCATTTTTCTTTTTTAAATCCTAAAATCAATTTCAACAAGTCCGAGTGAACGACAACCTTACTTACCACTATCTAAAATTCGATCAATTTTTGGCGCCGCTGCCGGAGACTTGTGTATTGATTTGTTTTTAGGTTTTTTTTTTATTATTATTATTATTGTTCTTTTTTACGCGTTTTGGTATTCCTGTTTGCTTTCAGATTTGGAGTGGAGCGAAAGAAAAAGAGAAAGTGCTGAAAAGAAAAGCAAAGCCAAAATAGGAAAGAAAGAGAGATCCGAACGGAGTGAAGAAGAAAATTTTGTATATAGTGTAATTATTATTTATTTATTTTTAGAAACTGTAATTAGGTAATTTTTTTTCTTTTTTAGACTTTTTAATTTTTGGACTTTATTTTTGGACTATTGGACATTATTAATTTTAAACCCTGAACTGCACAGGGAAGGACGACAGTTACAATACTTTCTCGGCCCCTCGGGTTCGTACATGACATAGGAGTCGTGGCCCGAGTCGACTTCAACTATTCATCCCCCGTCTGGAACGGGAGGTAAGAATTCTAAACACCCGTGAATCCCCTGTCAGCGGGTTTACTGGATGATTTTGGTATGCATATTTGTTGAGGTATTGAAAACGACTGCTTTAATTTCCTAGTAAAGGGCAAGGACAGGCCATACAAGATAAGGGTTCGGATTTCATCACCGTTCTCTTCTTGCCCGCCTTAGGAAAACAATACCAAGCACGAACCTAAGCTTAAAATATCGACTAGAATGAGACCGATAGGGTAACGAGCTTAATAGGAAAGTCATTCGAAAAATATTGGTTACTCTTTAAGCATACTTCAAGTTCATGATGGTTTCGTAAGTTGAATGCGTGACTCGCGCCGCCTTGTAATGCGGTGAGGCCTTGGGTATCAAAGCTCCACGCAGCCTTCCTCGCCTCTATTCGACTTACTTAAACCCTGGATTGATTCCAGAGGGGTTTGCTCAGATTGTAACGAATTCCCTTTCGAAGGATTAGAAGCTGGTCTAGAAACAATCTAAGTGGAGCCATCATGCTTTTTGTTTGCTAGAAATTAGTAGGTTTGTTGTGGTCGATTCAGCCTTGTTTGTGTTTGTGTAGAATTCCCTTGCAGTTACGATGTCAAACTGGTATTATAATAGCCATCACAATGAATATGAATATCCAACTGAGCAACATGATCATTATTCCTATTATGACCATAATGTGAATAGTGGTTGGGAACGCCATCCTTTTGAAGATCGTGGCTCATACCACGGTGAGCCCAATTACTATTCACATGAATACCGGTCATACGAGCAAAATTCCTATAATTTCTCTTCTCTAGATGAAGCACGTAGGATACTTGAGTCAACGTGTAAGTTAACTGAGTCAACACGTGAGTTTGCTGAGACAACACGTAGGTTAGAGTTAGAGACGGAAGAAAGAATTGCTAGAATTACTCTTGATTGCCAATACATTCTTTCCAATATCACCCGTGAAAATGAGGACAATTTTTATCAGGATGACGAGGTTATAATTGGTAACACTACTTGTGTAGATGAGGTTCAACCATTTTCATGTTGTTATAATGATGATTATGATGAGGATAGTGTTGATGAAGAATTTGAAATAAATAGGCATAGTGATCAGGAAATTGTTACCCCAATTGAGAGTTATAACGATAATATTATTTCTAGTTCAAATCCAAATAATTTTAATAATTATTCACCTATTCAAAAGGATGAGGATTTGACTAGAGATACCCCCATTTTAGATGATGTAGTATTTCCTTTTGATTACGAAGCCAAGGATGGTTTAGAGGAAAAAGTATATTTTGAGTCTAGCGATTTAGAAACAATAGACTTAGAAAAAAAAAATGAACTCGTATAGATGAGTGAGGATGTACCTGACTTAAAAGAATCAATTGACCATTTTCAGGAATCAGATAACCTTGAAATTAGGGAAGTTGTGACTAGTCGTTTTAGAGACACCGAAAACTCTAAGTTTGGGGGTGATTATCATTCTCCATGTGCCTTAACTCTTAGAAAGGTCCCTAACTTGGGGCTTGACATATGTGCCTATACCATGTTAAAAGATTATCTTCATACACTTTTTCCTGAGCCTAGTTGTGTCCATAAAGAAGTTCAATTATTAAGAACCCATCCTCTGGTTGATGTGGTTAACCCAGTGCTATGATACCACGATTGATTTTGTTTTCCCACCAAATATTTTTCAACCAATTGTGGGAACGTATAAGTTTCAGATGTGTCAATTATTAAGTTTTGAGGCTAAACCTAATTACTTTAGGAGATTAGGGTCGACACATTTGCTTAAGGAAGACCACCAATCTTATTGTGGTCAGCTGTGTAAGTCAAAACCCGATTGACTTAGAGGATCCTCAATTATTCAAAGTTATTGTTATGTGCTTCTAAGTTCTTAACCGAGTATTTCCAGACTCTACAACTTTGATCTTAAGAATCCTTCTTTTGAGGAAGTCCAGCCCATGAAAACTGTTTATCTAGACCCTTTTATAGAACTGAACCCGAACCACAACTAGATATAGTTGTCTTAAACAAAAAAATAGATAAGGGTGTGTTGGATATCTTCCTGGTCTGTTGCAGTTTCCTCTTCTTGTGGTTATCACTTTTTGATCCAGATGACCCGCAGTTATTCCGACTGTTGCTATATGATTCTTCGAGGTGACTAATCCTTTTCAATGTCCGGCTGAAGACTTTAAACTTAGCACTTCTTGGGAGGTAACCCATGCTCTTGCAACACGGTAATATTTTTCCTTAACCCTTTTGCTTCAAATGGTAACAGTTTCTCCTTGTTCATGTTTTTAATTTCATCTTTAGAACATTGAGGACAATGTTAGATTTAAGTTTGAGGTATGGGAGAAACTTTTAGTTGCAATAAATAAACTCCAGAGACTAGAAATTTATGCTTATTAAGGTTGGCACTAACTAATCTAAGTGGATGGGAACATCTTGGTTGTAGGAGTTGAGGAACTAATCGATTAGATGGAAACATCTAAGAGTCTATTCATAAAAGCACAGAGCTCGGTGTTAGAAAAGAAAACATGGTAGTTTCGCCATATCCTCGTGATGGAAATATCGAAAGAATCCTGATCACTTCTTTTTCTTTTTGCCATTGCTAGGGTGAAATAGAGTGATTGATATATATATATATATATATATATATATAAAAAATGAGACCAGACCATCAGACCAACCGGAATAAATTCAATAAAGTCGACCACTGGAGCCCTTGTATATGCCAGTTGTGTTGACCTAGAGTTAGGATTATCGACCACTGGTCCCCTTGTATATGCCAGTTGGGTTGATATTAGTCAGACCGATATCTCAGTCCATTAGGATAGGTTCACCTTAGTCAACATCATCCATGTTTTTCTCTACATCCATCTTCTTAATCTTTCCATGTGATTGGTTGACTCCGTTTATGATGATGTCCAAACTATCCGAGTAGAGCTCTGTCACTTTATATGAATTTTAGTATGCTTGAGTGCAAACTCGTGTACAACAATTGGAATTTCGCATCAGAGTACTTCCTCCTGTAGTCAATAAGTATGCCAACCAAGGAGATTCTTTAGTGCTTTCCAAGGTTTTTGCGTAGATAGCTAGGGTCCTGGAATATAAAGGTTTTGTGGGTACACCTCTCGGTAAACCCTCCAGAGACAACACTCCGCCACTAGGGCCACCTAGGGGTTCAAATGATTTTCATTTTCTAGAATAAATTTGCTCGAGGACTAGCAAATAATTAGTTTGGGGGTATTTGATAGACACATTTTTGTGTCTATTTTGTTCTCAATGTTCTGTATTGTTAGTGCTCGATATTGTACTAATTATGGTTTTTGTGTGTTTGTAGGTATTTTTGGGAAATAAACATTTTTGGAAAAATCGGCTTGAAAAAATTATGCGGAGCACCCCGGAGAGGACATTTGCTATGCGGACTCCACATTGGATAAGGGGCAACTCAATTGCTAAGGGGCACCTGGTTGCCTATTCACACCCCAGTTCGGGATAGGGGCATCTCATCTTCTTCATTTGAATTTTCATTTTTGGCGGGAAAAAGAGTTTCACTCCTGGCAGATTTGTCGATCGGATTTTGGAAGGGTTAGAGGTGGACTCAATCGCTGAAACTTCATGGGTGGACGCGATATGACTATAGAATGTTGGTATGGGTGTTTGTTTGGACAAAATTTGGCTGAATAACGTGTTTCAATCCAAAACAGTGGACAAAAGCTTTCACGGGTTCAAGTGAAGTTGACACGAGTTAGAGGCGTGTAATGCATCAGTTTGGAGTGCTTTGCACTACAGAGATGCGTGAAGAAGATAAATAAGGAATGTTTGACAGCTGATAACGCGTGGAAGATCAAAGAATGGAAAATATTGCCGTGAGAATAAAAATAATAAAGAGAGGATATTTTGAAGTTATGAAGGAGATTCGATGCATCCTTGGGGTTTAAATAGGTTGAATTAGTACCATACAAGGGATACAGAGAGATTGGGAGAGTTGCAGAGCTTCAGAAGAGAAAATCAAGTGGTAGGAAACCACCATTTCTGCTGCTGCTGAAGAACACTAAGAACATCAACGCACAGGGGACCGTCGTTTTCTCTACAGTGACAACGACACATCTGAGGGTCGTAAGAAATCAGACCTCCGAGGGTCGAGTGAAATGAACAACAACAACACTTTACATGTATCGTTCTCTGTAACAGTCCGTTTGTAACAATTAAAACTGTTCCAAATCAGGCTTTTCATCTTTTCTCCCTTGTTCATCACTTGTAAACCATTTTTGAGCATTAATAATGATTTTTGAGCTTGTTTACACCATGATGAGCTAGAACCCATCACTGAGACGACGGAGGAAGCTGTTTTGCACCCATGTGGTAATTCTATTTAATTCCTTTATGACTATTTGCACTATTATAAGTGATTCATTATTTTTATTGATTATTTGTGAATTCGTTAGATGTCACATGCTTAGTCTTAGGTACTTTAGATGCGTCATGCTTGTGAATTACATATAATTCTTTATAAAATCTACCTTGGCAAAGAATTATAGTCGATGTTTGTTACTTTATGAGCCTTAATTGTCCGGAATTAATAGATGAACCGCATGAATGTGAGAATTGGTGGAATCCCGAGTCCCAGTAACTCTCTTCGTCTTGTGACATAAATTGTATATTTTCTCTATTTTTATTTTTCTTTATTAAATCCTAAAATCAATTTCAACAAGTCCGAGTGAACGACAACCTTACTTACCACTATCTAATATTCGATCAGTAGCATGTTAGAACTAGAGATGTAAGGTCCCTTCAGAGTTAAGGGAAAGACGCACCATTTGTCATCTTTTGATTGGCGTGAAGTTTTGTTAGTGCCAGAATGCCAATCAATATCTTGCATTAGCATTTTTTCATTGGCAACATTTTCTTTCTTTTTCAAACGAACTCCCCAGCGAGTGTTTTCTTTCTTCATAGTGATTACTTCGTAATTCTCGAAGAAACTCTCCACGGTATATTTCTCAGGGATGATCTCTAAGTCAGCGAATTTAGGATCTCTAAGTTTCGATTGATAAAGAGACCCCAAGCCTGCACCGCGATAGGAAAACTCAAGTATAAGTCGGATGCAATCTCCACACAATTGATAGATGGCTCGCGAAAAATTCGCACGGGAAAGGATCTCGTAAAACAATGGAAAATTAGGGTTATAAAGAGGGATAGGAAGACCAGCAAGAAGTTGGCCGAGCGAGACTATAATTTCTTCATTGCTACACTGATGTCAGAAAATAATTTAGCAAAAAGAATGAATTTAGGGCCATGATCAAGAATGGTAGATAATGTAAAACCTTTTTCTTTAAAGTCTTTTTGAATTTCTTCAAATTCATTACCATATTTACGACCACTTGGAGGCATTTTTGAGTATGGGAATGGAGAAGAAGAAAAGATCTAAAAGAAGAAAAGATCTAAAAACTTTGCAGTAGCAGAAGCGGAACTTGCGGAAGAACAATGAAGAAAAGTTGCAGATAAAATAAAAAGGAAAGTAAAAAGAAAGCAAAAGAAGACAAATAAGGATATATATAGAAGGAAGGAAATCTCTAGAAGATAAACTCATTAATGCGAATGATGTTAACGGTTAAGAAATGACAGTTTCTAAAGACGTGCCAAGAAATGAATGGTAAAAGAAACACGTATAATTTATTTCGCGGGAATCAAGGAAGGTTGTCGGTGGAAAAGGATAGGGAAAAATGAGAGGTTGCGGCATTTAGAGATAGAAATTCTCATATAATTCTCTTATTCGCAGAGAAGACATGAGAAGAGGAAAGATGTAGGAACAGAATCTCGTGATTATATCTCAAATGAAGTTTTAACTAAAGGGTGGTTGCGAAGGTCATCGCAGAGTGATTAGAGAAGTAATGTAACGAGTGATGTCAGCTTAGTCATAAGGAAAGTGCGAAGATTCTGCGAAGATCGGGATTACCTTGCGAAGAAAACCCTTGTAAGCTTGCGAGAATGATTTGAGATCGGATCCGAAAATAAAGGTGGCTTAATTGTCATCAACTATGTAAAATCCTATATAAAGGACCAAGTGATAGACACATTTTTGTGTGTAATTTGATCTCAATACTATATATTGTTGGCACTCGATTTTGTATTAATTGTTGTGTTGTATGTGTTTGTAGGTATTTTTGGGCAATAAACATTTTTGGAAAAATCGTCTCAAAAAGTTGTCTAAAGCACCCGGAGGACACGTGTTATTCAGACTCTCAATGTAGGATAAGGGGAACCTCAATTACTAAGGGGCACCCACAGGATATTCACACCGAAGCAGCTGGATAAGGGGGCAACCTCATAACCTTCGTTTGAAAATAATTTTTGGCGGGAAAAAGAACTCTTTGACTGGCAAAATTAGGAATGAAAATTTGAAGCAGTTTTAGGGAGATTCAATGGCTGAGATTCTTTGGGAGGTATTGATTTGGCGTAACAGGCGTGGTATGATCGTATGTTTGGATTGAAATTGGCTAGATAATCCAAGAGATGAAAACAGGGCAACACATACACCAGAGGAGATATTCACAGGATTTCGCGAGCAACAAAGGTGTTTGCACGTATCTGGAAGACCCTAACAACTATCTAGAGTGTGAAGGAGTTAAATATGGCAATTTGGCAGCTTTATATCGCGTGGAGAAATCAAAAATCGATATTATTTCCTAAAACATGCCGTGAAGAATATTTCCGAGTAATGAAGAATTATATGAAGTTATGGCGAGATATTACGGGGCTGTTGGGTTATAAATAGTTGCTGAGATAGCATAGAGGGGGATGGAGTGATTAGGGAGTAAATAGAGATCAACAGCGTGAGAAATCACGAGTTGCAGAGAGAAGTTTCTCTGCTGCAGAACTGAAGAACACGAAGAACAGACAGACCAAAGACCGTCGTTCTTCAATGATGTTAACGACAAATATCGGAGGGTCGCAGGCGCTACGGCGTCGGGGCCGACGATTAAGTTTTATCGTTCAGAATAAATGCCAATTGTAACAAATATAAGTGTTACGAATCTCTGTTTTCATATATTTTTATCCTTGTAAGCACCTTTTGAGCAATGAAATCATGCTTTGAGCGTGTTTCCAACATGATGAGCTAAACTCCAACACTGGGACGACGGAGGAAGACGAATTTCATACATGGGTAAAATTATTCAATTCTTTTTAAGACTTTTGCATTAATTTTAATTGAAATATGATTTGAATTAATTGGTTGTCATTTAATTTTATGAGGTATGCTTAGCTTAAATGTTTTGATACATCATGCTTAGGATTTACAACCAATCTTTTAAGAATCTACCTTGGAAAAATCAGAGTCCGTGTTAATTTTATTTATTGAGCTTTAATTGTTGAGAATAAATAAATTGAATCCTATGTTATGAATTCGACGAAATCCTAGTCCCAGTAAATCTCTTCATCCTGTGACAATATTTGTATATATTTTTCTTTTCTTTTCTTTTATTAATTCTTAAAATCAATCTCATCAAGTCCGAGTGAACGACAACCTTACTACCACTTTCTACAACATTATTGAAAATAACCATCAATTTTTGGCGCCACCGACGCGGACTTGTGTATAGATTTGTTTTTAGGTTTTATTTTTATTTTTATTTTTATTATTTTTGTTGTTTTTTACGCCTTTTGGTATTTCTTGTTTGTTTTCAGATTTGGAACTGAGCTAAAGAAAAGGGGAGAAAGCGCTGAAAACAAAAGCGAAGCCAAAGAAGGAAAGAAAAGAGGAATCCAAAAGGAGTGAAGAAGAAGATTTTGTATATTATTATTATTATTATTATTATTATTTAGAAACTTTAATTAGGTAATTATTTTTGTAATTTTTATTTTTATTTTTGGACTTTTTAATTTTTGGACTTTATTTTCGAACATTGGACATTATTAATTTTAAACCCTAAGGAAGGGTTAATTTAAATATAAACTGCACAGGGAAGGACGACAGTTACGATACTGTCTCGGCCCCTCGGGTTCGCACACGACATAGGAGTCGTGGCTCGAGTCGACCTCAGCGGTTCATCCCCGTCTGGAACAGGAGGTAAGAATTCTAAACACCCGCGAATCCCCTGTCAGCGGGTTTACTGGATGATTTTGTATGCATATTTTTTGAGGACCTGAAATCGGATTTAATTTCCTAGTAAAGGGCAAGGACTGGCCATACAAGATAAGGGTTCAGATTTCATCACCGTTCTCTTCTTGCCCGCCTTAGGAAAACGAAACCAAACCCGAACCTAAGCCTAAAATTTTGAATAGAACGAGACCGATAGGGTAACGAGCTTAATAGGAAAGTCGTTCGAAAAATATTGGTTACACTTTTAAGCATACTTCAAAGTTCATGATGGTTTCTGTGATTTGAATGCGTGACTGCGCCGCCTTGTAATGCGGTGAGGCCTTGGGTATCAAAGCTCCACGCAGCTTCCCTCGCCTCTATTCAACTTACTTAAACTCGGATTGATTCCAGAGGGGTTTGCTTAGATTGTAAAGAATTCCCTTTCGAAGGATTAGAATATAGTCTAGAAAACAATCTAAGTGGAGCCATCATGCTTTTTGTTTGCTAGAAATCAGTAGGTTTGTTGTGGTCGAGTCAGCCTTGTTTATGTTTGTGTAGAATTCCCTTGCAGTTAGAATGTCAAACTGGTATTATAACAGCCAATACAATGATTATCCAACTGAACAATATGATTACTCTTTTTATGACCATAATGTGAATAGTGGTTGGGAATGCCAATCTTTTGAAGTTTACGGGTCATACCATGGTGAGCCCAATTACTATCCACATGAGCATCGGTCATTCGAGCAAGAAGATTATTGTACTAGTTCTTCGTCTCTAGAGGATACAATCAAACTTTTGAAAAGTAGTCCTTTTATGATCCTTCTGTTCCAACTCCTTCTTTAGAAGAGTCCCTCAGGGATTTAGCTAAGACGACACGTAAGTTAGCTGAGATGAATGGTATAGTTATGGACGAAAGAACTACAATAATGAGTGAACCTTCTTTAGAAGATACCCTTGAGAGGATAGCTGAGTCGACACGTAGACTTGAGTTAGAGATGAACGAAAGTATTGCTCGAAATAACTGGAATTGCCAATATAGTGTATCCAATAATACCCTTGAGAATGAAGATAGTTATTCGCATAATCAAGCTGACGAGGTTAGAATTGGTAACACTACTTGTTTAGATGAGGTTCGATCATTTTCATGTTATTATAGTGATGATCATGATGTGGAAAGTGTTGATGAAGAATCTGAAGTTTTTAGGCACAGTGATCAGGAATTTGTTTCTCCAATTGAGCTTTATAATGATAGTAATATTTCTGGTTGAAATCCAAATAATTTTAATGATTATTCACCTATTCGAAAGGACGAGGATTTGACTAGAGATGCCACCATTTTATACGATGTAGTTCATGATCCTTTAGCCTGCAATATGTTGGAAAATCCATTATTTGATGTGCCTATAAGTGAATCGGAGGAAGTAATTATGATTAACACCTTAGTTAACGAGCCTTTACTAGAAACTTTCATTTGATAATCCTTTATATGATTGTGATGATGGTTTAGAGGAAAGAGTTTACCCCGAGAATACTGTTTTAGAGTCTAGTGATTTAGAAACACTAATCTTAGAAGACGATAAACTTCGTAGAGATGAGTAAGGATGCATTACGATAATAACTTAGAAGAATCAATTGACCATTTTCAGGGATTCGATGTTCTAGAAATTAGGGAAATTGTGACTAGTCTATCTAGAGACACCGAAAACTCTAAGTTTGGGGGTGATTATCACTCTCCTAGTGCCTTACCTTTAACTCTCGAAAGTCCCCTCACTTAGAATTTGGACATCCGTGCCTCAACCATTTTACAAGATTATCTTCATACACTTTTTCTTGATCCTAGTTGTGTCCATAAAGAAGTTCAGTTGTTAGAAACCCATCCTCTGGTTGATGTGGTTAACCTAGGCTATGATACCATGATTTACTTTGTTTTCCCACCAAAAACCTTCCTTCCAATTGTGGGAACGTATAAGTTTCAGATGTGTCAATTATTAAGTTTTGAGACTAAACCTAATTACTTTAGGATATTAGGGTTGACACATTTGCTTAAGGAAGACCACCAATCTTGTTGTGGTGTGTAAGTCAAAGTCTGATTGACTTAGAGGATCCTCAATTATTCGAGTTATTATTATGTGCTTCTAAGTTTTTATTTGAGTTTGTCCAGATTCTAGACCCTGAACATTCGGATCTAACTCATGAGTAAACGCAACCCATGAAAATTTGTTATCTAGACCCTTTTATAAAGCCTGACCCCGAACCACAACTATATGTAGTTGCCAAAAAAATAGATAAGGGTGTGTTGGATATCTTCCCTAGTCATTGATCTCCTCTTCTTGTAGTTAGCACTTTTTGATCTAGATGACCCATGATTTATTCCCAGGCTATTGCTATATGATTCTTGAGGTGACTAATCCTTTCAATTTCTGGGTGAAGACTTTAAACTTAGCACTTCTTCGGGAGGTAACCCATGCTCATGCAACACGGTAATATTTTTCCTTAACTCTTTTCTTCAAGTGGTAACAGTTTATCATTGTTCATGCTTTTAATTTCATCTTTAGAACATTGAGGACAATGTTAGATTTAAGTTTGGGGGTATGAGAGAAACTTTTGGTTACATAAATAAACTCCAGAGACTAGAAATTTATGCTTATTAAGGTTGTCACTAACTAATCTAAGTGGATGGGAACATCTTGGTTGTAGGAGTTGAGGAACCAATATGATTAGATGGAAACATCTAGAAGAGTCTATTCATAAAAGCACAGATCTCAGGTGTTAGAAAAAAAAACATGGTAGTTTCGCCATATCCTCGTGATGTAAACATCGAAAGAATCCTGATCACTTCTTTTTCTTTTTACCATTGCTAGGGTGAAATAGAGTGACTGAGATACCAAAAAAAAAAAAAAAAAAAACCAGACCACTAGACCAATAGGAATAAATTCAATAAAGTCGACCTTGGTGCCCTTGTATATGCCGGTTGTGTTGACCTAAGTTAGGATTATCACCCATTGGTTCCCTTGTATATACCCGGTTGTGTTGATATTAGTCGGCCAGGTATCTCGGTCCATTAGGATAGGTTCACCTTAGTCAACATCATCTACGTTTTCTCTACATCCATCTTCCTAATATATCAATGTGATTGGTTGACTCAGGTTTATGATGTCCGAAACTATCCGAGTAGAGCTTCTGTCACTTTATATGAATTTTAGTATGCTTGAGTGCAAACTCGTGTACAAAGAATTGGAATTTCGCATCGTGGTACTTCCTCCTCATAGTCAATGATTGTATGCCAACCAAGGAGATTCTTTAGTGCCTTCCAAGGTTACGCATAGATAGCTAGGGTATGGAGTAAAGGTTTTGTGGGTACACCTCACGGTAAACCTTAGGAGACAACACTCTTAGCTAGGGACACCTAAGCGGTTTTACGCTTCTTTGCACGTGCTAAGTGTAGTCATTTTATTTTCTAAAATAAATTTGCTGAGGACTAACCAAATAATAAGTTTGGGGTATTTGATAGACACATTTTTGTGTCTAATTTGATATCAATATTATATATTGTTGGCACTTGATTTTGTATTAATTTTGGTGTTTTATGTGTTTGTAGGTATTTTTGGGCAATAAACATTTTTGGAAAAATCGGCTCGAAAAGTTGTCTAAAGCACCCGGAGGACACGTGTTATTCGGACTCTCAATGTAGGATAAGGGGCACCTCAATTACTAAGGGGTACCCACATGATATTTGCACCCAAGCAGCTGGATAAGGGGTAACCTCATCACCTTCGTTTGAAAATAATTTTTGGCGGGAAAAAGAACTCTTTGACTGGCAAAATTAGGAATGAAAATTTGAAGCAGTTTTAGGGAGATTCAATGGTTGAGATTCTTTAGGAGGTATTGATTTGGCGTAACAGGCATGGTATGATCGTCTGTTTGGATTGAAATTGGCTAGATAATCCAAGAGATGAAAACAGGGCAACACACACACCGGAGGAGATATTCATAGGATTTCATGAGCAACAAAGGTGTTTCACACGTGTCGTAAGACCCTAACAACTATCTAGAGTGTGAAGGAGTTAAATATGGCAATTTGGCAGCTTTATATCGCGTGGAGAAATCAAAAATCGAGATTATTTCCTAAAACAGGTCGTGAAGAATATTTCCGAGTAATGAAGAATTATATGAAGTTATGGCGAGATATTACGGGGTTGTTGGGTTATAAATAGTTGTTGAGATAGCATAGAGGGGGATGGAGTGATTGGGGAGTAAACAAAGATCAACAGCGTGAGAAATCACGAGTTGCAGAGAGAAGTTTCGCATGCTGCTTGATCGAAGAACACGAAGAACAGACAGCCAAAGATCGTCGTTCTTCAACAGTGTTAACGACAAATATCGGAGGGTGGCAGCGCTACAGCGTCAGCGACAGTTAAGTTTTATCGTTCTGTATTAGTGCCAATTGTAACAAATATAAGTGTTACGAATCTCTATTTTCATATATTTTCATCCTTGTAAGCACCTTTTGAGCAATGAAATCATACTTTGAGCGTGTTTCCAACATGATGAGCTAAACTCCAACATTGGGACGACGGAGGAAGACGAATTTCATACATGGGTAAAATTATTTAATTCTTTTTAAGACTTTTGCATTAATT
The DNA here is from genome assembly GCA_023531295.1 of Papaver armeniacum. Classification (NCBI taxonomy): domain Eukaryota; kingdom Viridiplantae; phylum Streptophyta; class Magnoliopsida; order Ranunculales; family Papaveraceae; genus Papaver; species Papaver armeniacum. Next base: position 110,801 of record JAJJWW010005197.1, read on the forward strand.
TTAATTGAAATATGATTTGAATTAATTGGTTGTCATTTAATTTGATGAGGTATGCTTAGCTTAAATGTTTTGATACATCATGCTTATGATTTACAACCAATAATTTAAGAATCTACCTTGGCAAAATCAGAGTCCGTGTTAATTTTATTTATTGATCTTTAATTGTTGAGAATAAATAAATTGAACCCTATGTTATGAATTCGACGAAATCCTAGTCCCAGTAACTCTCTTCATCCTGTGACAATATTTGTATATATTTTTCTTTTCTTTTCTTTTATTAATTCTTAAAATCAATCTCATCAAGTCCGAGAACGACAACCTTACTACCACTTTCTACAACATTATTGAAAATAACCATCACCAAGCAAAGTCGAGATGGGAGGGATCTTTTTGGGAGAGTTAAAGGAGAACAAATAGGAGAGAGAAAGTCCAGAGTTATTTTGATTTCCTTGTATTCTTATTACTTTTGTAAGATTCACCAAAAAGATAAATAAAACTTTGCTAATTGATCATGGAATTTGATTAGAACAGTATATAATCTTGAAGGGGTGTGGTTGTAGGAAATCCTGCAACCGCACCATTTGAAGGAAATAGATCACATGAGAAATAATAATCCAGTTCACCCAAGAGAAGAGCAGATGAAGCTGAAGTAAAATACTAGGAGACCATAGAAAAACCATTTAATTTTAAATTTTTTTATTCCCACCCGGTTGAAGTGGATGTCACGTATAAGTAAGAAGACTCTCGTCAGAGGACGATTTCTCTCTCATCTCTAAGATGATTATTACTCTCGTCAGAGGACGATTTCTTTCTTCTCCTTATATCCTTTACTCCCTTTAATCTACTTTTTCTGTTCTTGGTGTGTTTGTTTTGTTTTTTTGCAGGTTAATTAGATCTTTTGTTTCTCTTTTTCCGTACAACTTGGTGTGTTCCCAAAAGGTTTTTCCACATAAAAGGTTTTGAATCTCACCCTAAGAACTTTCTATGTAATCATGGAGGCTTCTCCATCACAATCTTCAAATCCAGAATATGAAGATCTAGCAAACAAGATGGCAGCATTTTCACATAATGAAGAAGAAGTTTTTGAAGTGCCGGAAGATCTTCTTGAGACCTATTCTTCTCATAAATACTCTCTTGTCATCACCACTGTCACAAGAAGATAGTATGGGATCAAGATCCTCTACAATATGCTTATCAGATCTTGGAGAACATCTGGCAATATGGAAGTATCAAACTTTGGGAAGGAAATTTACCTAGTTCATTTCGAACTAGGATGTGACTACAACACAGTCCTTACAAGATCACCATGGGGACTCAATGAAGATCTCCTCCTTATGGAGAGATGCGATCCGAACAAGCTGCCAGAAGAGTATGAATTTAGATTTGTAGATTTCACAGGTTAAATCCATGGACTACCGATCAGGTCTCAAACGATCAAAATGGTCGAGTTCATTGCAAGCAAGATAGGGACTCCTTACCCTATAAGCTCAACTGATCGTGCAAAGTGGGGAAGTTTCGCCAGAGTCAGAGTCAAATTGGATGTTACAGAAAAACTCAAGACAGTAGCTATACTTCACTCTACCGTCCAAGAAAAAATGCAAGGTTATGTTAAGGTATGAAAGACTACCCAGAGTGTGTTTCTTCTGCGGAAGATTTGGTCATATCATGAAGCAATTCCCTGAGTTGTCTAGGGAATGCGAGAAAATGGGATTCTTTTCTCCAGAAACTTTCACGGAGAAGATGCATGATATGAAAGTTGCAAGACTCACATAAGAGATCAATGCAAACTACAAACCTAAACCCAATCAGAATATGTCAGCATCAAGATCTTTCCAAGAAAATCAAAGTCACAGCAATGGAGATGACAACAGGCAGGAAAACCCTACTTTCCATTCAAGTCAAACCACCAACATCTTTACCTCTTGTATTTTCTCCCCAGAAAAAGCTATGCAGCCAGAAAGTCCCAAAAATACCATATCAGTAGATACTCTCCACCCAATTACGGAAACTACCCAAAATTCTCTCAATTTTAAAAAAATAAGGAGAATCAGTCCCCGAATAACCCAACTATTAATGCGACATCGCATGCAGTGGAAAACCCTATTCCTACCCAGAAAAAGCTGGAAAATTTCCAAAACAAAAAAATATCCACCCAACCACCTAAAGAACCCACCCATCCACCCAAAAAACCAACCATAAACCCAAACTCCATCAAACCCGCTCACATTACTGCTGAAGTGAGTAATCCCAACCCACCAGAGAAAAAAAACCACCATCCCAGCATCAAACTAATCTGCCAACTCCATTGAACCCAAACCCACAACCAGATTTTCCCTCCCTAGAATCCACCTCACATGAGCAGAAAAACCTCAAAAACATGAAACAATGGAAAAGATTTGCCATAAAATATAAAGGATCGGACTCCCCTGAAGACATCATCCATTGTGGCAGCAAAAGACAAATAGAACCAATGGATTGTGATCCTCCACTCAAGCAACATTGTTATATTACTTCAGAGGCTGTGGCGACTTGCCCCAAAAAGTCGCAGGATAAATGTTAATACAATCCTGGAACTGTCGTGGTCTAGGGAACGAGACGACAGTTCTGACATCAAACTTGTTCCTTCGCAGTTGCAACCCTTCTATCTTGTTTTTGTCTGAAAGAAGGCTTAATGATTCAAAAAGCAAAAGGTTTTGCAGCTCTCTGAACTACAAGCTCTTTGAATCCTTTGTTGCTATTGGCAGAAGCGGCGGGCTTGCTTTACTTTGGAATGACACAGTGGACATATCTGTAGTTTCAAAATCTACAAATTGCATCCATTGTGTTATTGAACCCCATTTGTCGTTACCAAGATGGGAGCTTTTCTGTGTGTATGGGCCTCCAACTCAACAACATAGGAACGGTTTTTGGAGACACATAAACAATACTCTAGAAACTGTTGAAGGTGTATGGTGTACGATTAGTGATTTAATTGCCCTAATGCACCAATATAAAAAGCAAGGTGGCTCATCAACCACAGATATCAGCTGCGAAGAATTCAGAACTATGATAAGGGAAAGAGATATTCTCGGCCTTGGGTATGCTGGACCTGCCTTCACCTGGTCTAACAACTCCACCCAAAACACCCTAATATTTGAGAGATTGTACAGAGCAATCTGTAACTCAGAATTGAGAGTCCTTTTCTCGGATGCTGCAGTCCTAAATCTGCCGAGAATCGAAAGTGATCACTCCCCCATAATCCTCAACAATATAAGGAAACCACCCAAGAGAAAACCCAACTACAAGTTTGAGTTTTATTGGACTGATCATCCACTGTTCAAAGAGTTAATGCAAAATAGATGGGACAATTCTGCAGGAAACATAATATAAAGATTAACAACTTTGGGTGAAGGTCTATGGAAGTGGAGCAGGGAAACTTTTGGAGACACAAGAAGGGAGATAGAAATTGAAAAACAAAAGCTAATTGATTTGCGATCATCTTCACACCTGAGAGACTCCAGAGAGGAGGAGAAAGCCACCTGTGATAACATCATTACTCTTGAGAAAAGAGACAGAATGTTTTGGAAACAAAGGAACAAATCCAAATGGGTTCCTTCCATTCATAAAAACTCTCAGGTATTCCACGTTTCTACTATTCACAGAAGAAGTAAAAACAAGATATTTGCTTTAAAATCTTAATGGTGATTGGATTTCTGACCCTGAGTAGATTAGAGACAATCTTATAAACCATTTCCAGGATATGTTCTCAAAAGATACAAATGTATCAGCTGCTGCCATGACACTGGATAATGCTAATAAACTGAGTCGATATGAATGTAGGTACCTAAGCTCAATACCTAGTGCCGAGGAAGTTTTCAATGTAATAAAGAAGATGTGATCTTTGAAATCCAGGCCCTAATGGTCACCCAGCTCTATTTTACAAGAAATGTTGGGAAGTTATAGGCCAAGAGGTTGTGCATCTAATTCAAAACTGCTTCAGATATTCTGTCATCCCCCCTGGCTTAAACCACACTTATCTGACGCTGATTCCAAAAATAAACATGCTGAAATTGGAGTTGATTACAGACCCATTGCTCTCTGCAATGTGCTTTATAAGGTGGTCACAAAGATTATCACAAACTGGCTCATCCCTTTCCTGAACAACCTCATTGAAGAGAACCAATCAGCATTCGTTCCGGGAAGACATATCATAGACAATATTGTGGTGGCTAAAGAATTATTTCACTCCATGAACCATTCAAATACTTCACAAGGGTCTTTTGCGCTGAAACTCGACATGAGCAAAGCATATGACAGAGTTGATTGCCATTTCCTGAGTCAAGCACTCATGAATATTGGTATCACAGACAAAGTACCTCATTATGAATTGCGTGAAATCTTCTTCATACTCTATACTCCTTAATGGCCAGCCTGAAGGTTTTTTTGTTGGAGAAAGAGGTATAAGGCAAGGCTGCCCTTTATCTCCATACTTATTCATCATCTGTGCTCACTCTTTGTCAGGTATCATCAACATAATGGAAGATACGGGAATTTATAGTGGTTATAAAATCAATAGATGGGCTCCAAGTGTCTCACATATCATGTTTGCAGATGATGTGATGCTATCTGACAATACTGATACTAGAACAATAAACTCAATCACATCAGTCTTACAATAGTACTACAACCTCTCAGGGTAATCAACTACTCTAAATCCTCCATACATTTCAGCAAAAGTGTCCCTGACACTTATGCATAAGAGATCATTCAACAGTTGGGAGTTTGGAAATGCAAAAAGAGGAGAAATATCTTGGAGTAAAAATTCTGCAACAAGGGAATAGGGTGTCAAATTTCAAATTCCTCATAGACAAGTTTGATGCAGCACTTGTAGGTAGAAGAAAAAATAATTTATCACACGTTGGGAGAACAATGCTCATTCAATCTTTCCTTTCTCTTACTCCAGTCTTCTACATGGAAACTACAACGATACCAAAAACGGTTTTAAACAAGTTAACTCAGATAATCAGAATTTTTTGGTGCGGTCATGATAGAAAGAAGAGGAAAATGCATTTCCTAAACTGGGAGTGGTTTAATCTGCAAAAATAAAAGGGAGGTTTGGTTTTACGTTCACTAGATGAGATAAACTCAGCCCTTGTAGCCAAATTAGCTTGGAGATTCCTTCAAGAAAAAGATGCCCTACGGGCACAAATTCTGTGTGCCAAATACCTTAGAGATAATTCCTTCTGGGAGGTAAAGAAGATTAATATCTGTTCAACAACATGGGCTGCAATGCTCGACATTAGAGAAGAACTGAAGAAAGGATGCATCTGGCTTGTGGGAAATGGGCAGTCCATTGACATCTTCTCAGATCCTTGGGTTCCTTCATTACCCGGTTGTGTGCCTGAGAAATCAGCTAATGGAAACATGGAGGTTAAAAAAGTTAGCGATCTAATCGACAGCACCACAGGTCAGTGGAACTTAACTGCGCTCCAGGGCACTACAGATCAGTACACCTGCAACCAAATCCAAAGCATCTCTCCAAATCTTCATTCTGACGACAAGCTGATATGGAAGCACAGATTTTACACCATACTCTTTCCAGAAAATGGTTCTAGATCACCGAGGAGAGACATCAACTTCAGGTGAGAATAACTTCCCTTGGAAGAAATTTTGGGCAGTTAAGAGAGTCGCTCCGAAGATCAAGAGTTTCATGTGGAGAGCTATTCATAAAGGCCTATCCGTCTCTCAGAGAATTGTCAGAGTCATCGAAGGAGTCTCAACTACTTGCAGCATCTGCAATAACGATAAAGAGTCAGTAGCCCACATATTCCTTCATTATAACTTCACTCAAGCAGTCTGGTTTGCCTCTACTCTGGGCATTCTCTTACAAGGAAATAATCAGATGACCCTAACTAATCTTGTGGAGTCTCTACTCAGAGCAAATGATAATCACTCCTCTCTTTCCCTAGGAATGGCCATCTGCTGGGCCATTTGGAAATGCCGCAATGCGAAGGTTTTCGAACACAAGAACATGAATGTTCATGATGCACTGATAATCTCTCTTTACTGGTACAATCTCTACTACAACTACAACGGGGACGAAGAACTTAATGGGATGGAAAGTGTTAACCATACTGTTGCTAAATCAACCAATGTTATCTGGACTCCTCCAGATCATCTCAATGTCAAGATCAATGTCGACGCTGCGTGGAAAGATGGAGTTTTCACATGTACAGCTGTTGCAAGAGATCATAATGGAAACTGTCATGGTGCTGGTACTACACTGGGAAGGTCAAACTCAGTTATATTTGCAGAACTCTCTCTCCTAAAATTCTTTCTTAAACTCACCCAAAAAGATCTCTCTCTTTTACAAAGGCGCTCTGCTCCTTATATAGGAGTTTACATAGTGGAGGACAGCTAATAAAGCCCCTAATTTTGGATCTGACGTGCGTCAATGCCGCATAAGAGTTTATCATTGCCGCACGATTTCTTTAATGTCGCATAGATCGTCACACCTTTCTCGTGATTTGGTTACGTCATCTGGTTCGTCATCTTGGATATAACGTATGCGGCTGCGTTCGCTTAATACTTACGGAGTTGCTTCGCACATAAAACGAGTGTGCGGTATTTTGTATCCACATTTTGCCTCTTCTCATATCGCACTTTTGGTAGAGAGTGCGGTATGAGAAAAATCTAATTTATTTTGTCGCACCAGTTCATCTCTTCATATTCTTATCAACCGACATTTTTTCGTACCTTCGGGTTATCATCTACACATGTTATCTCATCCACTCGTTATTTGACATGTCCTCTAGAACCGCCTCTTCTTATCCGCTTGTTCTTAATTAATGCACTGATGGATGGAAATCTCTCGGGAGTTGGGGTGAAAATCCTTCATTTACTGCTACATGTTTTCTTTTCTTTCTTTTTACTCTCTTCCTTCTTTCTCTCTGCAACTTCCATTTTTTGTTGTTCATCATCTTCTCTTGTTCATTCTTTGATAGTTCATCGCTTTCTACTTCGTTTTCAACTTTTATATCTTCCTATTCATTACTTACTGCCATTCTTTCCTTCTTTTCTTATTTTTAAACTCTAATTTTTATCATCATCTGAATCCTCCTGATCATCACGATCATCTTGATCTTTTTGATTGATCTTCCACTTATCGACATTCCCATTCTGAAAATGTTTTTAAAAGCCGGCTGGAAAAATCTCAAAGAATTCACTAGGTTGAAGGATGAGTTTGGCCTCAGGGGTTTCACATTATCGGTCCCTCATGGATCTGAACCTTCTTTTGTAATCGGTCTTGAATGGTTTTTTCTTGACCAATGGGATAATGATAGAATCATTGTTTCGCTTGACCAACTCTCTGCGAGTCTTCCAATTTCTATTTATAATCCTTAAATTCCTCTCTTCTATGAACTTCTGTCTGATGCGAGATTTTAGCGCGGCGTATTTCAACTAAGTGGTGACTGTATAAGGATAATGTTGGAGTATTATCGTCGTGCGGCAGGGTTAGGATCTGCTTATCCATAGGATGTAAGGAATCCAATCTACGCACAGGAAGAGATTGTTCCTGCGGAATACACGGTTGAGAACTCATTTCTTAACTAAGATGTTATTATTATGAAGAATGAGTCTTTTCGTTGGGGCGTTCGCTTGATAAGAAAGGACGGCCTTGCAGAGGACCAGAGGATCATGCGGGATGTTGATTTTCATGACTCTTCCAATAACATCGCTCGCAAATCTAAAGATACTCGTTGGGTGGAGTATCCTATTGTTGTTGAAGGTTCTTATATTACTGGCAAAGGTGCTGATGGATCCGATCTCCCTCTTCCGAGAGATTTGCTGCTTACAAACCTTGGGAATTTGTATGGCCCGAAGAAAGAGACGTGGTATGCTTCCTTTTAATTTTATTTTTTCTACTTGCTTTTCCTCTTTTATTCTTCATTTCTCTTATTATTTCTCTTAGCTTCAGGTGGCAAAGAAAAGGAAAAAGGCTAGTAAAAATTGGTCTCAAGCGTCAAATTCGCGAAATAATGAAGTAAGAAATACTCCTTGTTTATTTTAACAATATTGTTGCCTCTGTTTCTTATCTTTCATTATTCGCATATGTGTAGGCTGGAGACGCTGAAGGCTATAAAAATAGTGATCTTCCTTCTAAGGGTAAGAGTAAGAAAAACGTCTCTAAGTCTTCTTTCAAGAATCATTCTAAGAAGCGAAATGCATCTTCTCCCCTCCTTCACACTCTTATTCTGGTGATGATGAAATGCATTCTCCTGCTGATTCCTCGTTCACATTTTCTATGGGGTAATTGTCCAGTATCTTCTCTGATTCTATGTCTGCTATTGGTGATGATGCATTGACTCGTATATGCGAGATGGTTGCAAAGATTTGTAACGCTCCCTCTTTGTGCCATGAGTCCCTTCGAGGTGTTGCCTCCGCGTTGAGTCCAAGTTTTCAGTTCGCATTTGGTTCTTTGGTAATTTATAGACTTTCGCGCCTACTTTAATGGTGTTTTCATGTTTTATATTTAAATATTTATTTCATATTTACGCAGAATGCTCGCATGTCACATGCCGTCACTTCAGATGTTCAAAGAAAACTTCGTTCTCTTGAGGCTGAAAAGCTTAAACTTGAATCTGAGGTCTCTACTTATAAAAATGATGTTTCTAAGCTTCGCTAGAGGTGATCAGTTGGTTGGTGCATAATTCTTTATTTCTCTCGCCTTTTTGCTTATGCGGTCTTTTCGCTCCCTTTTAATTGTCTGTTCTTGCAGAGATTTACAACTTGACTGAAGCAATTCATTATCCCGTTGATGATGAGATCCTTTTAGAGCATCTTAACGCTTCTTTGAATAACATCTCTTATGATAAATTAAGAACTCATACCACGAAGGAACTCAGGTCGAAGTAATCGTGATCATAGGAGTGCGTTATTCGTTAATAAATGTTTTAGGCGTCATTTCTGTGAATCCAAAGATAGGATTAAGGCTTTAGAGGCGAAAAATAACACTCTCAGTACTGAGAAGGATCAAGTTGTTCTCAAGTGTGTGAAAGCTTTAAAGGAGATTCATGATGTTAATCTCCAAGTTCAAGTGGAGAGAGATCTAGCTATAAGCGAAAAGAACGCACTGATTGAGCGAGAGAATATGATCCGATCTCGACTTCTTATAGAACATGACGTTGAGTTTGATTGGGCTGCTAGGGTTATTGATAATGCTAGGAATGATTTAGATACAAATGTTAGATTAGAGTCTGATCATGATGAACTGGTTAAATCCATTATTTCTGAAATAGAAGGTTGTCTATAATTCTATATTGTCTTCATTTTTGTGTTGCTTTCTGTATTTCGTCTGCACGCGGATTTTATAACCCCTTTTTTTTTTATTTCCTTTCGCAGCTACCGAAAATAAGCATCTTGAGGAGATTGAGAACTTGAAGGAGAAGCTTTCCAACAGAAACAATAAATGCCGCAGACTTAAGAAGAAATTGGTGACTATTGTTTCCAATTTAACAAAGGACGCGGTTCGTATTCGTGACGCGGCAATTAAGAAGAATATTGGAGATCTGCACTGATAATAATATTCCTATACCCGATTACGAATTCGCTGAAGTCTCTGCTAATGAAGAGGGTTCTGAAATCTCTGATAGTGAAGCAGAGTCTAAGGAGAATGAAGAAACTGAAGATGAAGATAGTGGTGAATCTGAAGCTGAAGAGAAAGATGAAGATGATATGGACGGGAAATAACCACTTTTTTTTTCTTCATAAAATTTGTTTTGCTTTCTGTTTATCCACTTGTAAAGTTCTACTATTTGTATTATGTACTCATTTTCCATCCTTTGTACATTGATTTCCTTGCGGCTTTTAAGATTTGAATGTACATCTTTTTTCTTCAATGTATAATCTTCAATTCTGCAATTTGTCATTAATTGAAAGCAAAGTGTTCTTCCATAGATAATAGCATATATCCTATGTGTTGACATGTAACACATGCGTCAATAATAATATATAATGTACGTGAGCTATCATATGGGGGCGAATAACATTCCTTTATATGCTTGCATTCTCATTCTTTCCTCTGTTATTCGTCGCCAGATGATTGAATTATACATATGTTGTTTAATACCATATATGTTATATATAAATCTAGCATTCATGGGTGTATCTATTATATGCGGTATTTCATTATGCGGTAATCTATCATTTATGCATTCTCATATATCTGTTATACAGCGATAATATTTAGTATCATATCTGAATTACCTCCTTTGTTAATTGTACCTTATGAGTGTGTTTTCATCTGCTGCCTTAGCTATATCTTTTGTTATTATTTTCGAGTCTATACGTCCTCTTGTATCTTTTCTGCAAGATAATATTAATTTTACTCTTTCTTTTTCTCGTGAGGTCTTATTGTGCCTCCCTAATTAGAGGTCTTATTTTCCTATATATAATAATTGTTTTTGTGCGGCGAAATCGCAGAACGGTTTTACACTTTCATGTAATGAACCATTGATTTCGTCTTATCATCTCTTGTATTATTGCCTCTGCAGGATACATTGATGCGCAAATACGACAGGCATATGCTCTCCTTTGAGTCACAGCCCCATGATATTTACGTCTTTTGACACAATTCATCTCCTAATAGAGGGCGTCGTCCTTATATTTCCCCTGACTGCCCTTTCAAGGAATCTTACCCCTACCGGTATGGCTTGTGGTTACGAGAACGCACCCTAAGTAGGGTTTCTTGAGGACCGAGTGCATCATAGTCAGGACTTGTCAAGACACTAGTGGCAAATTGATATTTAACCACTTCCTAAGAGCAACTGCAGTGGGGAGACTATAACCAAAGACTAAAAACTAAAAAAAAATTGAAAAAAATGGGTTTACTCCGTGGTGCGACGCTACGGTGGGAAAAAAACAAATTTAGTGGGGAGCAACTTTAAAGTTGCGCCCCATTTTTTTTTTTTTTAATTCAAGCGTAACTTTGAGTTACGCCCGATCATCAGGTGAAACTTTAAAGTTGCGCCCCAATCAGGCTAACTTTAAAGTTCCGCCCCAATTTTTATTTTATTTTCAAATTCGGGCCTAACTTTAATCTTCGCCCCACCAGGCGCAACCTTTAAACTTCGCCCGACCAAAGACCAAATATAGTTTGGTTTTTGATTTTAGTATGGTATTTGCTCTTTACTACGTTCGATAGCGTCTGTCTTTTGGACCAAATTTTTAATTATACTCGTCTACTATGGTTGCTCTAAGAATTAAGAAAACAACTGTGCTAGGAAGAACACATTAATGGTGCGGTGACTCACAGTGGTTTGTGTGGGAAAAAAATTTGGAAAAATAAAACTTGTCGCTAACACGGTGGTATTCTGAGGGGTATCTTTGTTGTTTTTTTTGATGCAAAAAGTAATATATTAATCAATCAAAATAGTACATAAGATTTGTAATATCTTTTTTTTTTTCAAAAATATTGGACATCACACTAGATTGCGAAGTCCTTAGCTGAATTTTGGTTGAGAAATTCCTAAGATTCTTTGCTCGAGCTTCTTTAGCTATGTTGTCCGCCGCAGAGTTATATCTTGTTGATATCACTTTGAGCTTGAGGAGTTTTTGCGGAATAGTTTGAGTCTCCTTTATAGTATTTTCTCGCACTCCAACGGTATCGACATTCCTTATTGATGGTTTCAGCTAGCATTTTGCAATCTGTAACTAAGGTAACGCTAGATAAAATGTTATTACTCAGCCAGGAGGATGCTTTTAGTAATGCTTTTGATTATGTATGGAACGGTGAAGAAGCCCTGTCTGCTCCCGCTGAAATGTGAGGGGAGAGAGAGAGAGTTTTAAGAACAACTGCGAGAGAAAAAGGTTTTCATATCCCAAGATTATCCTGACCTCTCTCTTACTAAAATTTTATCTAACTTTATCTCTCTCCATCTCTTTTTAATCAATACCTCTACGCCTCTCTCTTCCATCTTCTTCATCCCCAAAAGATCAAATCGAAACAACCAAATCCTAACCCTGTAATCCCCCTTCTCCTCTCCATTCACTTACCACCACAGCTACCAATCCACCACCTCCATCACCACGAGCACACCACCATTACCATTACCATCTTCTTCTTATTCGATTCCATTCACTCACCAGCAGCACAAGAGCACCAGCACCTTAATAATACCCAAAAAATGCAAACCCAAATCTCATATTCTCAACCCTAGATTTCAAATTTGCCGGAGTTCCATTTTTCTCTTCCTATCTCTGAAAATTCTAGGGCATGCTTTTGCTTCATGGCGGAGATCACAACAACTAGTACAAACACTTCATCTCTATGTCCGGTTAGTCTTGGATCTTTCTCTCTTTTATCGTTTTCTGTGAGTTTCATTTTGATAATGCTCTAATTCGATTTTTGTTTGGTTGAATTTCATAGTAGAAAGAAGAAATCTAAAGTTTCAGTTGAATTTGATGATGTTTCAATTGGAGAAAAGCAAGATGAGAAGAATAGTGGTCTACGACTAAAGGAAGAAGAAAATCCAGTTGTATCTAATGATTTTAGAGAAATTGGACCTATCAATAGAAGGAAATGTATCCCAAAGGTTCCAGGAAATCTTAAAGATGTTGATCTGAGTTTTATTGGTAATTTTTTTCAACAAATTTTGTGTTCCATGATACCTAGTTCTTAATTATAGTATTTTGGTATGACAATTTCTGGATTTTTTTTTCAAGTATGACAATTTGGTATTTTAAGATTTGGGTTGTTGCTTAGATTCATTTTTTTCTTTAAATCTAGTGTCCCATTTTTATTATGCTTAGATTTCATTTTATTTTCTTTAAATCTAATGTCTGATTTTTATTATTATTATTCACAAAATAATTAGCAGAAAAAAGATTCATTTTTATTAGCTTTTAAGGTCCTCCATGGATGTAGATGTATGTGTGTTGTCTACTTAGATTGGAGTGGATGACTTTTTATATACACATTAGCAAATGATTTTTCTTGTTAAGTGTAGTAGATTTTAGGTACTATTGCAGAAAGAATCTATGTTGCAAGTTTTGGATGAATATAAATACATGATTTTTGGAACTAATAGATGATCTCTCTTTTGCATGTTTTTGATCTACAACTGATGCTCTTGGGGTTATGTACACCAGCTTGAACTCTCACCACAAGATGAATACTATAGGGTGGTGATCCTTGTGAAGGGAATTATCAAGTTGTTACTTTGACTGTGTGGCTCATCTGTTACTAATTTGTAAGTAATCTTCAACCTTATTTATTTCTGTAGATCTAATTAGTGTTATTAGTGGTTGATTTAGTTTAAATCAGAAAATTACCAGGTCTTTAACTGAATGGAAATATAGGATATAATTTGTAAGATTTAACTTCATTTGAAGAAGTTGTAAGCACTGTTGACCAAATCTATGTGATTTCTCTTTCGTTTCATGTAGATTTTTATTTGTTTTCATAAAGTGTGTTTATCAAGTTTTTGCAAACGCATGCCGGGATTTAAGCAATCTATGAGATGATTGTTGTTTGATTCATGATATGCTTTTTTTTACTCGAGCCTACTCTTTTCAGAGACTAATGCAGCTTCTTATTATGCTGGTTAGGTACTTGTGTTTTGTATTATAGGAGTTGGTGGATACACTTACTGGATTCTCTTTGGTGGGTAAGGATGATAACAAGTAAGCCTGTCTTCATGGAGGACATTGTGACCTACGAATTCACTTACTTGAATTCGCTGGATATGGTGCATAACCTACTAATCCCATAGTGTTTCTCTTGAGAAAGACATTGTCAGTGAATGTATAGTTAAGCTCGAGGATCCGATAGTTATTCATTGTTTGAATTTACGATAAAACATCAAATTAAAGTCAGGATAGTATCATCCAGAGTATACCATTCCTTGTTCATGGAGAATATGTAAGTCAATTTCCCCTGCCGTTACTTTCTCCGGTAATAGTTTCTTCACCAATCTGGTCTGCACCATTTATGATGTTGAATTCTTCTACTAGCATAGATCTTAACCTTGCTAGGAGGGTTATGGTCATCCTTGATGCTCATTGTCATTGACTAGTTATATTGTGGCCATTTATTTGCAGATGCCTTTAACTGAAGTATCCTTTGTTCTGCTATCCTTTTGTCAGATTTCAAATGGAAGCTTACTTCTTCACATAGGAGGATGAAAGTGTTACAGGAATTGCTCTTGCTGACATGATATTCAAAGAAACCAATCTATACTAGTGTTGTTTACTGATTTGCTTTGTTATGTTTATACAATTGAAGTTAGTTGGTGTGTTTTCAAAGTTCTAATATGTTGAACTGGAGTAATATTTAAATGTTGAAGTTGTAAACGCATTAAACTTTTAATATCAATTTTGGTTTTAATTTTGATCTCAGTTTAAAATTAACTGATTCAGCTGCATTGAATTTTTTTTTTTTTGTAAAATTATCCATATAACCCAGTGTGTATCAGAGTCTTATCAATCTTATCAATACACTGATGAAGAAAGTAGTTTTTTAAAAGATTCAACTTGTGCAAGAAACAGTCGTTTTGGAAAAACCACTTCTAAATTACAACTGATATACACAGTCGTTTTTAACAAGATTACCTCTTGTCCTGGCAGTGGTTTAACTTCCTTTTTCCATTAGTGAGAGCGGCCGGTACACTCTAGACGCCCCAGTCACTCTTGACTCCACTGTGTACCTCGGCGCCTTGATCGGGTTTCTGCACTCCTTACTAGAGAGATTCTTACCTTAGTTTTTCAACTAAGGCCCGCTACTGGATGTGCTTTTATTTCACCCTAAATCTCCATGACTCGGGCTCTAGGGTCGGTGTAGCTTTCACCTGAGTCATGTTAATTGTGATCTATAGTTCTCCCCAACTGTGACGCGTGTTAGGTCTTATTTTTACCTCTTGCTATTATGCAAACTAGGGTGCACGCCACAATTGGATGCCTGGCCTCCACAATTCAATTCCGGAAATCCATCATTGAAAACCATGTCGGCAACTACAGTAAAAATATTCCCCAATTTGGTGTTCTTTCAAAAGGTTTTTTTATTTTTAAACATTAAAATGTCTTTTGGCAGACGTGCACTTATTTATCCTAATTTAATTGGGGGCCTTGACTTTTTATTTGCACCCCAAATTCATCAGGGGTGTATTCATCCGATTGTGAAAATACTGTTTTTCCTTTGACTATTTTTTTTTCTTTCAAATAACGACTCTAGATTAACGACCCTTCAAAGACAATACCGACTTTAAGGGTCGTCATGGTCGTATTTAAGTCTATTACGACCCTTTAATGAATTTCTACCATTAATGACTCTTCGAAGATAACGACTCTTTTTAGAGAATAACGACTATCATTAACGACACTTCAAAAACAATAACGACTGCTTGGAGTCGTCATATAAAAAATAAAAACAATAACGACTCTTTCAAAGGGTCGTCAGGGAATTGATTATGTATATGACGCCTCAAAACTGTCGTACATTTCCGCCATTAATGACTCTTCGAAGAATATAACGACCCTTTTATAGGAAATAACGACTGTTTAGAGTCGTCACTGAAACAGTCGAAATATTATAACAACTGTTTAGAGTCGTCAGTGAAACACTTCAATACCATGACGATTTTTCATACAAATCTGGGCAAAAAAAAAAGGTTAAACTTTAATTAAGTAAGATTATCACTAATTAATTAAAATTATAACTAATTATTTATGGGCATTTTAGACATTTAGAAAGAAAAAAATTAAAAGGGGTGACCCAAATTAGGGTAGGATGACCTTTGTTGTCCTCTAGTGGAGGCCCCAATTAAAATCCTTGGCCCCCAATTAAATTAGTTATTTATGTTTGTATGAAAAATTGTATTAAGAAAATACAAAAGGTAAAAAAAAGAAAAAACATAAAAAGAATTATTAAACCAAGCAATTTATAATAAGGAAGGAGAGAATACATAATTGGGAAATATAATTTTTAATATAATTTTTCTTTCATACCTTTAGAATTTGTGAACTTGAAATAGTTAAGCTCTTATAAAATTAAGGGAAAAAAAAAGGCTATGTTTTTATATAGTTCTATATTTGGTTTTAAAATAGATATTTAGACTTTCGGCTTGGTTGAATTAAAAAATTATTTCTGAATTTTAAACAATTTCTCAGAAATCGGTACCGACTACCGAGTCTTGAATATCATGATTTTGTGTTCCATCCTGATGGCTGTGTGGTTTGGTTTGTCATCGAGAAAGTAAAAAAGTGAGCTTTAGTCAAAGGCTTTTATCTAGCGGGTCAAGCACCGCAGGGGTGGTCCATTGATTCACTTTGTATTAGAGCTGGCAAACAAGCTCAAAACCCGCGGGTTGGACCGGACCGGACCGTAAAACCCGCGCCCGGCTTGGCTGGTTTCTAAACAAGCCGGGTTAGGGTTGGGAAAATGTCGGCTTGTTTGAAAACGGGTTAACCCGGACCGGACCGTAAAACCCGCGGGTTCAACCAGTTGACCCGTTACCCCACCCCACCCCACACGTGTCCCCCTATACACTCCCCACTTGCCTCTTCGTCCCTTCTTATCTTATCATCTCTCTTGTTTTTTTCACTTTCAGAAACAAAAATTTCATAGAGGAAAGAGAGTTCCATCGAAAGAGAGTTAAAGAGATTCACGTATGGAGATAGAGAATCAGATTCAGACCTAATTGAAATCCTAATTACAAACCGAGAGGAGAATTAGAATATGTAAGTAATTGAAACCCTAATTTCAATTTAAGTTTTGTTGATATTCGAATGGTTTCGAGATCGAGAAGATGTTGATGTTCTACAAAGAAAAGGAGAGGCTACTGATGGAATTGATTCAAGAAATTTGAAAAAGAGTATGGTGATGTCGGTGGTATAATATTGATGGGGTGTGAATTGAAATCGTTGCTGCAATGAATCACGGATCTCAATGAATTGAAATCGTTGCTGCAAAGAATTGAAATTATGTTCATGGGTGGATGTGAATTTGATCAATCACGGATCTCAAGTTAGAAATTTTTTTTATACAAAATTAGAGATCTCATGTAAAAATTGTATCAATCCTAGTATTGTACTGTAGTAGCGGGTTTATTATAAATTCTTTGAATTGATGCTCGCATGATTTCTTTTCATAGGGTAGAGATGAAGGGAATTTTTACTGTTTTTTTTGTTTTTGCAATTTTGCTCGTTGTAGCACAGATCTGGTCTGGAATCCAGGGAAGGATTTGAAAGGATTTGTGTTTGATCCTTGTAATAATTGTGTTTGATCCTTGTAATTCGTCAAAAATTAACTTAATTAAATTTTAATTTGATTTTTAATTAAACAAGCCGGGCTAACCCGTGAACCCGCAAGCTTTACGCGGGACGGGCACGGGTTGGAGAAATAACCACCCTTGAAGAATTTCAACCCGCAAGCTTTGGACCGTATTAACCCGTAACCCGCGGGTTGGTAACAAGCCAGCCCCGGCCCGCCCGTTTGCCAGCTCTACTTTGTATTAATGTTCTCCATGGAATCGGTTTCTTTTGCATGGGTTTTAGTTTCGAACACGCAATTGGGGATATAGAAACTAATTGGGGATATGAATTACTTCTCCTAACCCATGGTGTGTGCTACGGGGTGATTTTTGGGGGCGAAAATACTAAAATACCCTTCCCACAAAATAAAAATCAAAAACTTAAAATCAAAAAACAAAATCATATCCCCATTTCCATCTCCACTTCTTATTAATCTTATTTAGGGGTGGAGCTTTGAAACCCAAATATTTCTCATTCCCTTTCAAATTCTAAACTCTCCCCACTCTATATCAAATTCTCTTCTCTCACTTTGGAAACCAATTTTTTTTTATTCGGAAGTGATGAAGATCATGCTGAAAGTGATGATGACCTTTCAAATTCTAAACTCTCCCACTCTATATCAAATTCTCTTCTCCTCACTTTGGAAACCAATTTTTTTTTATTCGGAAGTGATGAAGATCATGTCGAAAGTGATGATGACCATGCCGGAATTGATGAAGACCATGCCGGTATCATGTTCCGGCATATGGTCTTCATCAATTCCGGCATAGAAAATAAAGCAACATGGTATGCCGGAAAACAATACCGGCATGGTCTTCATATCAACTGACCATGCCGGGTTGGGATTAATACACGAAAAAAATTCACAACGGAAGTGATGAAGACCATGCCGGAATTGATACCGGCATGCTCGAGAATTTCCTATCAATGCCGGTAGTCAAGTGAAAAAAAAAATCAACATTCTGGATACTTTTCATCCTGTTCCGGCATAGAAATTTAAGCAAAATACTATGCCGGAACATGTACCGGCATGCTCGAAAACTAGATTACCATGCCGGTACCTGTTCAAAACCAGAAAAAAATCAACATTATGAAGATCAAAACCAGAAAAAAATCGTAACGAGAGGGGGCTATGCCCCCCCAAACCCCCCGGATAGTGGCAAACAATTTATGAACATTTCCAACAATTGCCCGCATGGGTTTTTGGTTGAATACCATGCCGGCACCAAGCTTTTTCAGCTGCAACAATGGTGGATTCAAAGAAAAAAAATCAATTTTTCAACCTCTTATAGCTTTCATTCTCCTTCTTTTATAAAAGACAGTTCCTTCGGACCTGACTCTAGCAAGTAAGCAATTAAACTACCTTTTTTCGACGGTAATTCTCTCATCACAATCATCTTCCATTTTCAAAAAAAAAAAATTCCTCTCAAATATTTGTTTCCCTCCTTCTACTCTCACCCAAACACAAAAAAAAAAATACACACTAATCTATCCCCCAAATACTTATGATTTTTACTAATTATTATTAACCACTAAACCTAATTAGTGAGGGGTAAATTAGGAATTAAAAAAATAATTACTTAAGGGGTGACCAAGAATTGCTATTGGGACTCCTATTTTGTCTTGTAGCTATATCCCCAATTAGTTTTCATATCCCCCAATTGTGGGTTCCTTAACAAACACCACAAAATTGTCACCACCATCTTCAATCGTAAAAAAATATAACAAACATCAGAATCACCTTGAAGATAAACATAAATAAATATTTAGATATGCAGGATGATACCAAATACATTCTGAGAAAAATATATATCCATTAGAATATGCTAGATGAAACTAGATACATACATGCGAAAACATTTTTTTTTTATGCTTCAAAAAGAGGAAAAAATAAAATATTTTGTCTAAGTGTGCAAAATGAAACCAGTTTCATCAAGGCATAAAGTAAGATGAAACTGGTTCCATAAAGGTTTATTATGTAACAAATCTATGAATCCCATAGAATCTTCCAAATGTAAAATAAACATCAATCTCTAAGAAGTCATGTCATGCATCTTATTTCAAGTATTTAAAATGCCATAATGGTCAATTTGCCTAAGGATCTACTTAATCTTATGTCACTATCCCACAGTTTCACGGAAAGCATCGTTTGCATGCTCTATATAATGCATCCACCCAACAAAGGGGAACATTGCTCAAGCAGTAGCACTACTAAGACGTGAGTAATTACTCTAGCATCTCTTTGTTTTTCTGACAAGAACCTTTGACCCTCTTTTTTTTTTTTTTTTTTTTTTTTGATGGAAAAGGAAGATTTATTAAAGAAGCAGGAATGTACAAGAAGTTCTACCAAGGGTAGAAGAAACTAGGAAAAACAAAAAGCTGAAAACTAGAGATTACATGAAGATAGCATCCCAATTAGACAACACAGAATTTGAGAAGTTCAAGTGAACTCTGTGTTCTGCAGCCGCTGCCCACAACAGAATCGAAGATTTGATATCATAGATAATGTCATCATCAATTTTGAAAAGATAGTTCTCTTCAAATCTTCTACAGTTTCGTTCTTTTCAAATCTTCTACAGTTTCGTTCTCTCCAAATCGAGTTAAAAATTGCTGCAGGGATTAATTTTCATATGTAATTACCTGACAGGGAGAATTGATGTGAATTCCAAGTCTCTGCCAAAGTCCTCATTGAACCCGGTAACACCCAACTCCAACCTAAACTTGGTGTTACATTATACCAAATTTTATAAGCTATTTTACAATGCAGGAAGAGATGGTCCTGTGACCCTCTAGTATCATTAGTCCCAAGCTCTAAAAAACCCCACCTCTCCAGCAATGACAACTGCAAGCATTCTTATCATTTTTGTGAGTCAATCACCAACATTTCTACTAGTTTATTTACAAAAAATTGTGACCGAGGATAAACTAATCAAAATGCATGAAAGAAAAAAATGCAACCTTGTACGCGAGAAGTGTACTACACACCGATTAATAAAAAGAAGAAGAATAAAAGCGAAATGTAGATACAAAAAATGGTACTCACCACGTGGCGCTATTCTAGAGTCGAAGCAAGTTAAGAAAATAGATCATGTACATACTACCAAGTCTATGTTTCCTTCGTTTGGAAGCAAAGGTTATGTTTGTAATTTACCATTATAGTTGCCCTAATATATAAGAAAGAGAGCAGGAGAGAAAGGGAGGACACACATTTTGTAAAGAGATGCATAATAGTATCATCTTATTCCTTCATCACCTAAATCTAGAGCTCCACAAAACTCTTCAATGGAGTCTTATGTAACACAAATATGCTGTAACATCAAATCCATCATAGTGAAGAACCATGGATGTAGATCACATTGATCGAACCATGTTGTTGATGGTGGTTTTTAAACAAAGGGTAAAATCGTAAAACCCTAAATAACCTAATGTCACCGGTGACACATTTATTAGAACATTTAATGCATGTAGTCAGTAATTAATAGGGGTATTTTTTCAAATTAGGGTTACAACGAACAAAACCTAATTCCCCTCGTGCCGGTGGCAAATCATGCTGACCACCTAGCCCAACCTAGCCGCGCCATGCCAAACGCACCGCCTTGGCCCTAGCTATGCTAGTCACATCAAAGCGCGCCAAAGCATGCAAACCATGCTAGCCGCACCTCCGTGCCAATGGCAAATTATGCCACGGACCCTAGCCAAGCTAGCCGCACCTCTCGTGCCAATGGAAAATCATGCGGCCACACCAAACGCGCAAAAGCATGCCAACCATGCTAGCCGCACCTCCGTGCCAATGACAAATCATGCCAGCCACACCAAGCCCAAGCTAGCCGCGCCAAGCCAAACGCACTCGCCTTTGCCCTAGTTATGTTAGTCACACCAAACGAGCCAAAGCATGCCAACCATGCTAGCCGCACCTCCGTGCCAATGGCAAATCATGCCAGCCACACCTAGCCCAAGCTAGCCGCGCCATGCCAAACACACTCTGCCTTGGCCTTAGCTACGCTTGTCACGCCATGCCAAACCAAACACCCTTACCTTGGCCCTAGCCGCGCCATGCCAAAGTAGCGCCCGCACCTAGGCTTGCAAACCGTGCAAGCCTAGGCCAAATTGGCCACGCATGCCATTGGCACATGCCAACACGCTCGCTGGTAGCTTTTCACACCAAGGAATGGCCCTAATGGCCGAGCATGCCATTGGCACATGCCAACACGCTCGCTGGTAGCTTTTCTCACCAAGGCGTGGCCCTAATAGCCTAGCATGCCATTGGCACATGCCAACACGCTCGCTGGTAGCTTTTCTCACCAAGGCGTGGCCCTAATGGCCGAGCATGCCATTGGCACATGCCAACACGCTCGCTGGTAGATTTTCTCACCAAGGCGTGGCCCTAATGGCCGAGCATGCCATTGGCACATGCCAACACGCTCACTAGTAGCTTTTCTCACCAAGGCGTGGCCCTAATGGCCGAGCATGCCATTGGCACATGCCAACACCCTCGCTGGTAGCTTTTCTCACCAAGGCGTGGCCCTAATGGCAGAGCATGCCATTGGCACATGCCAACACGCTCGCTGGTAGCTTTTCTTACCATGACGTGGCCCTAATGGCCGAGCATGCCATTGGCACATGCCAATACGCTCGCTGGTAGCTTTTCTCACCAAGGCGTGGCCCTAATGGCCGAGCATGCCATTGGCACATGCCAACACGCTCGCTTACCAGGCCGTGGCCCAAATGGCCGAGCATGCCAACACGCTCGCTGGTAGCTTTTCTTACCAGGCCATGATCCGAATTGGCCACGCATGCCATTGGCACATGCCAAACATGCACGCTGGTAGCTCAACTTGCAAGCCGTGCAACCTAGGCCAACTTGGCCGTACGCGCCATTGGCACATGCCAAAACCCACGTTGGTAGCCTAACTTGCAAACCGTGCAACCTACCGCCAAGGCATTTCGCACATGCCACACACGCCACTACCAGCTCTATGCATTGCCACTTACACTCAACGTACAACCTACCACCAACGCATTCCACACATGCCATTGGCACATGCCACACACGCCACTAGTAGCTCTGGTATTGCCACTTGCGCTCGAGGTGCAACCCGCAACAAAGGCATTCCGCACATGCCATTGGCACATGCCACACGCGCCCTAGCGGCGCCACTTGCACTCAAGGTGCAACCAACACTCGAGACATCAACACAACCTGGGGATGCTTTCCAGGGTCTTGGTTTGGCGGTCACGACTTGCGGCGTACACTACGCTCACATTAAGAAAGCGTGAATAGGAATAAAGCGGTCAAATAAATGAGGAAATAATGGTGAAAACGTTTTCACCCCTAAACACCTTGCGGTTACCACCTCCTCCCATTATTTCACCCCTTTACTCTCTTCCTTCATAAGGCCATAGATACGTTTCAATCTCGACTTGTATAAATAGGTCTTACCTATTTCCACCAGACAACAAGTCTCGGTCAGGAGAAAAACACAACACTCTAAGAAAAGGCAACTTTGCAAGCTCTCCAAAAAATCTTTCATCTCTTGCAAGCTTCCGAAGCTTTCACTTTATGATACAAGTCGAGACACTACTCTCCCAGAATTATTCTGGTCTCAACACCTTTCTTTGCTTCCCTCCCAAATCAACCCTTCTCCTCCACTTTGTGACCAAGCAAGTCTGGAACGGCCATTTCTTGGTTTAGACGGACTTGTACAGATTCATCTCTCGAATCTAGAAAGTGCTCACGTGCAGCACATTTGTTTAGGGTTTAAACTAGTTTCTAACTCACCTGCCGAATTTACCAAAATCGACGGAAACGATTTTTACCCATAAACACATGTAAAAAGTTCTTGCGCCCATTTTACATTTTCAGCATTTCATCTTTATTTTTATGTTCAATATGTTTAGATCTATAGAATTGTTAAGGGGTGTTAGTTGTGGGATTTCCTGCGACTACACGGATCGCGAAACACGACCTCACCATTATCACATATGTAACAAACAGTATCATCTTAATCGTTTTCATATGGGTCTAATCCAATGGACAATTTATATAAGAAATAAGGGCATTATTGGTCAGCTGTTTTGAAAAACAATTCCATTATTTGAGTGAAATATCCATATATCTTGGTCTTTCAAAAAGTATTTTTAAGTTTGTTGGGTATTAAAACAGTATCTAACTTTACTTGTCTATTTGTCTTTTACACCCATAAAATAAAATTTAAGATTATTTAACCAATTTTGTGAAAAAATATATTGCATCACTGACTTCAAAGCCTTGCGATTCTTTTCGTTGATTATTTTATTTCGACGAGTACAATCGGTCAATCAAAATATTGCTTTCAGGATACAATGTACCCCTAAAAACGTAATTAGATTCAAAGATTGTACTCACTTGACCCAACCTAGAACACACAATATAGAGTTTCTGATGATGCTTAGAGAGAAAAGAAAACATAGATATTGATGTGTTGAAATGAGAGAAAACCTTCGATATTTAAAGAGGATTTCATGTCTATTGGAGATATTTGTTCATCCCATTAATTGGAAAAGGTGCGTCTGTAAAAATTTCTGGAAAACAGAATTAGGTTTTGAAGTTCAAAACCAAAAGAATTTTCTCGAACACAGCCGGTGGGGATGCTGCCCACCCGGACCCCTTTTCCTGGCGTCAAACATTTCAAAAATATCCAACAAGCAGTTGATAGGATCGTAATTCGTATGATCTCGTACCATCCCCAGCTGTTGAGATTATTAGTCCCACATGGTTGGGTTATTTAAGATCCTGCGGTTTATAATCTATTAGGGCCTCTCCACTCATTGCCAATTGGTTTTGAGTTGGATGCCCGTATTCTAATATGGTATCAGAGCAGGCTATTTGTGACGAGTCAGTTGACCGCACCTTTACTCGCGTCACCCGATTTAATTGTCCACGTGTTTGTAAGACCCGCTGAGGCTACACGTGAGGGGGCGTGTTGAGATTATTAGTCCCACATGGTTGGGTTATTTAAGATCCTGCGGTTTATAATATATTAGGGCCTCTCCACTCATTGCCAATTGGTTTTGAGTTGGATGCCCGTATTCTAATACCAACCAATCCGCCGTTTGATACCCACTATGAGTCATGCATAACTGTGAATCTAACTGATCGATCTACATTAATCCAATCAAAATCGATCCAGTTGAATTTTACCAACCATATGGGTGATCTGGATCACCTTATCCAACAAATCAATAAGTTATGATTTTTGAGAGGTTAGTTATACTCATTTTTACCGAAGAAAGTAAAAATAACTTTTTCCATGATGCCCCGGATGACGATCCCGATTCCTTCCGTAAAAAAAAATCCAAATCAGGTCTCAAGTGGACGAGTTAGTGTGCGCTCTGTACGATTATCACCATTTTAAATAAGACTCTAGTTGCAATAAAAAAACTAAAATAAGTAAGAATCTACTTTCTCAACATATCTATTCCTAAACTATATTGGTGGTGATCGTGAGGCCTCGGTACTAGACTGGAGGGCGCACCAACCCACTAACGAAAAATAGCGCTTCACCTGTCAACGACGTTAGGCACACTCTTTAACCTGAAAACGACACTCCATGAGTGTTAATCATACTCCGTGGGCCTTGCCCTTAACTAAAAATATTTTACTATCCTGAATATTAGCCTTATATTCCCACTGGCTTGGCTTTGCGCAAGAAAAAATCGAAAAATAAAAAAAATTAATCATGTGAGCTAGCAGAGAAAGTAGTTTGGAAACCTTGCCAATCTTTTTGAAACAGAGAAAGCAGTCTTTCATCTACCGAGTCTAGCAGGCTAGGTATTGACTCTTCTTAGTAGAGAAAGCAGTCTTAACACTCGCACTTGGGCTACTTTAAACTGTTATATAAGTCATGTTCAGCTTCTTCTTTTAGCGTTGTATCTTGTATCCACTCCACTTGAACATTTCTTATGGATTCTGTTTCTTGCAAATGGCTTTTACTTTCATTTCTTCTCATCTCTTGGGCACACTCTGGTATGTAATGGTAGAAATTGCTTTTTTTATTCTTCAGAATTGTTAATTTGTTGTTCTTTTTCAGTTTTAAGAGTACGTTAATTAGTGAGTTTGTTCTATGGTTCAGCTTTGTGCGCAGTGGATGGGGTGAAAGGTGGGAAAGTAAAAGGCGTCAACTTGGGTGGATGGTTGGTTGTTGAAGGATGGATGAAGCCTTCACTATTTGATGGCATTGGCAATCGAGATATGCTTGTAAGTATTCTTTATGGGGGTGATTTGTTGTGATTTTGCTCAAGTTCTTGTAGTTTAGGTGGTTGTGTATATATATTGAAATTTCTAATGCAGGACGGAGCAGAGGTTCAGTTAAAATCTGTGAGCTTAAATAAATATGTAAGTGCAAAGTACGGAGGGGGTGCAGGCGTGTTTGTCGACCAAGACAAAGCTGATACTTGGGAGACTTTCAAAGTAAGACAATCACATAATTTTGATATTCCCTCCATCCATGTTTACCTGTTGTAAATAAAATTTAGTTAAACTGTTTGTGTATCTCTTAGTTAGACTACTCTCTGTTGCAGTTATGGAGGGTATCTGAATTGGAATATCAGTTTCGTGCTGTAAAAGGAAAGTTTTTATCCTGTACTGGACGAGGGGCCTCTATCACCGCAACATCAAAATCACCATCTTCGAATGAAACATTTACTATTGAAAGATCTAGCTTTGGTAGAGTTATTCTTAAACATTCTAGCGGCACATATCTGCAGGTGTGATACTCTCAGGAATTTGAACTTCTTACTTGTTATTCGGGTTGTGGTAACTTATATCTTATATCTTGACATTTTTAGGCATCTTCTAAAAATGAGCTTAAAGCAGACTATGTTGGGAAGCCAGGATTTACTGATGGTAACGCAGCCATATTTAATATGACTTTTGTTGGTAACTATTTGCAAGGAGAGTACCAGCTCTCCAATGCGCATGGACGAAAAAATGCAACCAAAGTGCTTACTGTAATTTTCTATGTCCCTTATCTTTTAATTTCAACTCCTGCCTTTCATTACTTTCTTGTAAATGAAAAGTAACAATATAAAGGTTGCTGATAGAATTTGAGGCAGTTTAAACCTCTACATGAAATGGGGACATGGTAGAATATGAATGACTTTCTGTGGGAAAAAAAGAAAAGAATATGAATGACTTTTAAAATTTCGTTGGAACTGCAGGAACATAGGAAAAGCTATATTACACGAGAAGACTTTCAGTTTCTTAGCCAACACGGTATAAACACCGTCAGGATTCCTGTTGGGTGGTGGATTGCCAAAGATCCCAATCCACCAGCTCCTTATGTTGGGGGAAGTTTGGCAGCTCTAGATAATGCATTCAAATGGGCACAGTGAGTCTATCTTAATTCCCTAATTTTATGGTCATCCTGGTTCCTAGTGACTTACCTAAACTTGTTGTGCAGGGAGTTTGGCATAAAATGCATAATCGACCTTCACGCAGCTCCTGGTTCCCAAAATGGAAAGCAACACAGTTCTAGTCGTGATGGTTCTGTTGACTGGCCAGTAACTGAAAATATCCAGCAAAGCCTTGATACTATAGAATTCCTAGCTTCCAAGTAAATTATGTTTATCTCTTACGAATTAATTAACAATAACTTAAACAGTTCCCTGGACACTTTTAATGTGTTCTTATATGCTCCTATATGCCATCTTTCATTCTCAGGTACGCAAACAATTCAGCTCTACTGGGGATTGACCTTTTGAGTGAACCACATTCTCCTGATGTTCCTTTCAAAACCTTACAGAAGTATTACGATGACGGATATAACGTTGTGAGGAAACATTCAGCTACAGCTTATGTAATAATGTGTCAATCGACTAGCGATAATGGTGCAAACCCAGACCCTGCAGTGCTTTATAATGCCAACACTGGTAAAGGAAAATCGAACGTTGTGGTGGATTTGCACTACTATAATCTCAATCCTTCAATATTCAACAATATGAGCCTACAGGAGAATATCAATTACTTATATGCTACCAGGAAAACTGAAATAAAATCCCTAAACGTTGCTAATGGACCATTGGTGTTCATTGGTAAGCCTTTCTTTGCAGAAACATACTTAGTTTTTATTGCAAGTTCTTATTTATAAATTAGTTGCCCGTCAACTCAAGGTAAGAAGTCAGATATTGTTTTTTGCTGGAAATGAATACAGGGGAATGGGTGAACGAATTTGGGAGACGCAAGTGGTCTCAGAAGGAATATCAAAAGTATGGTAGTGCGCAGTTAGATGTTTATGGTTCAGCTTCTTTTGGGTGGGCATACTGGTCATTCAAGAATGATGTTGCTAATGTTAACGCAAGAGTCTATTGGTGTCACTTAGGACTACTGTATTTTCTATGCTTTGTGTAATACTGTTGTATACTCTTGCTTACTTGCCTAAAGGGCTACCTCTGTATACTTTTCTGATATAAATACATATCTCAAACCCAGTTAGGGTTAAGAGAGTTCATAACCTTTCATGGTATAGAGCCATTAGGGCTGTCTTCCATATTTTTTTTTTTTTTTTTTTCTTTTCAACTTTTAAACCCTAATATCATGTCTACAGAATCGGCTACCATGTCTTCCCCTGTCTCATCCTCTTCTTCTTCCCTTAAGCTCAAAACTTCGTATGTCTCCTTCAAACTTGATGAAACCAACTACATCCAGTGGCGTCGTCAAATCCTCCCTATACTACGATCTCATGACATCTCTGACCATGTTGATCCAATTTGCCTGCATCTCCCTCACCTTTTCTGACCTCTTCTTCTGCTGAAAACCCTCCTCCCAACCCTGAGTATCTTCCCTGGTATCAAGTTGATACACAACTTCTAAGCTGGCTACAAGCTACGCTTACTCAATCTGTTTTTGCGGATATTCCTGATTTCGACTCTTCCCGTGAATTATGGAAATACCTGGGCTGATACTTGTTGCTGCTCCAACCGCACTCGCTCTCTTCAACTTCGTCATCAGCTACAAACACTTCAAAGAGATAATCTTTCTATCTCTGCATATCTTGCGAAGCTTACTTCTATTCGAGACTCTCTTTCAACATCATCGGCTCCGTTAACTGATGTTGAACTTGTGCATAATACTCTACGAGGTCTAGGGCCTGATTATCGATTTTTCTCGCCATTGAAACTCGTTCTTCTCTTCCTTCTTTCTCGAGAGTTGAAACCCTTGCTTCTCAATCATGAGATCCGTCTCACCCAATATAATTCACCTACATCGAGAATCTAATCCTTCCACTTGCCTTTTATGGTTCTACCTTCTCATCTTCCTCTTCTCCAAATTTTTCACCTTTTGGCCGTGGTGGTTCTACTTCTTACGAGAGGAGGTCGTGGAGGCCGTGGTGGAAACAATGGTCGTGGTGGCTATCGAGGTGGTGGTCGTGGTCTTTGGTGGACGAGGACGTGGTGGTTATTTTGCACCTTCACACTATTCGTATGGTTATCAACCTCGCAACAACAATCTATACTTGGTGCGCCTCCTTCACCCTTTTTTCTGCAAAAGAAATACATCCGTCAAACCGTGACTCCAAAGCACATTCCGGATTGGCCTGTCCATTACAGATTTGATCATTCATATCAAGCTCGTGACCTTCCACAATCGTTTGCTGCCATGCAACAGCTACACCCTTTGATCAACATTGGTATCTTTGACACGGAGCTACAAATCATATGACAGACCGATCCAAATATGCTTACTACACCAATTGCGTACTCGGTTCCAATCATGTCATGGTTGGCAATGGTAATCTTCTTCCTATTTCTTCCCTTTGGAAATGTTTTACTCACTACACCACAATCCTCTATCTCTTTAAATAGAGTCTTTCATGTTCCCCTCATTGCTAAAAATTTGATATCTGTCTCTCAGTTAACTCGAGATTACAATGTTTCTGTGTGTTTTGATCGATTCGGTTTTTACGCAAAGGATCGTCAAGCGGGGAACCTAATTCTCGGCGGACCCAATAGAGGTGGTCTCACTCTATTCAACTTTGTTCGCTCTCATCCGGCGTCTGCCCGAGTTCTTGCTCAAAGTCATGTTGCAGCTCTTTCTTCCTCTCGGTTGTGGCATATGCGTCTTGGTCATCTCCACACTCGTAGTCTCTCTACCTTAGCGTCTCAGAAATTAGTTTCTATTCCTTCAATCATACGGCACACGTTGTGTAGTAGTTGTGCCTGTGCTAAACATCATAGGCTTCCATTTTCTTTATCAGATTCCTCAAGTCCTAATATACTATTTAAAGTTCATAGTGATTTATGGGGGCCTTCTCCAGTAATTTCAAATTCTGGCTTTCGTTATTTTCTTATTGTTGTGGATGATTTTTCCAAATTTACATGGATATATTTTTTGCATAACAAAACCCAAGTATTTCATTGTGTCAAAAATTTCAAAGCTCAAGCGAGAATCGGTTTTCCACAACTTTGAAAATTTTGAGTGATGGAGGTGGTGAATACATCTCTCATTCTTTGCGAGATTTCTTTGCTACTCATGGTGTGTCACATCAATTTTCTTGTCCTCACACTCCATGACAAAATGGTGAAAACTGGCGCAAGATTCGTCATGTTGTTGAAACAGGCCTAGCTCTTCTTCATCATAGCTATATGCCTAAGTCTTATTGGCCAGAAGCCTTTGCAACTGCTGTTTATCTTATAAATCGTATGCCTACTCCTGTTCTAGGTGGTGCTTCACCCTTTTATAAGTTATATAATCAACAGCCTGACTATGCTTTTCTGCGTGTTTTTGGTTGCTTGTGTTACCCTCATTTGGTTCCATACAACAAAAACAAATTGGAGTACAAGACAAAACCGTGTGTGTTTATTGGTTATTCTAATCAACATAAGGGTTATAAGTGTTTTGATTTGGATAGTAAACGTGTTTATATCTCTAGACATGTTCTCTTTGATGAAACTTCTTTTCCGTTTTCTATTACAAATCCAGCTACTCCTCCCCTTTGTCACTTCTCTTTTGCCCACCTGGTTTGTCTTGCCATTGGTTACAGGTGGTTCCACCTACTTCTCCCCGCTCTATCCCACCAATATCCTTCATTTCGTTTTATCTTCAGATGATTCATCATCTCGCAGCGCATATAATTCGGACTAGAAGCCGTCACGGAGAATCTTCTTACGTGTCTTCCATATAATCTCGGTCATCTCCTCACATGAGTAACTTTCGAGAATCTGTTGCTTCTACTTCACCTTCTTCAAGGGGTGTTTCTCTTCATCCAATGACTACTCGTTTACGTGATGGAATTCGTAAACCTCTTGTAAAGATGAATTTCTTTGGTCGTTACGAAGCATCCTATTGCTTCTTGTTTTCTTTCCTGGTTGAATGACTCTTTTGTTGAACCTAAGTCTTACAAAGAAGCTTGTAAACTTCCGGAATTTGGTGCGATTCTATGTGTGATGAACACAATGCTCTCTTGCTTAATGATACTTGGTCTTATGTTCCTCGAAAACCTCATATGAACGTAATTGGTTGCAAATGGGTATATCGAGTTAAACGCAAGCCGAGATGGTACTATTGATCGTCGCAAGTCTCGTTTAGTTGCACGAGGATATACTCAACAGGTTTGGTATTGATTATGAAGAAACCTTGATCCAGGTTATTAAACCAGTTACCATTCGTTTGGTTTTAAGTGTTGCTGTTTCTTGTTCATGGCCTATTCGACAGTTGGATGTTAAAAATGCCTTTTTGCATGGTTTTCTTGATCAGGAAGTTTATATGTCTCAACCTCCAGGTTTTGTTGACAAAGCGATATCCGAATCATGTTTGTAAACTCAATAAAGCCATCTATGGCTTAAACAAGCTCTAGAGCTTGGTTTATTGATTTACCAATTATATATCGAGTTAGGCTTTGTTGCATCTAAATCGATGCTTCTTTATTTGTTCGAAAATCTTCAATCGGTGTACTTCTTCTTTACTCTATGTAGATGATATTATTATCACGAGTTCGGACTTTAGATTTTTAATCAATTTGTTAGTTTGCTCTACAACGTCGAGTTCTCTATGACAGATTTGGGAGACTTGAATTTTTTTCTTGGGATTGAAGCACACGAGATCTTCTTCGGACTACATCTATCTCGGACACGTTATACTCTTGATATTCTCCAACGTGTTGATTTGTTAACTGCTAAACCGAGTCTACTACTCCGTTGCTTTTGGAACCAAGATGTCCGCTCATGATGGTACCTTATTTCATGATGTTACTTTATATCGTGATCTAGTGGGTGCTTTGCAATATTTGACGATGACCGGGCGGATATTACCTATGCGATTAATCAAGTTTGTCGGTTTATGCATGCTCTAACGACGTTCATTTTTGCGATCAAGAGAATACTTCGGTATCTCAAAGGCACTTTGGGTAAAGATTATTCTTTACGCCATCTTCCAGTCTTCAAGTTTTCAGCTGGTTCTTCACATTCTATTTTTGCATATAGTGATCTTGATTGGGCTGGTAACCTTTTGACGATCGCGTTCAACTCTTGGTACATGTGTCTTTGTTGGTCCAAACTTGATCTCTTGGTCCTCTAAGAAACAACCCTCAGTTTCGTTCAAGTACAGAAGGGTGAGTATCGTGCCTTAGCTATTCTTTTATTGAAGTGATTTGGATCTTATATCTTTTACGTGACTTGGGTGTCTATATAAAGCAACAACCTACCTTACTATGTGATAATATCGATTGCTACATACATGGCATCTAATCTATTCTGCGCATTCTCGTGCCAAACACATTGATCTTGATTATCACTTTGTTCGTGAACGTGTTGCTCGTGGTTCTTTGTTGGTTCGTTATGTTCCTACTCAGCGTCAACTTGCGGATCTCTTTACAAAAGGACACTTGAAGTCTCGGTTTCACTATCTTACGGCCAAGCTATCACTTACGGATACCCTCGTTCGGCTTGCGGGGTGTTAACGCAAGAGTCTATTGGTGTCACTTAGGACTCTTTTGTATTTTCTATGCTTTGTGTAATACTGTTGTATACTCTTGCTTACTTGCCTAAAGGGCTACCTGTATACTTTTACGATATAAATACATATCTCAAACCCGAGTTAGGGTTAAGAGAGTTCATAACCTTTCGACTAATAATTGGTCTTTCAAATGGATCATCAACAACAATTACCTCCAGTTAGCGAGGTAATGATGACTCGCCTCTTATTGGACTCCTAATTATATATGTTTTCTTACCATGTCTTGAAATTCTCGGCCGGAAGCGCGACACTTGAGAAGATCGTCATACCTATTCTTGCTTTGGTGCCAACTATCATGTGCGTCTTAGGCAGCATTTATCTGATCAAGAGATACAAGACTAAAAGAGGTAGATATATCTTTTGACTGATGATACTACATCATACAACACCATTAATGTTGTTTTTGCGGCTGCCACCAATAAACTCACTTTCTTCCCTTGTACGCGAATACCCCAGAAGGATTGAAAGGAATGCATGGGGTGTTGAAAGATTTGATGAAATCCAAGTCAACCTACAAAGACACTCCAGATAACTCGTTTAAGGATGGTAAAACAGAAGGAGAAACACAAGAGTTGCAAGTATTCAACTTTGCTTGTTTATCCAATGCTACAAACAACTTCTGCTTAAAAAATAAATTGGGAGAAGGAGGGTTTGGGCCGGTTTATAAGGTAAGTTCACATACGGTTGATTATTATTAGAAGGCTATTATTGGGGCGTCACATTCCATTAGAGGGGCGTCACCTATTAAGACAAAAACGGGTCACCTATAAGTAATTTCAAAAACCCCTTATCTCAAATAATTTTGTAATGACTAAACAACCCTTATTTAGTTAATTTTAATTTCATTTAATTAGATAATAATTAAATTAATGAATTTTGTTATATACTTGATGAATTCTGGGACAAAGTTTTTGTGGGAAGAAAAACTAGAGAGAAGAAAAAAAAAGAAAATTTTTGGAGATTTCTTTCAAACCCTAGATTTTGATTCGCTCAACCAAAATGAATGAAACAAGTTACCAATTTGAGGTGGGTGAATCTTTGTATGATAGAGAAAATTAAGCTGAAGTACGTAGTAAAAAAAAATTTGGATTTTTCGACTTCTTTGGTCTGTTACGGTTGGGTTGAAGCTTCGTTCCCAACCGTAACTGGTTATTAATAGGACAAAAGAAATCTACATTTTACGGTTTGATTAAGACTAACCTAGACGTAAGACTAATCTTGCCGTAAGACTAAGACTAACCTAGACGTAAGACTAAGACTAACCTAGACGTAAGACTAAGACTAACCTACCGTCTTACGGTTGGGAATTATACATTTTACGGTTTGATTAAAACTAACCTAGACGTAAGACTACATTCTACATTTTCTTGTGTTTTAAATTCAGTAAACTAACCTAGACGTAAGACTACATTTTACGGTTTGAATAAACTAAACTTTGACGTAAGACTACATTTTACGGTTTCATTAAAACAAAACCTAGACGTAAGACTACATGCAAATCCTATTTTACGGTTGAATTCAACCATAACCCAGACGTAAGTTCTTCATAATCAAATTTTACGTTTAGAAATTAAACCCGAACCCAGACGTAACACCAGCAGAAACGTAACTGAAGTTGAATTGAATTGAAATTGAAGTTACGAGGAGAGGAAGAGAAGAAAGATGAAGAGGAGCAGATTTTTTCTTGAATTAGAATAAAAAATATTAGGTTTTTAAGTTTTTATTTTATTTCAAGGGTAATCTAGACATTTTGCTTTGGTGTTAGGATATCCCATAACCACTTTTTTGAACACTAAGAATCCAAATGAAGCCCCTCTAATGGAAAGTGGCGCCCCAATAATAGCCTTCTATTATTACTAGTATTGCAATAGGGGTCAACTTACTGGACATTTTTAATCCCTATATGGATGATGGATTTTAGGGTAAAGCGCAAAAGCAAGCGAGAAATAGCGGTGGAAACGATTGTCTAAAAGCTACGGGCCCAGGATTGAAGAGTTCATGAACGAAGTTGTCTGATTTCCAAACTTCAACACCGTAACCTTGTGAGATTGTTGGGTTGCGGCATTCAAGGAAAAGAATACATGTTAATTTATGAATACATGCCCAAGGGTAGCTTTGGATGCATTTTTATTTGGTTAGTTTCTTTGCTACTTTCCTAATTTGCTATCAAATCTGCTTGAAACATTAAGAAAGTTCCTTCCAAATTTTTTACACCTTTCATATGTGTTACATTCATTAGAATCAATTTTTCACCATGGCTAATTAGGGAATGTGTACAGCGCACAGATCCAAGTAAGAATGCTCAATTGGATTGGGATAAGCGCTTTGACTAACCCATCGGGGTGAAAGCCCAAGTTGGAAATGATTAGCGACATGCAGGTAAGTCCCTCCGGAATCTTTCAATGAATAGACTAGCAATCATAAGAACCCTAATTTGGGGCATACACAAAAATTTGGGGCATACGGAATAAGACAAAAAAAGGGTGCTAATAGTATTTTTAGGGTGGCCCTTATCCCCCTCTTTTCAAAAATGCGAAAATACCCTTCTGAGATTAGTGTTAAATTAGTGTTAATTTGATTAATTAGTTGTTAATGATTGTAGTTAATTTAGTGTTAATTTAGGATAATAATTATCTTTTTAAAGATAATTAGTGACTTATTTTAGACAAAGAAGAAGGAGGAAAGAAGAAGGGAAGGAGGAAAATTTTTTTTTTCTTTGTGATCTTTGTGATTATTGAGAGATGTGATACAAATTGATCGAGGAAGGTGAATCTTCATCACGTAAAGTTAACATATCAATTACGATGGAGATCCGGAGATGGCTTATTTGTTGGATTATGAAAATAATTTTACCCAAACTCAATTTCAAACTCAAACTTTTTTCTCAAGATCAAGATGATGACTTTTTGGAGCCAAATCCCGAAGATGAGTACATGGATGAGGAACCCAATGCTAATAATACATAGGTATGGTTGTAGACGTTGTTTAATGTCCGTTTTGTAGCTTGAATTCACCAAAAGTTTTGATTTTTTTTATGTAGTTCGGCGCAACAGAGTTAGGTTCGGCAGATAATTTGTATGCCGAACCTTGATAAATAAGAACAGTTCGGCTTATAATTTTAGTCCCCAATAAGCCGAACGCATATATGACAAGTAGTTCGGCTTTTCAATTCAAACACGAATGAGCCGAACTTTAAAGATCGACTTTCAAATAGTATTGCGAATGAGCCAAACCTAACCCCAAACGATAGTGAAGTCTACCAATGGAGAACATTAAGGTCAAAATTAAACTCATTCAAATCAATGAGATATTAGCGTCATCGTCAAGAGAACGAAAAGACGAAAACAACGCAAAAAGAATGAGGCCATTCCGACATCGGACGAAGAAGTTATGGCCAAAATAAAATCTAAAAACTTGAGTGTACAGAGATAAGTTCGGCCGATAACTCATCATCACGAGTTAGCCGAACTCGAGCCTTAAAATCAAGATTTTCAAGTGTTTTGAGAGATAAGTTCGGCTTAAAAGTAATCTAATCGAGTCAACCGAACCCGACAACCACCGGGGTAAATTTCACTTGTTAGGTTAATGTACGGAAAGGTTGGCAAGGTATTAGCCGAACGACACTGTTTCCGGGACATGTTTGGATGCAAAATTGACTTTTATCTCAAGGAGAAACGGTTTTGGAAGGATTCTAGAGCCTAACTTTGAGAGCTCTATATAAGAAAATCCTTAAGAAGAGATCTTTCAATTTTTATCATCTCTTTACACCACATTTTATCATTCATATTATCTTCCACATCATAAAAAATACATCCAAAGGTCTAAAGCGACATGCGTCAATTTTGAGAAGAAAAATCAAGTTAGAGGTTCGCGATCACCACCATATTCATCATCCCGTCCTCCCCCTCCACCACCATCTTCATCATCACCTCATACTACACCCTTATTTTCGTCATTATCAACCTCTTGTTCTAAGGTGCAAACATCCACCCGTGTCATTTCGCCTTTTCCGTGCATGCAAGTTTTTGGTGCCACCACCTCGAGGTTTGGGAGTTCTTGAATTAGAAGGAGTCACTTCCATTGTTCTCCTTTTAAGCTTCTCTTTGAATTTTCCCGGATGGGTGCTAAAACAAATGATACACCTTAATTAATTTTCCAAACTAAATAAATATGACTCTACTAAACAATGTGATAAGTCACCTATAAATGGACAAGTTTATAGGAAACTATTGGCCATACACAGAGTAAAGTTCGGCACATTCGATACTTATCAAAATGAGCCGAACAATGTGCCCAACAGCGCATTGCGCATTATCATACAAAAATATTATATGTTCTAACACAAAGGTTCGGCGCAATCGATTTTCTAAAACATCACCGAACCGTTCTTCGTCTCGTAAAAAAAAAGAAGTTCGGGTGTTAAATTTCACTGAACACTACTCTGGAACTTCCAAAACCCGGAGGAATCATCGATTACATGTCAGAAATCAACGAAATACGAAAAACCAAGCAATGGGTTTGTGGGAAATACCTTTCTATGTGCAATTTTAAAGAATCTGGCTCTATTTCTCGCTCTCCAATACCAATCAATCCACTATCCTCTTCATCACCATATTTTCTAAAAACCCTAGATTGAGATGCTACTGAAGCAACACCCGGATTCAAAGACCATATTTCTGGGCATCGCTTAACACGAGGTGTCATTAATTTGTTTAATCGAGAACTTAATCGAACAAAGAAATTTTTAGAATTTTGTTTGTGTTTTGGAGAAGAAGATGAGAAAAAGAGTGTGAGAGAAGGGTTAATTAGTAATGGTTAGTGAGTTAATTAGTGGGTGGTTAGTTAATTAGGGGATGGGTTAATTAGTGGGAGAGTTTTAGGATTAGAATTTAATTAAGTGGAAGGGTAGTAATGTAATTTAAACTAGGCGGGGTATTATAGTAACTTAAGCATCATTATGGCAGCCCTTATAATTTTGCATTGGGTGCCATAATATCTCGTATGCCCCCAAATTTTTTTGTATGCCCCAAATTAGGGTTCAATCATAAACCATTATACGGAAAAACAAGAGTTTAGTTTCTCAGATCTCCTCAAAACTCCAACTAATTCGAAAGAATACAACTTTCCATCCGATGTTAGAAGCATCCCTGGTATTCTGCGAGTTGTTCCACTTAGGTATTCTCTCACAATTTATAGAAGTATAAGTATGCAGTAGCCGGTAAGTATTTCTAAGTAAGTGAGTTTGACATTAGAGGTCCCCATGTCTCTTTGTATTAGGTCATTTTTGTTGGAATATTTTCAACTGTGTTATCCAAGGGGGTCCTGGGGGGCTACGGTCGATGAAGAGACGCCATTCCCAACAGATGCAAAAACATCTATAAATAGCATCTCCTTTTGCTCGTTTATAATCGTATCAAAAACAATCTGTTTTCTTCTTCTCTAATAGCATCATCAGAATCTTATACAATGTGATTCTTGGTCGGGTCAAGGAAGTACAATCCTTGAATTCGATTACGGTGTTAGGGCTTCATTGAATCCTGAAGGCATAATTCGAGAGACCTGTTGTACTCGCCAATTTTATTGGGAAAGGTCGAATTATTGTCTAAAAGAATCGAAAGAGCCTTGAAGTCAGGGGTACACCATTGTTTGGTTTCTGTTTTTCTTTATTCATCCTCTTGTTTTTAACCCAATTTTCCAACAATTTTTGGTAGAAAGAGGTAATAAAGTTAGCAACAAGAAAGAAATAAAAAAGTGAGAAGAGGCCAAGTAGCTTCCCACTCTTTCGCAACAAATATCAGTCCTTATCAATCACTCTAAATCACCCAAATCACAAGCAAACCTGATCGTTTCTCGTTGTTAGATTATTTTGCAAGTTAGACCGGCAGCTAAGATCATGGTCAAAACTGTTACTGGTAGGCAGTGGTAGCTCAGACCCTTTGTTCAACGAATGATATTACATTACCCTCCAAGAAAACACTAGTCATTCATTAGAGCAAGTCTTATGGTGGAATCCAAGCTATTCCAAGTTTGGAAAATCCATGGAATGTCAAGTCTAATGGCTTCCAAGTTGGGGTCTTCCACAGAAAATCCAAGCAACCTTCTATGGTTTTGTGGAAGGGCTCGTGGAATCCATAGAAACGCCAATAACAATAGCGCTGAACGCCAATAAAAATGGCGCGGTAGAGGACAAGGAACGCCAATATGAATGGCGTTGAACGCTAATAAAAATAGCGTAAGTCAAGCGCTATTAACATTGGCGTTGAGCGCCATTAACATTAGCGTTTTGCGCTCATTTCCTTTCCTTCTTTTTCTGGCTCTTTTTTAATTTTAAATTTACCGTCTATGAAACCTTCTCACCACTCAAATGTAACCCAAGTCCTTTCCTCAATCCGTAACTCTATATCTTAACCAATCAAGTTCCAGTATTCCTTATCTGACGGTCAAAACGAATAACACAAACTTCATACGGATCCTTAATCTAACGGAAGTTATCAAACTAAACAAATCACAAATTCCTCAATCCGTAACTCCTTATCTAAACCAATCACGTTCGATAATTTCTAATCTAACGATCAAAAAAGAAACACAACCTTCATGTGGATCGGCTTCCAATCTAACAGACATAATCAATACCAAAATGTCTCCTTTGGTAGTAGAATTTATTGAGCGCTAATAACATTGGCGTTGAGTGCTATTAACATTGGCGTTCGGCGCCAATAAGAATAGCATTTGACCGCTGACTTTAGTCAAGCGCTATTATTAATAGCGTTTTTTTTATTGTTATTATTATCGTTTCGCTATTCTTATTAGCGTTTTCTGTCTTCCACCATTAGACTTGCACTTCCATCCACAGTTCCAAGTGCTGAGGTGGCATGGAAGATGGAAGATGGATGGATTCCACCATAAGACTTGCTCTTAGAGTGAAATAGATATAAATACTTTATATCCACTCTAGAGAAATAAAGAGAATTGAAGGACTTGATATATATCTGAAGTTCTGATCAGAAGAAAGAGCTCCATCAATTTAGAGAATTCATGGTGACACCAAAACTTATCAAGCTAGGCAATGGTTTGTCAGTACCAAGTGTTCAGGAATTGGTTAAAAGCACGCTTGCGGAAATTCCATCTCAATACATATGTAAGTACACTTATTTATCTCCATTGCCACGTGTACTAACAGAGTCCACGTGGAGGCCATTACCCAAAGGATGACACATGGGGGCATCCGAGGCACTTAGACAACGTGCCATCTTTCAAGACCAACGGCCAGAAATGAAGGAGCACCCGAGATAAGTAGTCCCGCGTAGCACCAATGGATGGCTTTAACCCATCACGAGGTAAGGTATGATCAACGGTCAGAGGTAGTCCAACTGACACAGACGTGACAAGAGGACTGACACCACTCGGCGCGGACTGGACCGCCCCAACCACCCGCATTTAATGCGGCTCAGAGAACACGTGTCGGGCGACCAACGGAGGAAACGAGGGTTGACATAGAAGTCCGCGGACCCAGTAGAAGCCGGGATGCAGTAGAAGCCGCGGATACAGTATAAGCCGCGGGGTGACATAGAAATCCGCGGACCACGCACAGAGTACGAGAAGATAAGATCTCAGCAACTCATTGTCAGTGGACCCACCCGATCTAGCTATAAATATGTATACCCCCTCCACTGAGAGGGGGATCGAAAGAGAGAGAGGAGAGAGAATAGGGAGAAGTAAGTGAGAGTTTTAGCTCAAGTGGTCGATGATCACAAGATCTTGTGATCATCTTTGTAACTGTTTATCTTATAGTAAATCTCCTCAGACCCGTGGATGTAGGCCTTAGTGCTGAACCACGTAAACCATTGTCTCTTTTACCTTTTGCACTGATAGCCTCATTTACATACTTGTATCTCAGACCTATCGCCTTGGGGGATGATGATGAGATCATGACAAACTAGAGGGGTTTGGAATCTATGAATTATCATCTACCCAGGCATATTATACACTTCTCACACCTCAGTGCACGTATTCTATTCTTATAAAGATTGTTTGTGATCACGTGGAATCAAAACCCGATTCTCGTGTTCACAATTTGGCGCTAGAAACAAGGACTTTGTCCCGGTAAAAAGATTTATCTTTTCCTGTGACTTCACAGCCTATACCTCAAAAATTTTACTTAAAAACACAGATAAACCCCTTCTTGGACTTGTTTTTCGCACATATTTGTGTCCTTTACACTTCCTACCTGCAGATCTGGATCTTTTACAAACGCAAACTAACAGATCTATGTTTTCGAACTCTTTTTCGCACGTATTTATGTCTATTGTGTTTTCTACCAACGGATCTGGGCTTTATGCAACCTTTAAACCAACAGATCTGAGTTTTAACTGTTATTTGCATTATTCATATTTGCTCGCCAAACTAACAAGCTTGAACTAACAATTAACCCGTGGGCTTTTTGTCTCGGTTTACCTCCGTGCTTTCTGTGCAGAATATTACAATGGAGAAGAACAAAGATATCGGGAAAACAAAGATGTTTTCGAAAGAGACACCAAGGACTACGCCAGTAATAACCAGGAGCAAACAAAATGGCGCGGGGTTCTCAACCAGGAAAAACGAGAACGGGGCGGAAAGAACATTCCTTTCAGACGCAGGTATCATCGCAATGGAAGCAAAGAAGACCGCGGCCGCAAAAACCGCTCACAATACCGAAGGAACTTCTCAAATGGTCGCCTCCAAAGTGACAGCTACAACTCGGCCCACTGAACCTCGTGAAACAGTGGCAGAATCAGTAATCCAGAACCCCCCCTATGGGATGCCGCAGACTAACGAACAAAACGAACAATTGCACGCAGGATCCTACGAAATGAGAGAGCCGGATATACAGATAGCGAGGGGAATCAACACCGCGGCCCCCGAGGCACAGGCCCATGACCAGATAGGAACAAATCAAGCATCAAACCAATCGGCGCAGTTTTTGGCGCAATTAGAAGAACTAAAACGGAATCAACAGACATACGCCGATGCGGTGGCCTTACTAGCCCAAGAAAACCAGCAATTAAGAGAGAAGATCCTCCAAAGCGCGGAGCTAGAAAATCAGCAGGACGAGGCTAACTCAGCGGTACAGAATAGAGACCGGAGAATGATCCTCGAGAACTCACCTGCAATAATCAGCCGAAGAGGTGCGCAGAATAATAGAAGGTCCGACCCGAACTATAACCCGGATACATCAGATTACTACGATGAGGAGGCCACGACGTCGGAATCTACAAGGAAGGCACGCCCTTCCATTCAAGAAGAACACTGTTTGGCAATGGAGAATCTCCGCGCGGAGATGTTAGCAGAGATTAATCAAATCAAAACCAGGCAGGGAGGCGGAAGACTAGAACAGATTATGAAGGAAGCCAACACCACCCCACTCACACAACAGTTGTCCACCGCTATCATACCCCAGAAGTGCCCGGTCCCATCCTTCGAGTGTTACGACGGATCTACCGATCCCGCTGCTCACCTACGGTATTACAACAGGGTAATGGCCAGATGGGACCACGACGAAGCTATACTCTGCAGATACTTCCTTCGAGCCACGAAAGGGTCCGCCCCTATCTTGGTTTGATAACCTCAAGCCGGGATGCATCAATTCATATGATCAACTCACGGAAAAATTCTTGGCTACTTATATGTACAACAAGGTTGTAAACACAGGGATGGACAAGCTATTCTCACTTGCAATCAAATACAAGGAGTCCATTCGAGAATACACAGATAGGTGGCACAAGATATGTCAAGCCATAGGACATGTGGACCCCGTGGTGAGTATTAATTGTTACAAATGGGGACTCGACAGGATGAGCCCTTTGTTTGTTGAAATCCACGGTACCTCTCCAACCACAGAAGGAGATCTGAGGATAATCATCGAAAAACATGCAAGGTTGGAAGAAATTCAAAGAGAAAACCCGAGAGCACAGGCTCAACGACCCCCAAGGACCAATTCCGCGGAATTAGCGAACAGATCAAGCGAACGCCAAAAGGATCGGAAAGACGACCACAAAAGGGGCGGAAGAAAATTTGAGGACCGGGTCTATACGAAACTCAACATCAGCTATCCGCGCATACTAAAGGAGATCAAGGATCGCGAAGACTTAGACTGGCCCTGGTCTAAAGGGAAACAACCACCAGCCTCGGCAGAATCCAAAGAGTATTGCGATTTCCACTGCTTCTACGGACACACGACAGAGAAATGCAAAAATCTCAAGATAGCAGTGCAAAAGCTGATAGATGCAGGGGATCTCAAAAAATATGTGGAAAAAGCTGAAATGGGAGATAGAGCCAAACGCAGCAAACAGGTCCAACTACCTGAGGGTAATCGCACATTGAACGCTATATCCTGCTCAGAAAGCAAAGAGCCAACCCTAACGGCACAAATAGGGAAACGACTGAGAAAGCAGTTTGAAGATTACTGTGAGCTTTACAGTATAAATGGGAAGGAAGTGGAAGAGCACGAGGAGTGGATGAACGCACCTCTGAATTTTGAAGCCGATGATATTGAGGACGACATGGAAGATCACAACGACCCATTAATCCTCACATTGCCAATCGCAGGATGCAACATAAGGAAAATCCTCATCGATGGAGGAAGCTCCGTAAATGTCTTGTTTTACGATACATTCAAACGCATGGAGCTTAACGATGAGCAACTCCTGACTTCACACTACACCATCTACGGGTTCAATGGCACGGCTACGAAGCCCCTGGGGATATTATCTTACAAGTGGATGCAGGCCCCATGAAAGTCGACACTCGCTTTAGTGTGGTGAACACGCCTTCGCCCTACAATGCCATTATTGGACGAAGATGGGTCCACAAGCTCAAGGGAGTCGCTGCTACCTACCATCAATACCTTAGGTTTCCCTCCCCTAGGAATAATGGAGATAAAGGGTGATCAAGCTTCCGTAAAAGAATGCCACGCGATGCAAATACAACTCAACAACGAAGAAGATGAGAAAAGGAAAACCCGCAAGGCTCGGAGCAAGGCGATATCCAAAGACAAAGCCATCGACGAATATCTGGAGGAGATCTCGGGGAAAAGCTTGCCTAAAGGGAACTCTGTAGGAAACACGGAGGCCTCAACATCAAAGGTTAACCAGGGCGTCCACGCAAACAAAGAATCTGAGACTACCAAATAGCAATTAAAGAAAATCCCCCACATGGGGGAACCAAAGCCCACTTTCACATCCTTGGAGGCAGTGAAAGAGATCAACATAGGAACGGAGCAGAATCCAAGAAAGATCAAAATAGGAACTCTAATGGACGGAGAACGCGAAGCTTCGCTGATAAAACTACTAAAGGAATACGCGGACATCTTCGCATGGAAACTATCCGATATGCCGGGAATAGACCCAAAGACAAGACAAAGATGAGTGCGATTAAACCCGGCACACCCCTGTGACGACAAAAGATACG
The DNA here is from genome assembly GCA_023531295.1 of Papaver armeniacum. NCBI lineage: Eukaryota > Viridiplantae > Streptophyta > Magnoliopsida > Ranunculales > Papaveraceae > Papaver > Papaver armeniacum. The sequence goes on from JAJJWW010005197.1 coordinate 154,521, forward strand.
AAAGGTGGCCACAGAGCATCACAAAGCAGTAGAAACGGAGCTACGAAAGCTATTAGAAGCCGGTTTTATAAAAGAAGTCAAATACCCCACTTGGATCTCCAACATGGTAATAGTACCAAAGAAAATGGAAGGGTCGGACCGATCTCCAACAAAGCATGCCCCAAGGATAGTTATCCATTACCCAGCATTGACCAGCTAGTCGACGCAGTAGAAGGATATGAAGAGTTGTCGTTCATGGACGGATATTCCGGATACAACCAACTATTTTTGGCAGAAGAAGACCAGCAACACACTGCATTTTACACACCCCATGGTCTTTATTGTTACGTAAGAATGCCTTTCGGGCTCGAAACGCGGAGCAACGTACGAAAGGATGGTCGATGCTATTTTCAAACCATGGATCGGCAGGATTTTAGAGGTCTACGTCGACGATATGCTCGTAAAAAGCAGAGTAAGAAAGAACCACCACCAGGATCTGAAGGACATCTTCGGAGCTATGAGAGAGCACAACATGAAGGTAAACCCGGAAAAATGCACTTTGGGGTGACCTCGGGAAAATTCATTGGATACCGGGTGACAAAAAGACGCATTGAGGTAGATCCTAAAAATCCGAGCCATAACAAACATGTTATCTCCGAAGAACCTAAAAGAGGTACAAAAGCTCAATGGATCCCTAGCAGCTCTAGGAAGATTCATATCAAGATCCTCGGATAGGTGCAAACTCTTCTTCAACATACTGAAAAAAGGGACTAAATTTGAATGGACGACAGAATGCGAAGAAGCTTTTTTGGGCATTAAACAATACCTAGAAGAAATCCCCGTCCTTGTAAACCGGACCACGAGGAGGTTTTGGCGCTCTACATTGCAAAAGAACAGACGACGCAGCAAGCGTAACCGCTCGTCAGAACCCATACGAAGGAGGAGCAACCGATCTACTATGTCAGCAAGACCCTGAATTCCGCAGAACGAAACTACACAAGAATTGAACAGCTAATCCTAGCCGTCGTATGGTCTACTTTAAAGCTGAGGACGTACTTCTTAACGCATGACATACGTATCCCATGTCGGGCACCCTTAGAGACTATCCTCAAAGGGGCAGGAAAGGTAGGACGAATAGCAAAATGGAGCACATACCTCGACCAATTCAACATCCACTATGAGCTCCAACACTCCCAGAAATCGCAGGTATTAGCAGACTTTCTAGCAGACCTGCCTTTGGACAACGAAGAAGAAGTACGCATACAAGGATGGAAGGCTATGGGCGCCCCAGAAATAGAAAAACCAGAGCCAAATAATATTCTTGAGCCAGTGAACCCACGGCAATGGGAGGTCTTCGTTGATGGCTCCAAAAATAGAGAGGGCGCGGGGATAGGCATCGTCATCACCACACCCACAGACACAGAATCGTGCACGCATTCAGATTGGAATTCGAAGGCCATACCAATAACATCGTAGAATATGAAGGAGTGATCCATGCTCTCCGCTTGATAATTGAATTGGGCATACAAGAAGTGCGGGTAACAAGCGACTCACAACTGATCATACGGCAGATAGGCTACGAATACAATGTGTACGACGAAACACTAATGGCATACATGGATCTAGTGCAAACATTGGCCTCCCAAGTACCAAAATCAATTTCCGACATCTCGAAGAAGAAAGGAGCTTAGACACGCGGATGCCCCGGCATATATATCGTCCATGCTTAAAGACGAAGATGTCAAAGCAATTAAGGTAACAAGAGTGTACGAACCATCCATCAAACTCCAAGAAACGTGCGCGGCTAACCAACGCAAACCTAAGGAGAAAGATATCTCTGACGAGGATGTCGGAGAATACATATTCGACGATTTCCAGAACGATGACATTACACGACAAGCGGAGGAAGACGACGATTATAGTCAGGAGGCCGATTGGAGATCAGAAATCCACTCTTTCCTCAAAGAAGGGAAACTCCCCCAGGACACCAAACAGGCTAGGAAGGTGCAGTCAAGAGCAGGGATGTACGAGCTAAGAGACCAAGCCTTATACAGAAAATCATTCCTCGGACCACTTCGTCGCTGCCTATCCCGATCAGAAGGACATGTCATTTTAAAAGATATACACAGAGGAGACGCAGGGAATCACAGTGGAATGAGATCCCTAGCAGATAAGGCAAAGACGCAGGGCTATTACTGGCCAACCATGATCCGAGATGCAACCAGAATGGCGAAAAGATGCGAAGAATGTCAAAGATTTGGTAAACGAATCCACGCCCCAGCTACAAAGTTGAACTCGGTTGATAGTCCGTGGCCCTTCGGGAAATGGGGTATCGACATAGTAGGTCCACTCGTGTCAGGGACGGGGAAAAGAAGATTCCTAATAGTGGCAACGGATTATTTCAGCAAGTGGGTAGAAGCAAAGGCATTGGCAAGAATTCGGGATTCAGACGTCTTCACTTTTATTTTTCAAAATATCATCTGCAGGTTTGGCATCCCCGCAGAGATAGTCTCCGACAACGGTAAACAGCTACAAGGAAAGAATATTGACTTGCTGTTCGACACCTTCAAGATTCGGAAAAACAAATCCACCCCCATATACCCACAAAGCAACGGACAAGCAGAAGCCACAAACAAAACTTTGGCACTCATTCTTAAAAAACAGCTAGATGAGTACAAAGGACGATGGTGTGAACAGCTGCATAACGTTCTATGGGCATATAGGACGACTCGAAGATCAGCACGGAGAATCCCCATTTCTACTCACCTACGGAGTCAAGCAAGTAATCCTCACGGAAATTCTACTTCCAACTACAAAGACGAAGCCCGGGAAAAGAATCTCACCACGGACATGATGTTGGAAAGGCTCGACGACCTCGAAGAAAGAAGAGAAGCAGCACTGCAAAGAATGGAAAACTACCAACGCAGGCTGGCCAGAGAAGAATATAACAAAAAAGTGAAATTTAGGAATTTCGTAGAAGGGCAAAGTATGTGTTGAGGACCATTCCCCAATACCAAATGAGAAAAGAAGTGGGGAAAATTAGCACCAACTTGGGGAGGACCCTACATAATACATGACATCGCAGCAATGGCTCTTACTATCTCTGCGCAATATGAAAGGGGAAATCCTCATGCATCCGTGGAATGCCAAATACCTCAAGCCATACTACCCATGACCAACCACGCGTATGCATTTTAAGAAGAAAATGGACTAGCTAATCCACATGTTTCTATCTCTCGACAAAGGAGTAACGCACCTTAACCTTTCAATCAATCCAAGTTTTCATTTTCAAATATCATATCCCGTTCATTACCCACGCACATTTCAATTTATTCAAAACCCACAACCTATATAAAACACATACCATATAAACCACATGTATATACTACTTACACAATGTACATTGAAAACCATGTCACATCTTAATGAAATATCGATGCAATTGTTACCCCGTGGATGTAGGCCTTAAGGCCGAACCACGTAAATCGTTGTACAATTACTATTATTAGGAATTGACATTATACTTAGTAAGAGGGATATCCTGCACAAAGCATGGATCATACCCACTACAATATACCGGGTAATATCCCGTGCAAAGCACACACACGCAATATATCGGAGCATACACATGCAATCTCTCAGAACTCCTCTATAAGTGTCTATAAGTGTATGACCAGGAGGAGACTTCTTACAGAATGAGATATCCGTGCAATATTACAAGCCGCGAACTTAATGGAGTACATCCTTAAACGTCGGCCAGACCCCCACCGTCCAGTGATCCTCTGGCCAAGGAGTTAGCTGGACGGGGTGCAAGGTCACAAGACGATTCCGGGGATACCAACCTACGGAGTTGCACGAACAATACACTTTATCAAATTCAAAGATTGATATCCGCGGGTTACAAACACTGCGGAATTTTTCATTATATTTAAAGATGGTAGACATAAATTCAACAAAATTCAAAATCAGATTTAAACACCAAAGTTTGATCTAACACATGCAGTTGATTACAAGCCCAGCAGGCAAAATAACAAAAAAGCCAAAAAAGGATAAGCAACCGAGATCAATCCCTAGCATACTAACTACGGTCTACTGAGTAGGAGCGTTATCCGCAGTTTATCCTTGGCCGATAAAGGAACGCTACCACCCGAGGAGGGCCCGTAAGAACTTGATGGGAGCGCAGTGCGGGACGCCGAGTATGATTCTTGGTTAGCCCATGGTTTTTCTTGAGATCCAGCTCAATCTCACCAAGAATCTTATTAATCTCTTCGGCCAGTTGTTTGCGGGCCATGAGACCTATGGCTACGCTCCTCATCTCAGCCTGATTCAAGGAAGTACAAAGCTGGTCTATCCTTTGATTAGCTTGCTTCAACATCTCATCCTGAGACGAGGCTAGACCGCGATGGTAGTTAGCTTGACCCTCCAGTTTGAACTACCTTAGCCACGAGCTTCGGCAAACTTTTCATCTGCAGCTTTAAGCTGTACTTGGAGCTCTGCGGACAGTAGAAGAAGACAGTGAGTTATGACAGATACAATACAAAGCACACTCGATGACGAAGACGTATACCTTCACAATGATCAACCGCGGAATCCCTCGCTTCTGCGGCATAATCATATTCATTTGATAACTTATCGTAATCTACCTGCAGCAGATTATGAGCATATTGACTCGCGCTTAGGTCATTTCGAAGCATCAAGCCCGAATGACGATGTCGATTAACCTCGTCGTTCTTCGATTCCAACCCCTTATTAAGACGATACATAGTCACCTCTAAGTCTCTCTCACGCTCAACCTGACGAGCCACATCAGCTCGAGACGCGGATAAAGCACTACTGAGAGCAAGACACTCGCCCTAGCATCGTCCCTTTCCTTGGCAAGACGCCGCATATAGGTCCGCACATCCGAGGGATGAGAAGACCGTGCTCGCCGCAGCCTCGTCTTCCATAACATTAAGTTTAATTTCTAAGGAGGAAATCCGCCCACGGGCTTGCTCAAGATTATCCCGCGTCCATAAAAGAGCCCCGTTGAACAAGTGGCGGTCATGGTTATTTCGATTTTGCAGATCTACCAAGCAATACTTTCTCTTACGCCATTCTTCGGCCATAGCGTTATAAACATCCGCGCGGGCATTCCACTTCGCCAACTCACTCTTAAGTTTTTCAACTAACTCAAAGAATGCGACCCTTTTGACGAGCCCTCTCACTCCGAAGCCACAACAATTGGGACTCCGCCATCGAAGACAAAAGACAGCGGGAGGAGGGAAGAAAGAGAAAATTCAGAACAAATAAGGAACAGGAAACTACCAAAGAAGGAAAGCGCAGACCTGAAATGGACGAGGAGTTCTCCTCAAAGAATAGATTAACTTGGCCTTAACCAGAGCGGCTCGAACGTAGTTGAGCCTCTTCCGTGCCCCGCCGCTCCTTACGCTTAAGCGAGACTCTTCAGCCTCGGTTATCTCTTCATCCTTAGCAGAGACCGAAGCCTCAACGCTCGTAAGCGTCTCTTCGCAATGTCGAAGCTTTCCTTCTAGCTTGAGAGATTTAGCCTTGAAGAGCCAGTAAAGATGGTGATTACAATACTCACTCCTCATCATCTATCAGCAAAACGAGGGAAATTAGCTCACATCATAATTAAACGAAATCGTGGATAAAAAGAACAGACAAACCTCCAATAACCGCTGCTGGGGGTAATCAGATCGATACCCATCAAAGAATAGCCATCATGTCAGCAGAACGGTAGGGGGAGGATCCACCACAAGATCAAGCCCGCCGGCTACGAGATTCTTGCCCCACCCGCGATCTACCGCCTCCTCGTGGGTTAACTCCATGTGCCTACGAGTAAAAGCATCCGAACTCTTTTCCCTTCAATCACGGGGCGGGATGAGGTACAACCAAAGAAGTTTTTGTTTCGCAACCACGCCAAAACAAAGATCATCGCCATCCGCGGCTAAGGATCGCGAGAAATCATCTAAGGGAGAGTCCGAGGTATTCCCACCAGGAGCAGCACCAACATTACTTTGCACCAAAGCCCCACCAACAGTGGAGGAAGTACCAGCAAAACCCTCGGAAGGCACTACCAAAACCCCAAAGATCGACCCGCGGATGGGCCACCAACGCAGCTACCCTCGAGAACACTCCAGTCATCACCAGCTGGAAGCAGAGTGAAGTCCGAAACAAGCCCCATAACCGTGGACATGTCAAATGATTGTTCCCCAGATAAAACCTTACCAAAGGAGAACTCATAACCAAAGATCCCCATCCTTGTCACCACTACTAAGAACAACTCCCTTACCTTTATCTATAACATCCACACTGGACTTAGTATCCCCCTACCGATTTCCACCACCACCAATAGACGAGGTGCCACCACCAATATCACAAGATCCGAATCACCTTCACCACCACCGGTGGTCGGTCACCTTGACCACCACCAATATCCGGGTCACCTTGACCTCCACCAATGGCCGAATCACCTTGACCACCACCAGTGGTCGGGTCACCTTGACCACCACCAGTGGCCGAATCACCTTGACCACCACCAGTGGCCGGGTCACCTTGACCACCACCAGTGGCCGGATCACCCTGACCACCACCAATAGCCGGATCACCCTGACCACCACCAGTGGCCGGATCATCACCTCCACCGCCAACCGCCCAACTGCCTGATCACCATCACCCGCTTGAACAGGCGGAGAAGTTTCAATTCGCTCTTCCCTATCGGAAAAGTCCTCATCACCACCCACGGGACTATTTACATCCTCGAAGTGTGAGGAACCCTCGGTGGGAGAATTCGATGATTGCTTGGGATTAATCTTCTTATTTCTACGCACCTACAACACGTAATGATAAAAGAGCCATTGGCATCACCTTTCCTTGGCATAATCAACATTATTTAAGAAAACGTAGGGGCATATATACGTAGAAAACAAACAACACACCTTAACAACGTCAGTATTCCGCGGAGGAAGGTTAGCATCAGGGATATCTTCGTCTTCTGCGTCATCAACATCGCGACCATAAGCAAAGTCCATACCGGCAAAGCTCATCTGCCAGGGGCAGTAATGAGCGTAACGAGTGGGAGAAGCTTCGCGAGGAAGACTGTCAACAGTAGGCTTCCAACCGTGGGGGCCGGGACCCAACCATAGGCCCACGGACCAACGACTTCAAGAACAGTGGCAGACCACTCATAGTCATGATCACGTTTGATTCTTTCATCAGCAGGAATAGGAAGACCTTCGGCACCGGGAACCCTCGCCATCTTGGAATCGCTTACCTCGCTCAACAGCGAACTTCCCGCTAACAGAGCAATGTTCCGCATGAGACTCACTGCACCACGGCTTACGAGTCTTCCGTTAACGTAATCTCCAAAGGATTTATTGAAATTTTTCGGAGTATACCACCCTTGCTCTTCTTCTAATTTAGGAGCATAGCAGGTCATCATCGTTCGTCCCTTGCTACGAAGATAGCATTCTCGGAGATGGCGGAGGTAGTTTCCTGTCAACTGTTGCACCCCGCGATTATGACTTTTCTTGGCAAAGATCGCGGCTAGACAAGACCCCGTAGTAGAAATCATCACCGGCTTTATACAAAGGCAACATCAAACCAGCCTCGAAAGCACCCACGGTCGTCAGCAAATGAAAGGCATCATACTGATAATTGTTAATCATCTCATAAGTGATATCTTTGTCGGAGGCATAAAAACGCACATGGAAGTGCTGAAGACCGTGTTTTAACTTGAAGGCCTCAAGATCAATGTGCCTGAAAGTAAACTTTTTATTACCCAAAGGTAAAGGACGAAAAGTAACAGCAGAGTCACCCTCAAAAGCATCGCCCGTAGTATCCTCCACAGAACCCACCGTCTTCCTCTTAGGAGGAATTACGTCCCCCGAGGATTCCATCTCCACAGCCTTTCTCTTCGAAGTAAGAGTTTTAGTTGACCTACTTGAACTAGGCACGGGTGGGTTAGTCCGCGTTGGAGGCCGAGAAGTGCGGAGGGCTGCACATCCAAAGGTTCATTGCGCGGATTCGCCCGCTTCTCAGGAGACCCACCTCTAGAACGAGTCACGGCATATCTAGATCCTCATGGAGGATCACCCCTTCTAAGTGAAGGCCTTTGACCGGAGGATGAGGATGTTCGTCCATCCCGAAGATTACCCTGGGTAGGTGGGGGCGAAGCTCCACCCCTTACATTAGGATCACTCTGAGGAGATCGATGAGGACTTGACGGGGAGTTCGATAAGGAACCCGCGGATGATCGGACATATCTCATGGGCACAAACACGAATAGGAACTCAAATCAGAGGCAGGGAAGATCAAAAATCAAGAAAATCTCAAGAACAGCAGTACAAAAGAAGAAAACCCTAGATTCCACCTAACAGTTGCTTAAACTCTCAGACTATTATCCAAACTAAAAAGAAGAAATAAACTCAAAAGCATGGCCGATGAAACACCCAACTCAGTGGCATTAACTCTCAAATCCTAGGGTATACTTAAAATTAAACTCATCATCAACGCATCACCGTAAGATCGAAACTCGACAAGCTTAGGAATGATGATTAAACTAATAAAAAGATCATACCCGAACCACAAAGAGTGAATCAACAATTGAACGAAGATGGCAAAGCGACAACGACCACAAGAATAAAGAATGATTAACGACCACAAGAAGAAGAACAAAGAAAGCAACAATGGTGTCGAGGAAGTTAAGAAGATGAAGACAAGAATGAGAGAATAAAACAGAGAATGTGAATTAAAGTCACATTCTCTCACTCTTCTCTTTTTTATATATAGAACCAGAAGAAACCGTCCACTACCCCAAGGGCAGTTATGGCCGGACGTGGGAAACGTGCACAATAAATGCAGGTAGCACCTTTTTAGGAGAAGTTATGAGGGAGATAAAAACGTACCACACGGTTCTTCTTCCAACAAAAGCCAAACGCCCAGTCGCAAGAAGAGGGGCAAATTGTAAGTACACTTATTTATCTCCATTGCCACGTGTACTAACAGAGTCCACGTGGAGGCCATTACCCAAAGGATGACACATGGGGGCATCCGTGGCACTTAGACAACGTGCCATCTGTCAAGACCAACGGTCAGAAATGAAGGAGCACCCGAGATAAGTAGTCCCGCGTAGCACCAAGGGATGGCTTTAACCCATCACGAGGTAAGGTATGATCAACGGTCAGAGGTAGTCCAACTGACACAGACGTGACAAGAGGACTGACACCACTCGGCGCGGACTGGACCGCCCCAACCACCCGCATTTAATGCGGCTCAGAGAACACGTGTCGGGCGACCAACGGAGGAAACGAGGGTTGACATAGAAGTCCGCGGACCCAGTAGAAGCCAGGATGCAGTAGAAGCCGCGGATACAGTATAAGCCGCGGGGTGACATAGAAATCCGCGGACCACGCACAGAGTACGAGAAGATAAGATCTCAGCAACTCATTGTCAGTGGACCCACCCGATCTAGCTATAAATATGTATACCCCCTCCCGAGAGGGGGATCGAAAGAGAGAGAGGAGAGAGAATAGGGAGAAGTAAGTGAGAGTTTTAGCTCAAGTGGTCGATGATCACAAGATCTTGTGATCATCTTTGTAACGTTTATCTTATAGTAAATCTCCTCTCGACCCGTGGATGTAGGCCTTAGTCTTTGAACCACGTAAACCATTGTCTCTTTTACCTTTTGCACCGATAGCCTCATTTACATACTTGTATCTCGGACCTATCGCCTGGGGGATGATGATGAGATCATGACAAACTAGAGGGTTTGGAATCTATGAATTATCATCTACCCAGGCATATTATACACTTCTCACACCTCAGTGCACGTATTCTATTCTTATAAAGATTGTTTGTGATCACGTGGAATCAAAACCCGATTCTCGTGTTCACAACATATGCACCGATGAAAGCCCATCGACTAATATAGGTGCATCTGATGAAACAGTTCCTGTCATCGATTTGCGAAATTTACTATCTCCAGAACCCATGATTGGAAAGTTAGAGTTGGATAGGCTTCATTCTGCTTGCAAAGAATGGGGTTTCTTTCAGGTATATAAATTTTCATTGTACGTAGTTGATTGCCGACTATTTAGTGTTTTACTAGTTAGTGCTAATCTTCTGTATGCTTCAGTTGGTAAACCATGGAGTCGACCCTTTACTGGTGGACAAGGTAAAATCAGGAGTTAAAGGTTTCTTTAACCTTCCAATAAATGAGAAAATTAAATATGGACAGAATGATGGAGATAGTGAAGGATTTGGACAAATCTATGTTGAATCAGAGGACCAAAGACTTGATTGGGAAGACGGGTTTCTCATGTTAACTCTTCCTCTCCATTTAAGGAAGCCTCATTTGTTTCCAGAACTCCCTCTGCCTTTCGGGTTATTATTCTCAACGACGTGATCTTTTTTTTTTCTACGTTATTTTTTCAAATACTTCCATATCGTCTAGGTTGCTTGAGTAAGCCATGCATGGATTTCTATAAACTTGCCCTAAAATTCACATTAGAGGTGTATCAAGCAAGCCGATCGACATGGGTTTGTTAATGCGTTTCCAAAATATCATGCATTCCCTATATTAATATTCCTCCTAAAAGGCCTTGACAAATAAAACTCTCACATTAAACGGTGATTAAACACTTGCTTCCTATTGGCCTAGAAAGGTCTTTTCTAATATAGAAGCTATGGTGAGGACACTTGGCATAACTCTATTGGTTCTAATAATTAAAATTTGGTTACAATCTGGATACATCAAATACTTAAACTGTTCATTAGTAACGGCGTAAACAAAAAAGTAGATGGACAATACTTACTCCCTCCGTCCCATATATATAGGCGGAATTTTGGTTTTTCTTTGTCCCACTAAATAGGCGGACTTTGCTTTCCAAGATGAATTTTTCCATATATACCCATATTTATTGTACATAGGTAATTGTGTTGGAGATAAGACGAAGGGCAAAACAAGAAAAAACATATAAAATTATGAATCCCACGTAATTTTCTTAATCTAAGAGAATTGTCTCTCTCCGCCTATATATGTGGGACGGAGGGAGTATATTAGAATTTGAGCTTAATTAATTTTGTTACACCGTGTTTACACCTATACTTAACTGTACTTTAATTAGGGTGGACAAAACTTACTTCCAAACGTTAAATAAATAAAAAAAAACATTAAATAAATAAAAGAAAAAAAAAACCTGAAAACGGAAATTCGTGATTCACCCAAAAAAGGAAATCGGTTATTAAGGGAGAAAAAATGCCCGGTGTGTAGCACGGGCACAAATCTAGTATTATATGAAAAATATATTGAAGTTGTATACATATGATCTCTAATTTACCTTCTTTATATATATATATATGCAGGGAGACACTGGAATCCTACTCATCAGAAATGAAAAAACTATCCATGGTTTTCTTTGAGAGGATGGAAAAAGCTCTACAATTAGTTGAGAGTAAGAGTATGACAGAGTTTTTTGGAGATGGGTCGCAATCAATGAGGATGAACTATTATCCTCCCTGTCCTCGACCAGAGCTTGTAATTGGTCTTACATCACACTCGGATTTTAGCGGTTTGACAATTCTCCTTCAACTAAATGAAGTTGAAGGATTACAAATAAGAAAAGAAGAGAGATGGGTTTCAATCAAACCTCTACCTGATGCGTTCATTGTGAATGTTGGAGACATTTTGGAGGTATTTACGCTAGTAGGGCACACATGGCCTGTCTACTAATCCTTGTTTTGATACTGGTTTTCCTAATTGCTTAATGATTCCATTTTACAGATAATGACTAATGGGATTTATCGTAGTGTCGATCACCGTGCAGTTGTAAACTCGACAAAAGAGAGGCTCTCAATCGCAACATTTCATGACCCTAAACTAGAGTCGGATATAGGCCCAATTTCGAGCTTGGTCACACCTGAGACACCTGCTTTGTTCAGAAGAGTTTGGTATGAGGATATTTTTAAGGAAAATCTTTCAAGGAAGCTTGATGGAAAATCATTTCTTGACTACATGAGGATGTGAGAAACTGTCGACATATATATATATGATGAAATAAGTTGCTTTTGAAGAATTCATATTGTGCTTAATTTTGGTGGATGACTGTGAGATTTATGATGTAATAATAATGTATTGGTTTGAAGAGTCTCTTCTCATTTTATGTTAACACTCTGTTTGGGTCAAGTGAAGCATTCACAGTTGTCATAACCGTTAGCTTGTTTCAACCACTGCATTCACCAACCCGACCACACTCGTGACATGATTCCAAGGAGTTACTGGCCTTCAAGAGCTGCCGGTACGTCACTACTGGGAATGAGGTCCCCCCCTCTTGCAGTTTCATTTTGTCAGTATGCTTTGGGTCTTGTTAAACTGTTCATTCTGGCCGAAGCTGGCATCAATTTCTGCGAATGAGGTACCCACTTTTTTTTTCCGTACATTTCGCGATAATTGGCCCCATATGCAAATTATGAATAAATGATGTTTCCCATTACGATGGTACCATTAAAGATTTGTTATCTATGATTGAAGGTTTTTGCAAAATGAAGAAATTAACCCAAGCCCCTCTGGGTATCATGGTAGTTTGTTCGGTGAGCCAGACATCGGTCCTAGTACCGATCCCTTACCTAGCAATTATTGAAACCCATGCCCCTCTTGGTAACATGCTAGTAACAGAAGCGCTCACTTGTTTGAGACGTTCAACTAACAGTATCCACTAGATAAATAAGTGGATGAGACACATCTCAGTCAGCCCGGCCAAACTCATGACATCCAAGCAGAAACTATGGCATTCAAAAGGCCCCAGTATGACACAGTATTGTTATGAGTCTTATGACAGTAGAAATTACTAGATGGGCATGATCAGTACCCTTCCACGTATATACACACAAAAATCTTCACACATAATAAAATGCAATACATTGGGTGTGCTGGTGACCAGGATTGGTGTGTAAGGTTCCATTTTTAGATTAATCTTGTTAATTAGTTGGCTTTTGAGCTAGTTATGCTGTTCTTTCCGGCCGATGGCGTTCATCTATCGCAATGAGGTACCCCTTCTTGTAGAGGTGTAAATTGGGTTGCATCAGCACGAGCACAGCCCAGCACGACACGCTAAAATCTGAGCCCAGACCAGCCCAATACGTGATTTAGGCCAAGACGCAAGACAACATGTTAGTTTTCAGTTTGTCTTTGGTCGGGTTAGCCTAATGTCGACAGAGAGCACAAAGACAAAGACGCGGCACGGATAAGCACGTGGCCCAAACCAAAGACAAAGACGTTAAGAAAGCACAGCATAACATGCACAAGTACACCATATAACAAGGCATAATACATCACATTTTGTGTATATTTCACAAAAGAGTCACTATTCTCGCTAGTTTTTGACATTTTATGTTGGCTTATTTTTATAACAACACAAATAATACCTAAATATTTGGAAAATATATTTCAATATCGTTGTTATAATGTCGTTACCTATATTTGACTAGAATATTGATTTATTTGGCAATGATCCAATTTTATATTTGATGGGCTATTTCTTTTTATTGAATAAACTTATTAATTTTATTTGAAATAATTTCAAATGATATGTTGTCTATTTAAATTCTGGTAATAATGTCCGACTTAATGTATAGATTAAGTGATTTCAAATTGTTTATAGCATGTGTGTCAGCACGGCACATCACGTTTATTCGTGTGTTGTGCACGTGGGTTGTGATGTGCCTAGCTTTTGACTAGTAAAGCACAACACGGCACAACACGTTTAAATCGTTGGCACAACACAGCACGGCACATGACACGTGAAGCACGCGATTTCGTGTATCGGGCTGTGCTGGGCCGGCACGTTTTACGCCTCTACCTTCTTGTGTACCACTGATAATTCATATTCCCATATCAACTAGATCTTCACCAAAAGCATACCGCCATATAGTTTAGCAACATTAGAAAAGAAAACAAGTCACAAATTGAAATCGGTACCGAATGCAAATTACGAATTAATGATGTGAAAGATGTTGGCCATTACGGATCTCAATCAAATCTACAAATAGAGATTTGTCACAATCCTGTAAAAGTTAGTGCTAATTATTGAGTAAATCTACCTAGCCATTTGTCATAATCTACCTAATTTATTCAATAAATCTAGATAGTTTATTGAGTAAAAAAATCTTTCTTCTTTTCGATGGTGGTCCTACGGCCAATAACCCACCTGTCCATTATTGAGAACATGGCCTGTTCCTCCTACTTGGATTATAAGGAAAATCCAAGCTTGATAGCCAGCCATGCGGATGCTAGCGGCGCTACTGCATCATCTGAATCTGTGATGTTTAGGGGTGTTCATGGTCGGTTTTGGTTCGGTTTCAAGCCAAACCAAAACCGAAACCAATACTATCGGTTTCTAAAAATTGAAACCAAACCAATCCATTAACCATTGGTTAGGTTTCCAAATGGTTCCAGCCGGTTTCGGTTTTTCCCAGTGATTTTTAGTTAACTAATAATTATGTCAAACCAAAAAAAAATTACACTAATTTACAGAAAAAAATAGTATTAGTTTACAAAAATTTACAGACAAAAAATAAATAAAAAAATATCAAGAGTAGTTAAAGCTTACTCTAAATCTGGAGATCAAAAGAAGATTTAACTAATGGCAGTGACATCTCTAATGAAAATTTAATCAATGATTTTTTTTTATCAATATTCGGTTAACCATTGGTTATTGGTTCGGTTTCTCTATCATACCAAAACCAAACCATTAATCTCGGTTTTCATCTTTTCTAAACCAAAACCAACCATTAGTTAATGATTCGGTTCGGTTTCTCCCTAATCGGTTTGGTTTGGTTCGGTTTCTCAGTTAACCAGTAACCATGAACACCCCTAGTGATGTTACTATAAGATTTTA
>JAJJWW010005199.1:0-146454 GCA_023531295.1 Papaver armeniacum
TAGATGGGTAAATAATTTACGGCCTACGGGTTATACGCAAGTGCACGGCGTCTATCGGAGGCGCGGCAAGTACGGGTCGATCCACGAGACGAGGGGTGCTTTGATGTGATCTAAGGGCTTTATAAGGCGAGTTCTAAATGAAATAACAAGTGACAAGCGGGATTGTGCCGATACGGCTAGATTGAAAAGCTGTGATTCTAAAAACGATGAACAAGATTACAGTTAAGGTGCACTAGGGTCTTCAAATCGGCCACTAACTAACTTACGCTTGTGTCTTTATTTAATTGCATTACTCTTATGTTTCTCCAATTGATAAGTTAATCACAACTAATGTATCTCACCCCAAGCATTACTTGTGCGATTAGAAGTCTGACTAATGCGAGGATTGATAATAAACCAACTAAGCTTGGTTGCAGCATCATCATCACGGAGGTGTTCTAACTACAAAGTGCATCCATGGCATTGGCATACCCTTTGTGAGAGCAAAAGTGTGATGTGCTAAGATTAATTTTATCCTAGAACGAATTAAGCATTCAAGAGAAATATACTTAACATGATTAACACAGTTATAAGCTAGGGTTTCATCTCAAACCCTAGCAGAATTAAACTAAAACATGATGAAGTAACAAAATACAAAATTAAACCTAAAGTGACTGCTCTGGCTAATCCAGGCGTGTCTCAAACACTCACAGCTCCTTCTCTTTTATACATGCAAGAACCCCCAAAATTCCCAAACCCTAATTCATTATAAAATAGAAATTAATTGCAAAATAATTCGAAAACACTCATACCCATACTCTGATTGCCTCTGAATCATCCTCTCCTCTGGTCCATGCGTCGGCGATGTGATGAATGAAAACCCTAGTCCCAATTATCTTTAATTTAGCTTCTAGGGTTGATAGAAAGCTAAAAGAAAGATGACTAGACCTAGAGAGGGTGCGGAGGTGGTTGATGGTGTGGTTGTTGGTGAGATAGGGTGATGGTGAAGGTAGGCTGTGATAGGGGAAGGGAAGGAGAGGAGCGAGCTCTCTCGCAACCGATGGAGACAGGGAGAGAGAAGAAGAAAGAGAAAGATGGAAGGGAATGGTCTGCTCGATTGAGGGTATAGGGTAGGGTCATTTCCCATTGAGCGGAGCCTGTGAGGTTTGATGAGAAGGGCCTAGCGGCGTAGGATGGAGGCGATGGAGATGCGAGGCAGTCGAGGATGGTAAGCGGTTTTGGTATGATCCCGGGTGTTGAGCGGAGTATCGAACATCGATGCTAGTGGGACGACGACAAGTAGGATGTAGAAAGATCGAAATCTCGACGGCTTGGAGTGGACGGGCTCGGATCGGGTGCGGGTCGGGACTAGCTCAAGCCCATGTCTTGTAGATGAGTTGCTACTTGTTGGGTTGCAATTGTTGCTTGTGTGAACTGGCTTCTGCTCCATAGATGCTCGACTCCAATTCTTTCGCTCTTTGGCTCCTCAAATTCTCCGAGCTTTATTTATTACCTAAAAACACAAAATTAATTAATCAAATATTTATTCTTGAAAACAAAGAAAACACGTAACGGGATAATATACGATTTCTAAACGCAAAAGATGAGTAAAATGCCAATAAAGGGTATAAATATGCACTATTTGGCACTCATCAAATACCCCCAAACCTGAATTTTACTTGTCCTCAAGTGAAACAGAAATGAATAAATCCTAAATATACCACTTTCGTAGGTCTCTCGAATGCATTTAGCGTACCACTAAGCCTTTAAACCCCTAGGTGTCCCTAGTGGACGAGTTGTAGTCTCGTGAGGGTTTACAAGAGGTGTACCCACAAAACCTTCTCCAACCGAGTGTAAAAGAGTCTCAAGCATCCTAAGAGCTATGAGGACATAGAGTTTCCGCATGCTAGTACCGAAGTTAGAACTATCGAAGAACGCATTCTCATCCTTAAGTCTTTGAGCGAGAAGTAACCATACCATATGAAAGAATTCGGATTCGATTGTGATCATAAGCCTCAACTTCACGCCTCACCATTAGGGTTTTATGATAATTGCACTCAAAAAGATCGATTTTTAGTCTCTCATGTGTGCGAGGCGGAATAAAGAGAAATCCCGCACACGTTGTAGGTAAGAAGGATAACCTTCAGAAATAAAAACTGAGACTCCACGAAATGTGGACAAAAAGAATCTTTTTCGATGATCTCTAAGAAAGGAAATCAACCATTAGCAAGGGGTGGGAGTACTCACTACCTTTTCACCCGATCGGCAATTGACATCACTCTCTCATAAGAACCATAGAAATGTCTTCAATCTTCGGTCTTCGGTCTTCAACTGTTGATGACGAACTTCTGAACTTTACAAAAACTTGAATAATAATTTTTTTTTTTTTTTTTTTTTTTAGTTACAATAAAACGATAAACTCAATTTTTCCAGCTTCATTAATTCTCATCCTATTTTCTTTCTTTTCTTTGTTGCATAAAAACCTTGGACTATCTCAACTTTTCTTTCAATATTCGATTACGCTCAGGTTCTTTTGTGATGATGTGTTTCTATGGGTCTTCTTGATTGAGAGAGAGAGATGCTAGCGCAAATCGATATTTAGAAGGAGTTTTCATCTTTAGACGTCACCCTCATGATTGACGGAATTAGCACTCAAGAGATCAAAAGTAGTGCTTTGAAAGTGGTGCGAAGTTGGGTAGCTCACCATTCTACCGGAATTGACGTACGGTGACACACACTCTAAAAGATTTTCTAGAAAGTCACAAAGAGTGAAGGGGGTACCTCTAAACGATGTAAAATGGGTAGTCTCCACTATGGGTGATCACAATTCTACTACTGAATAGCTAAACAGAACCTAATTAAGCCCTCAGGTATGGTTAAATCCAACTTTAACGCTCTAATCAACTAAGAAACCCGATTGTGTTCTCAAATTACTTCCAAGTTAAATTATTTGGTCGGATTCTCTATGTAAACATAGCTAGAAGCATGCTAGTGACTCTAAAATCTCTAAAAGTTGGAGGTTTTATTTAAAAAAGTTTTGAATTTTTTTTTTTTTTTTTTTTTTTTTTTTTTTTGAAATAAAAGATAAAATAAAAGACTAAAAACTCTAAATGCGGATGCACCCCCAAACCTAAATCAAACATTGTCCTCAATGTGTCACAGAGAAAGGAAAAAATTTGAACGATCACGTACCACGAGAACTATCTTTGATAAGATAAAAAGGAAGAGATTAGGATGTCGGCGAGGAGCAAGGTTGAACTTCATTAGTCAAGGCTAGAATCCAACATTCTCGGTGGAGATCATATCGGATTAGCACAAAATACGCACAAAGACTCAACCGATGTAAGAAAGAAAAATTTAACAAGTCCTATTTGGATATATACAATGAAAATTCACCATAAACCAAAAGTCTAAAGAGTTGAGGATCAACCCAATAGAAAATATGTACACACATTAATGACCTTACAAAAAAAATAAAATGAGAGTGCAAGTAAGACTGAAAATGAGTTTCCCCCAAACCTAAACTTGTGAACGGGGTGTGTTTGGGAGCACGAAAATCTTGCAATTTTAACGGTACATCATGCAAAAGGTCTAACTCGGAATGAGTCTTGCTAATTACAAGCGAGACATACACATTCAACTGTGGCTCCTTAAGAGTGTTATACTTTGATGCAAAATAGTCCAAGAGGACTTGGGAAGCACAAAGCTCTAGGCCTAAGTTAGGCATTTTTAGAAAAGTTGGTTTTGCAATTTTGTGACACACTACACCTAGGTTGGGTGAGGAGTTTCAATTTGTGACTCGGGGAGAGAGATTAGGTACATCTAAGTTGTTTTCATGTATAAAATCATTTACACCATCACACACTTTCCTAAGATCAGAAGAGGGTAAATCATGTTCATTTTCCGGGATAATTGCATAGATTCCCATCAATATCACATGCATGAATATAAAGGAAGAAGCATCATTCATAGGGTTCAGAAAGAGACAATTAATGTCTCGAACCTAAAGATTCTATTACATTTTCAAAATACACATGCTCTTCATATTCATCATCATCGTCATCATCATAGCAGAATTCATCTCTCCATTCAAAATGGTAGTATTTTTAGTGTACTCATCTACCTCTAGATTAGGTTCATATTCAATGTTAGTTGCATGAGTAAGACTAGAAACACTATTTTCAATCCTATCATTTTGTAATTCAATCGAGTGAAGAATCATTTTTGAGTTTTTCTATTGAAGGAGAGTCTTCACTAGTGGGTATGCATTCCTCATATGGGTATTCATTGTATGGTTGTGCATGAGGTTCACTATAGAAGGGAAATTGGACATGTTGCTATGTGGATGGTCATGCATTGCATTCATTTTCAAGCCTAGCATTTAGCTCCATGAGTGTATCCATTGTTGATTGCAAACTAGGAGTTGGGGGAGTATAAAATTGTTCATCTCCCCACTGTGGTGAATGATGCATGTGTGCGAGGTTGATTATGGTCCCAATAGTCATACAGACACTTCGTTCATTGGATTATCATGGTTTTCCCTAGACTGTCTAAAAAGCATGCAAAATATAATAGTACTCGCAGGGTGGTCTAAGCCACCACATAAGGTGCAAGCATGCATTTCATATTGCCTAGGGAATTAGATTTGTGAGATCGCTCATGTGATTGCCTTTCTAAGGCAGATGGTCGAACTTAATTGATCTAAAAGTGATGACTGGGTATGAGAAAAGTGTTCGTTTTCAACATGTGGTGGATGATGTATGTGATCATAATGATTAGGGTATGTGAGGTCGGGGCCACCGAGGAGGCTCATAAAATTCCCTAAAGTCACTATGGTATGTGGGGGTTCATCTGTGAAGCGTGCCAGTAAGCACGCTCTCTAAGGGATTTGTTTCCATCCCAGAGATGCGGACCAAAATCTAACATGGTTTAGCTCTCAAATTGAACTCACAATCTAATTTGGTTTATGTGGGTTTTGTTTGGTTTAAATGGGTTCATTTTTGGTTTGTTGGGGATTTGTTGTTTGAAGCCCAAGATTTGTGAAAAACCGCACACGATTGGAGTTGTGTGCACGGACCAGGGTTGTGTTAGGTAAGGTTTGGTTTATGTGGGCTTGTTGTTTGGTTTTGTAGGAAACCCAGCAATTGTGTGCAAAGCCTAGGTTTTGTGGGCTCAATTGGCTGCACAGCCCGGCTAATAGGTTTAGCCTGCGACCCGTTGAGAAAGCTCAGCCCGGGTGCTTGTGTTCTTGTGGGCTCGATTTGGTGTAAGCTTGACTCCGGCCGGCCGGTGTGGGATTGAGATTTGGTTTAAGCCCAGCGTGTGGCTTATGTTGGCCCAGGTTGATTATCAGCCCAGGTGCACGGTTAGGTTTTGTGGGCTCGATGGTTGTGCAAATGCACGGCCCGAGTTGATTTCACAGCCCGGCTTGTGTGCAAGGCCTAGAGGTTATGCGGCAGGCGGTGCAAATTTTATTTTTGTGAAGAGCTTGGCAAGCTCATGCAGGCATGTGTGTGTCTGACCTTGTAAGGCACAGATTTTAGTGTAACTTAATCTGCCACACGAACAAAACAAGGCAACAACACAACTTCACTGAAAGTGAATCAGCCCAGAGTGAAGGCTGGTCTATGCTGGAGTTGCTCGAGGGCTAAGGCAGCAGAGTAGCTAGCACAAGCTTATGCACAGGGGCTGGAGTTTAAGCTCAAATTTGCAGCTTCAGGGGCTGCTCGAGGATTCTCAGAGGCTCACACAAGGTTTAGAGCTAGTTACAACGTGAACAACCAGTCATGAGAACCTACCCGGTCAAAGATTTCGGGGTGTGAAACGCCTAACACAGTTTCATCATGCAATCAAAGCTCAGTTTTCACTCAAGCTCACAGCTTCAGGGCACTGCAGCTAAGGTCAATGCAAGGCAAGGTTTCACAGTACACACAAGGCACAGGGCAGAGAATTGGTGGCTCAGGTGAGGTTTGCAGCCAACTTGGCTGTCTGAGTTACAAATCACCCTCAACAGATTCAGGGGCTGGGGGGTTTGGCACAACTTGGCTCAGGGTAACACAAGGATAAAACAACTTCAGCTAACATGCATGTTATCCGGCGATCGTGGAGCACTCAAATGAATACGCTGAGTTGCGGGGGGCTGATCTGGGTTTTGCAAGCTCAAGTTTTCATACGGGCATGGTATGTTACACACAAACACTAGCGAGACTTGGATGTTGAGCATAACGGGGTCTTACGCAAGGGTGTATGCTAGTTTAACCTAGTTCATGGGTCATGCATGGAGTCACTTACCCGAATTGTGCTCGGAGCTTTGTGACTCGGGCCTGCGCTTTTCTTGGCCTCTCTAGGTTTTGCTCGGCGGTGCAGAACACAGTAAGCACAACTACGGTGACTTGCGATTTGCTCAATAGCTCATAGGTACTGTAAGCTCAACACCAAAGTTTAGTAACATGGATTGAACCCAATGGGACAGACTAAGCCGAGTAAGATGTTAAGTGTGATGGTGAGTGCAATGACCACTATCTTACGGCTCTTTTACTTCAATGGATATGCACTGGATGACAAGAGCACACATAGCGATGCTAACTACAGCTAAATGAGCTAAAGCTACACTAACAGCAATGCAGATGAGCAAAAATGATGCAGGAATGAAGTTACAAGATGATGCAAGGTTAACAGCAAGTTACAAGTTACACTAAAACAGAAATAATACAATATGAATATGTACAGGGGAGAAAATTAGTAAAGCTTAGCCGAAAATCACAGGGCACACGCCAAGTCCCCGGCAGCGGCGCCAAAAACTTGGTAGGCCTTTAGATGGGTAAATAATTTACGGCCCCTCGGTTATAGCAAGTGCAGCGTCTATCGGAGACGCGGCAAGGCACGGTCGATCCACGAGGGCGAGGGGTGCTGATGTGATCTAAGGGCTTTCTAAAGCTGAGTTCTAAATGAAATAACAAGTGACAAAGCAGGATTGTCACGATACGGCTAGATTGAAAGTTGTGATTCTAAACGGTGAACAAGATTACTGATTAAGGTGCACTAGGGTCTTCAAATCGGCCACTAACTTACGTTGTGTCTTTAGTTAATTACATTACTCTTATGTTTCTCCAATTGATAAGTTAATCACAACTAATGTATCTCACCCAAGCATTACTTGTCGATTAGAGTACAACTAATCGAGGATTGATAATAAACCAACTAAGCTTGAGTTGCGACCTCATAAATCAGAGGTGTTCTAACTACAGTGCATCCATGGCATTGGCATGCACTGTGAGAGCAAAGTGTGATGTGCTAAGATTAATTTTATCCTAGAACGAATTAAGCATTCAAGAGAAATATACTTAACATGATTAACACAGTTATAAGCTAGGGTTTCATCTCAAACCCTAGCAAAATTAAACTAAAACATGATGAAGTAACAAAATACAAAATTAAACCTAAAGTGACTGCTCTGGCTAATCCGGGGGCGTGTCTCAAACACTCTGACTCCTTCTCTTTTATACATGCAAGAACCCCCAAAATTCCCAAACCCTAATTCATTATAAAATAGAAATTAATTGCAAAATAATTCGAAAACACTCATACCCATACTCTGATTGCCTCTGAATCATCCTCTCCTCTGGTCCATGCGTCGACTGATGTGATGAATGAGAAACCCTAGTCCCAATTATCTTTAATTTAGCTTCTAGGGTTGATAGAAGCTAAAAAGAAAGATGACTAGACCTAGAGAGAAGTGCGGAGGTGGTTGATGGTGTGGTTGTTGGTGAGATAGGGTGATGGTGAAGGTAGGCTGTGATAGGGGAAGGGAAGGAGAGGAGCGAGCTCTCTGCAAGCGATGGAGACGGGAGAGAAGAGAAGAAAGAGAAAGATGGAAGGGAATGGTCTGCTCGATTGGGGTATAGGGTAGGGTCATTTATTTGTTGGCTGAGCGGCAATGGGGTTTGATGAGAAGGGCCTAGCGGCGTAGGATGGAGCCGATGGAGATCTGAACGGCCGAGGATGGTAAGCGGTTTTGGTATGATGCGGTGTTGAGCGGAGTATCGAACATCGATGCTAGTGGGAGCAACGACCGTAGGATGTAGAAGATCGAAATCTCGACGGCTTGGAGTGGACGGAGCTCGGATCGGGTCGCGGTCGGGACTAGCTCAAGCCCATGTCTTGTAGATGAAGTTGCTACTTGTTGGGTTGCAATGCATTTGCATGCTGGCTTTGGCTTCTGCTCCATAGATGCTCGACTCCGATTCTTCGCTCTTTGGCTCCTCAAATTCTCCGAGCTTTATTTATTACCTAAAAACACAAAATTAATTAATACAAATATTTATTCTTGAAAACAAAGAAAACACGAGAACTGGGATAATATCTGATTTCTAAACGCAAAAGATGAGTAAAATGCCAATAAAAAGGAGTATAAATATGCACTATTTGGCACTCATCAGTTATCAAACAACTAAATCAAATGCAAACCAAATAATACACATCCTCAAACAGAACCCAGGTTTTTTAATGAGAATTACTTGTTAATTCATATCCCATTTCATCTATATCGATTACAGTTATTGAACAGTCTAAACAACCATAGACAGGCAAACAAAAAAAAAATTAAGTTTTGAAAAAAAAAAAAAAAAAAAAAAAAACTTTAAGAACCTAAACATATGCCAATCTTTTTTTCTCCTAGAAAATATTAGAGCATTAATTGAGAAAAACAACACCCAAACGAATAGATCGGTAATGATTCAGTGAAAGTGAGGGATAAACAGCAAAAGAAAAACAACCGATAGTCATGTAAGATATAACTTACATCTTTCATAAAAGTTATAGATCTGTGAAGCGAAGAAATTGGTTTAGAGAAAGTTAGGGTTACGTCTTGAGGCGAGAGGATTTGAGCGAAATTGGTTCGAGAGAAAATTAGGTTTTTTCTCTTTCTTTACGAACGAGAGGAGAAAGTGATAAGAAGAAAGTGATAAGAGTTGGGGAAAGGGATAAGGAAGAGAAGCGTGCGAGAAGGGTTGATAAAGTCAAAGAAAGGTAAAAGGAAGGGTTGAACGGTTGAGATCTGTCCATCAAAAATATGGACGATTGGTATTTGTTTGAGGTTCTCATACGGATCATGAAAGTGTGTGAGAAGTATGTGTGTTCTTTGAGAAGCATTTGTTTTTAGAGAAAATCACAATATTCATACCGTCTCATAGAAAAATGGCACTTTATATAAGTTGACATATCGAAAGTTATTATGATTGACTATCGATTGTTTTGTCGGGGTAATCTTCTACTTTCAATGCTCTAAATAATTTTAGATAGAAATGTAATATGGGTATTTTCGATCATAAGATTCGAACTAATAATCATTTAATAACATGGGTGTAGCATATACTCTATAGTTTATAATATTTTAGCGAAAATCATAAGTTGACCAAAGATTTTACCATATCAAGTTAAGAGATTACTAGATATATAAAGTGAAGTAAATCATATTCAGATGAACTTAAGATGTAGAATATCAGTTTATATCATCTCGGGTTGAGAGATCACTAGAGATTGACCTGAGCTTCTCATTCGGATGAACTGAAGACGAAATATATCATATTTCAACATCTCGAGTTCAAAGATTACTAGATTTGGACCCGAGCGTCTCATTCGGGTGAACTGAAGACGAAATATATCATATTTCAACATCTCGGTTCAAAGATTACTAGATTTGGACCTGAGCTTCTCATTCGGATGAACTGAAGACGAAATATAACATATTTCAACATCTCAAGGTTAACTAAAACGAAATATATCATATTTCAACATCTCGGGTTCAAAGATTACTAGATTTGGACCTGAGCTTCTCATTCGGGTGAACCGATGACGAAATATATCATATTTCAACATCTCGGATTCAAAGATTACTAGATTTGGACACAGAGCTTCTCATTCGGATGAACTGAAGACGAAATATATCATATTTCAACATCTCGGATTAAAAGATTACTAGATTTGGACATGAGCTTCTCATTCGGATGAGCGAAGACGAAATATAACATATTTCAACATCTCGGGTTAACTAAAGACGAAATATATCATATTTCAACATCAGAGTTCAAAGATTACTAGATTTGGACTCGAGCTTCTCATTCGGGTGAGCGAAGACGAAATATATCATATTTCAACATCTCGGGTTCAAGGATTACTATATTTGGACTTTGAGGCTTCACATTCAGGTGAACTGAAGATGAAATATCATATTTCAATATCTCGGGTTAACTAAAGACGAAATATATATCATATTTCAACATCTCGGGTTCAAAGATTACTAGATTTGGACATGAGCTTTTCATTCGGGTGAACTAAAGACGAAATATATCATATTTCAACATCTCGGGGTTCAAGATTGCTAGATTTGGACTGAGCTTCTCATTGGATGAATCAAGACGAAATATATCATATTTCAACATATCGGGTAAGATTCGAGATCGAAACCTGGCCGCGAGTTGACTAATCTAAGTCAGAAACTTGGTAAGAATGATGAATCCATCCATTTACAGGTAAGATTCCTTCAAGATATTAACCTTAAAAAAAACCTATTTCTATATATTGTATGCGTACAAGGATCCGAGATCGAAACCTTGCTGCGAGTTGACTACTCTAAGTCAGAAATTCGGTAAGAACGACGAATCCATCCATTTACAGGTAAGATTCCTTCGAGATAATCTACGAAACCTTAAAAAAACCTTATTTTTGCATATTGTATGCGTACTAGGATCCGAGATCGAAACATGGCCGCGAGTTGACTACTCTAAGTCAGAAACTTGGTAAGAATGACGAATCCATCCATTTACAGGTAAGATTCCTTTAAGATATTAACCTTAAAGAAAACTATTTCTGTATATTGTATAAATACCGAGGATCCAGATCGAAATTTGGCCGCGAGTTGACTACTCTTAGTCGAATTCGGTAAAACAGCTAATCCATCCATTTACGGGTAAGATTCCTTCGAGATATTCTACTGAAACCTTTAAAAAAACCTATTTACGCATATTGTATGCGTGCAGGGATCAAGATCGAAATCAAATGGAGTTGACTACTCTAAGTCGAAACTTGGTAAGAATGACGAATCCATCCATTTACGTGTAAGATTCCTTGAGATATTCTACGAAACCTAAAAAACCCTATTTCGCATATTGTATGCGTACAAAGGATCCGAGATCGAAACCTCGGGCCGCCAGTTGACTACTATAAGTCAGAAATTCGGTATGAACGACGAATTCATCCATTTACAGGTAAGATTTCTTCGAGATATTCTACAAAACCTTAAACAAACCCTATTTATGCATATATGTATGCATACCAGTCTCCGAGATCAAAACCTGGTCGCGAGTTGACTACTCTAATTCAAAAACTTGGTAAGAATGACGAATCCATCCATTTAGAGATAAAATTACTTCAAGATATTAACCTTAAAAAAAACTATTTCTGTATATTGTATGCGTACCAGGATCCGAGATCGAAACCTGGCGCGTGAGTTGATCTACTCGTAAGTCGAATTCGGTAAGAACGACGAATCCATCCATTTACATGTGTAAGATTCCTTGAGATATTCTACGAAACCTTAAAAAAATCCTATTTCGCATATTGTATGCGTACACAGGATCCGAGATCGAAATCGCCGCGAGTTGACTAATCTAAGTCTGAAACTTGGTAAGAATGACGAATCCATCCATTTACAGGTAAGATTCCTTCGAGATATTCTACGAAACCTAAAAAAACCCCTATTTCTGCATATTGTATGCGTACCAGGATCCGAGATCGAAACGGCCGCGAGTTGACTACTATAAGTCGGGAAATCCGGCAAGAACGACGAATTCATCCATAACAAGTAAGATTTCTTCGAGATATTCTACGAGAAACCTTAAACAAACCCTATTTTGCATATTGCATGCAAACCAGCTCCGAGATCGAAACCCGTCTCGCGAGTTGACTACTCTAAGTCGAAACTTGGTAAGAACGACGAATCAATCCATTTACGGTAAGATTTCTTCGAGATATTCTACGAAACCTTAAAAAACCCTATTTCGCATATTGTATGCGTACAAGGATCCGAGATCGAAACCTGGCCGCGAGTTGACTACTCTAAGTCAGAAACTTGGTAAGAATGACGAATCCATCCATTTACAGGTAAGATTCCTTCAAGATATTAACCTTAAAAAAACCTATTTCTGTATATTGTATGCGTACCAGGATCCGAGATCGAAACCTGGCCGCGAGTTGACTACTCTAAGTCAGAAATTCGGTAAGAACGACGAATCCATCCATTTACAAGTAAGATTCCTTCGAGATATTCTACGAAACCTTAAAAAAAAACCCTATTTCTGCATATTGTATGCGTACCAGTATCCGAGATCGAAATCTGGCCGCGAGTTGACTACTCTAAGTCAGAAACTTGGTAAGAATGACGAATCCATCCATTTACAGGTAAGATTCCTTCAAGATATTAACCTTAAAAAACCTATTTCGTATATTGTATGCGTACCAGGATCCGAGATCGAAACCTGGCCGCGAGTTGACTACTCTAAGTCAGAAATTCGGTAAGAACGACGAATCCATCCATTTACAGGTAAGATTCCTTCGAGATATTCTACGAAACCTTAAAAAAACCCTATTTCTGCATATTGTATGCGTACAAGGATCCGAGATCGAAATGCGCCGGAGTTAACTACTCTAAGTCAGAAACTTGGTAAGAATGACGAATCCATCCATTTACAGGTAAGATTCCTTCGAGATATTCTATGAAACCTTAAAAAACCCTATTTCTGCATATGGTATGCGTACTAGGATCCGAGATCGAAACATGGCCGCGAGTTGACTACTCTAAGTCAGAAACTTGGTAAGAATGACGAATCTATTCATTTACAGGTAAGATTCCTCAAGATATTAACCTTAAAAAAACCTATTTCTGTATATTGTATGCGTACCAGGATCCGAGATCGAAACCTGGCTGCGAGTTGACTACTCTAAGTCAGAAATTCGGTAAGAACGATGAATCCATCCATTTACAGGTAAGATTCATTCGAGATATTCTACGAAACCTTAAAAAACCCTATTTACATATTGTATGCGCATAGGATCCGAGATCGAAATCGCCGCGAGTTGACTACTCTAAGTCGAAACTTGTAAGAATAGACGAATCCATCCATTTACGGGTAAGATTCCTTCGAGATATTCTACGAAACCTTAAAAAATCCTATTTCTCGCATATTGTATGCGTACCGGGATCCGAGATCGAAACCTGACCAGGAGTTGACTACTATAAGTCGGGGTCGGTAAGAACGCCAATTCATCCATTTACGGGTAAGATTTCTTGAGATATTCTACGAAACCTTAAACAAACCCTATTTATGCATATATGTATGCATACCAGGCTCCGATATCGAAACTTGGTCGCGAGTTGACTACTCTAATTCAGAAATTCGGTAAGAACGACAAAGCAATCCATTTACAGGTAAGATTCCTTCGGAATATTCTACGAAACCTTAAAGAAACCCTATTTCTGCATATTGTATGCAAACCAGGCTCTGTGATCGAAACCCGACCGCGAGTTGACTACTCTAAGTTAGAAACTTGGTAAGAACGATAAATCCATCCATTTACAGGTAGTACTAAACCTTAAACAAACCCTATTTTTGCATGTTGCATGCAAACCAACTCCGAGATCGAAACACAGTCGCGAGTTGACTACTCTAAGTCGAAACTTGGTAAGAACGACGAATCCATCCATTTATTGGGTAAGATTTCTTCAAGATATTCTACGAAATCTTAAAAAAAAACCCTATTTCGCATATTGTATGCATACCGAGGATCCAGAGATCGAAACTCCGGCCGCGAGTTGACTACTCTAAGTCGAAACTTGGTAAGAATGACAAATCCATCCATTTACTGGGTAAGATTCCTTCAAGATATTAACCTTAAAAAACCTATTTCGTATATTGTATGCGTGCAGATCCGAGATCGAAACACGGCCGCGAGTTGACTACTCTAAGTCGAAATTCGGTAAGAACGACGAATCCATCCATTTACAGGTAAGATTCCTTCGAGATATTCTACGAAACCTTAAAAAAAACCCTATTTTTGCATATTGTATGCGTACCAGGATCCGAGATCGAAACATGGTCGCGAGTTGACTACTCTAAGTCAGAAACTTGGTAAGAATGACGAATCCATCCATTTACAGGTAAGATTCTTTCGAGATATTCTACGAAACCTTTAAAAAACCCTATTTCTGCATATTGTATGCATACCAGGATCCGAGATCGAAACTTGGCCGCGAGTTGACTACTATAAGTCAGAAATTCGGTAAGAACGACGAATTCATCCATGTACAGGTAAGATTTCTTCGAGATATTCTACGAAACCTTAAAGAAACCCTATTTATGCATATATGTATGCATACCAGGTTCCGAGATCGAAACCTGGCCGCGAGTTGACTACTCTAACTCAGAAATTCGGTAAGAACGATGAATCCATCAATTTACAGGTAAGATTCTTCTAGATATTCTACGAAACCTTAAACAAACCCTATTTATGCATAAATGTATGCATATCAGGCTCTTATTTCGAAACCTGACCGCGAGTTGACTACTCTAAGTCAGAAACTTGGTAAGAACGAAGAAACCATCCAGGTTCGAAGATTACTAAAGTTAGACTTGAGTTTCTCATTCGGGTGAACTGAAAATGAAATTTATCAAATTTGAACATCCCGAGTTCAAAGATTACCAGAGTTAGAACTGAGTTTTCAGATTCGGACGAACATCAGTTACTAGAGTTAGACCTGAGTTTCTAACTCTAGTAACCTGTAACATCAGAATTGAACATCACGGGTTCAAAGATTACTAGAGTGAAATTGACAAGACTACCCTTATTGGAAATAAGTAAAGTAATATTACAGATTAAAAAAATTACCATATTACCCTTATCGGATATAAGTAAAATAAATAGTACAAACAATGAAAATGACCATATTACCCTTACGAGAAATTAGTGCAATAAATATCATGGAGATATTGAAAATGACCAGACTACCCTTATCGGAAATAAGTGAAATAAATATTACAGATTGTGAAAATGACCATATTACTCTTCTTTAGAAATAAGTGCGATAAATATCACACGAGACGGTGAAAATGACCATATTACCCTTACTAGGAATTAGTGCAATAAATATCATGGGGATAGTGAAAATGACCATACTACCCTTATCAAAAATAAGTGAAATAAATATTCACAGATTGTGAAAATGACCATATTACCCTTCTAGAAATAAGTGCAATAAATATCACACGGAGCAGTGAAAATGACCATATTACCCTTCTTAGGAATTAGTCTGATAAATATCATGGAGACAGTTAAAATGACCATACTAACCTTATCGGAAATAAGTAAAGTAAATATTATGTTTGTGAAAATGACTATTTTACCCTTTGGTTTGAAAGTAAATGCAATAAATATTTTGGAGATCGTAAAAATGATGAGACCACCCTTATCGGATATGAGTAAAGTAATTATTACGAGTCTGCTAAAATGGCCATTTTACCCTTAGGGAAATAAGTGCAATAAATGTTATGGAGATTTGTCAAAATGACCAAACTACCCTTATTCGAAATAAGTGCAATAAATATCACAGTGACGGTGAAAATTACCATACTACCCTTACTGGAAATAAGTGCAATAAATATTATGGAGACTGTGAAAATGACCAGACCACCTTTTTCGGGTATAAGTAAAGTAAGTAGTACAATCTGTGAAAATGACCATTTTACCCTTAGGGGAAATAAATGCAATAAATGTTATGGATATTGTGAAAATGACCATAGTACACTTATCGGAAATAAATAAAGTAAATATCACTGACGGTGAAAATGACCAAATTACCCTTACTAAAAATTAGTGCAATAAATACATGGTGACAAAGAAAATGACCAAACTATCCTTATAGGAAATAAGTCAAGTAAATATTATAGTCTGTGAAAATGACCATTTTACCCTTATCGCAGTCTCCATTACATTTATTAACCTTATTTCTTGTAAGGGTAAAATGGTCATTTTCACGGACTATAATATTTACTTGATTTATTTCCTATAAGGATAGTCTGGTCATTTTGACAGTCTCCATAAAGGTGTCATTTTCATAGTCTGTAATATTTACTTTACTTATGTTTGATAAGAGTAGTTTGGTAACTTTCAAAGTATCCATGATATTTATTGCACTTATTTCCAGTAAGGGTAATATGGTCATTTTCAGTCTGTAATATTTACTTTACTTATTTTTGATAAGGGTAGTTTGGTCATTTTTATAGTCTCCATGATATTTATTGTATTTATTTAATATGGTCATTTTCATGATCAGTAATATTTAATTTACTTATTTAACGATATAGATGTCTGGTCATTTTCATAGTTTCTGAATATTTATTACACTTATTTCGATAAGGGCGGTATGGTCATTTTCACTTTATAATATTCACTTCACTTATTTCCTATGAGGATAGTGCGTGGTCATTTTGTGATCTCCATAATATTTATTACACTAATTTCCATTCGAGGTAATATGGTCATTTTCATAGTTTGTAATATTTACTTTACTTATTTAGATAAAGGTAGTTTGGTCATTTGCACAATCTCTATTACATTTATTAACCTTATTTCGAAGAAGGGTAAAATGGTCATTTTCACATACTATAATATTTACTCGACTTATTTTTGATAAGGGCAAGTTTGGTCATTTTACGGTCTCACGATGTTTATTGCATTAATTTCTAGTAAAGGGTAATATGGTCATTTTCACAGTCTGAAATATTAACTTACTTATTTTTAATAAGGGTAGTCTGGTCATTTTCACACTCTAAATAATATTTATTGCACTAATTTCGATAAGGGTAATATGGTCATTTTCTGATCTGTAATATTTACTTTACTTATTTCAATAAGGGTAGTCACGGTTATTTTCCCTGTCTCCATAATATTTATTGCATATGTTTCCAATAAGGGTAAAGTGGTCATTTTCATAATCTGTAATATTTACTTCACTTATTTTTGATAAGGGTAGTTTGGTAATTTTCATAGTCTCCATGATATTTATTGCACTTATTTCCAGTAAGGGTAATATGGTCATTTTCAGTCTGTAATATTTACTTTACTTATTTTTGTAAGGTAGTTTGGTCATTTTCATTGTCTCCATGATATTTATTGCATTTATTTCCAGTAAGGGTAATATGGTCATTTTCACAGTCTACAATCTTTTACTTTACTTATTTATGATAAGGGTAGTCTGGCCATTTTCATAGTCTCCACAATATTTATTACACTTATTTCCAGTACGGGTAAAATAGTCATTTCCATAGTATGTAATATTTACCTTACTTATTTCTGATAAGGGTAGTTTGGTCATTTTCATAGTCTCCATGATATTTATTGCACTTATTTCTAGTAAGGGTAATATGGTCATTTTCACAGTAAGGGTAATATGGTCGTTTTCAAAATGTGTAATATCTCCTTTACTTATTTCCGATAAGGGTAGTTTGGTCATTTCCACAGTCTCCATTATTTCTAGTAAGGGTAAGATGGTCATTTTCACGGTCTGTAATATTTTCTTTACTTATTTCTTATAAGGGTTGTATGGTTATTTTCATAGTCCGTAATATTTACTTTACTTATTTCCTATAAGGGTAGTTTGGTCATTTTCACAGTTTCTACAATATTTATTGCACTAATTTCATTAAGGGTAATATGGTCATTTTCACAGTATGTAATATTTACTTCACTTATTTCTCGATAAGGGTAGTCTCGGTCATTTTCATGATGCATAATATTTTGTTGCACTTTTTTCCATTAAGGGTAATATGGTCATTTTAACAACAGTAATATTTACTTTACTTATTTAGATAAGGGGTAGTCTGGTCATTTTCACAATCTTGAATTTTTATTGCGGTTATTAGATAAGGGTGTGCGGTAATTTTCATAGTCTTCGGAAGAAGCGGATATGTCAAAGTCAAATTTCTATAAAGTCATGACTTGTTGACTTGGTCTTCATCATGTTTTCTAATATTAAGAAAATTAAAAAGAAAAATAAAAATATATTTTGATTTATAGAAATGAAATATAATTGTTAGTTTGTACAAATGTGGGAAAATTAGTGACAAATAAAATTAAAAGTGTTATAATTTTGGGGTTGTTTTAGATGTTGTGAAATATTTGGGTGGAATCATCACTTTAATTTATAATTGTGATTGTTGCCAAAATTGTCAACAAATATTATTGTGACTAATAAAAGAATTTAATATTCCTAATTATTATCACGAATACAAAATTTAATAATGATTATAATCAATTTGCGGGATTTATCACGGGTGTTTACGTGAGTGAAAAATAAAGCGTGACGGGTTGCATTTGTTACAAAATCACAGTTTTGGTGTAGTGTTACTTTCTCTCTCCTAAACTACTTCTTTTAAGTCAGAAATTGCAAACTCTTATCAATAGACAGGATATTTCAATTCCTTTCTTATAAAAGTAATTTCGTTTTCTAAATAGGGGCCGGCCTTTTCAGTTTTTGGAATGTGGTCCTTCTCTCGTTATGTGCCATTGTGCAAACCAGAAATTTATGGATAGAGTTCACCTACCAAAAAGACCGAAGAGTGGAGAACCGAAACATGGAACAAGTTTTTGTTCTCTAGAATAGTGTGCGGTCCAAAGTTTAGGAATATAAAGGGGGGGAGCTATCAAAATATCTTGTAAAGGTGGGATTTATGGGTCCATGAGATTTGGTGGAATTATGTTTCCTTCGATACATTTAGTTGCCAAGGGATTTATGGACCCACTTTTTTCTAGCTTTAAATCTCATATATATACAATTTTAAGATTGTGAGTGTAATTCCAAGATTGCGATTTTGTGCACCCCGGGTGCACATTCCTCCCATCCTCATTAGTTGGGTTTAAACAGAAATTTCTACCGTTTGGAAATTTATTTGTTTTTCGTAATTTTCATTATAAGAACAAAAAACCGGTTAAAAACACAAGTTTCGAAACTTTCAAAACAATATTTTCTCTTTCTTTCTCTTTTTTTCTCTTTCTTCCAAAATTGGAAGCAACTAATAAAAGTTGTCACCAAAAAAATCATGCAGGAACTGAAATGGAAGCAACTGGCAAAAGATGTCTCCATAAATGGAAGCAACTTGCAGAAGTTGTTCCCAACATGGAAGCAACTAGCAAAAGTTGTCTTCATAAAACAGAAGCAACTAGTAAAAGTTGCCTCCAACTAGAACAACTTGCCTTCAAATCTCAGAGTCGAACCAAGCATAATTTCCATGAAAAAAAAAAAAGATTCTGAGACCACATGACAAGGTGAAGAACAAAAAATGATTTCATAACAACTGCAGCATAAAAAGTTGAACAAAAAAATTGTACCCTTATCAATTAAAGACAAACCAAGTTCACATAAACATAAAATCAGAAGTTTAGAAAAACATAAAAGAAACTGGAACAAATGAACAAAGTCTAATGTAGTTGAGAAATTCATAAGATCATAGGAACATCATTCTGTAAAACCTTCCAATCCTTGGCTGATCCTTCAAAATTGGTGGGTGAGGGGCCAATGGAGCACTCCGGCATGTTCTACTATTATGGTATACAAGCATTCCACAACGGTCACACTTTCTCTGCTTGCAAAATTTCTCACGGTAACTGCGTTTACAAACAGAGTTTGGTCTTCCAACTTGTGGTCCAACAGGAGGAGGCATGACATATTTGGTCCGAGAAATCTCATCCGGCTTATCTTCATTAGGAATGGGATAGATAGGTTTTGAATACATACCTCTGTAGTATTTGACAGTGTAGTAAGGTAGGTATGATGTGCTTGTATACCTCGTCCTTACCAATCTGCACCATAGATTTCACGGAATGACTGCAGGGGAAGCTGTGTTTTGCCGCCACTGACAAGTGCAGGTATGGGATTCCAAGTCGACAATATGCTTCCCGGTATTAGTTATGATCTCAAATACTTTTTCAATGGCTCGACGCACCTTGTATCTACGATAGTCAGTTATCCTCTTGTCTAACCTTGCTTGCATCTTAGGGGTAAGTCTTGTAGTCCACTTGCTAGCTGCGAGCTTCCTCTTCCACATTTTCTCCATTGTCCTAGCACGAATACATTTAATCAACTCAATAGCTTTCAGTCGCTTTTTGTGCTTAATCAAGCTGTTGGTAGGCCTGAGAAGGTGTTTTATGTTTTAGCCTACAGTGATAACCGCAAGTGCACGGCGTCTATCGGAGACGTGGCAAGTACGGGTCTATCCACAGAGACTTGTGGTGCTTAAGATGATCTAATGGCTTCCTAAACTGAATTCCAGTGAAGATAACACAATTATGGTTTTGCCGATACGGCTGATTGAATGTTATGACGGTGAAAATAAATGAAATACAAATAGTGCAAATAAATGGGTCTTTGGGATTATCAATTCCACCACTAACTCATGTTATGTGTCAACTCATTGGAAGCTTCTTGTTCCTATGGCAGACAAGGGTAGTGTGTCAATTCTATTACCTATCTAAGGAGTTTCTCCTAGTGATTCTTCATTTAACAGCTAAGGTACTAACCTAGAGCACTAGTTGTCTAATTAAGTACAACTAGTCAAGAGAATTAGCAATTAATTCTAAAGCTTGAGCTGCAGCATACACAACACAAGTATTACCTAACTACAATGTATACTTGGCATGCATTGTGAGAGAAGAGTATTGGATGCTAGAATTGAAGTTATCTGATACATTAAGCACTCAAGAACACTTCAACAGGGTTTAAACACAACATTGAATTAGGGTTTCATTGAAACCCTAACAAACTAAATCAAAATAAACAATTAAACTACAAATTAAACCCTAATTGATACCTTTGGCTAACCCGAGGCATGAACCCTAAAACATCTTCTTCATCTTCTATTTATACATGAAAACATTCAAACCCTAATTCTCAAAACTGACAATTAAAGTCATACCCTCTCGCCCATCTTGATTGAATCGTACTCCTCTCTTGTCTAATCGGTTCTGCAACTCCATGCATGGTTGTTGAGAAACCCTAATTCTCACCGTCTTAACCCTAGCTTCTAGGATGAGAGAAGCTAATGGTTGAGAAAGGTAGAACTAAGGTGTGGGGAGGCAGTCGAGATGCGGCGTTGTCAGGTGAGGTGATGGAGGTGGTGATGAAGGCGGCAGCTCTGTTTCGCCATGGGGAAGGGAGGATAAGGTGGAGAATGGGTTTTGCAGAGTAGTGTCGGGGGAAGAAAGAGAAGGAGAAGAAGAGAAATGAGGTGTTTTGCTCGATGGGTATAGGGTTAGGGTAGTTTGGGTGTTGAGCGGGCACAGCAGGGTTTGATGAAGAGGCCTCAGCGAGCGTTGGATGAAGTCAAATGATCTGAGCAGGTGAGGAAGACTTGGAGTGATACGGGTGTTGCACGGGAGCGGCGAACCGATGCGAGTGGAGGCGTGACCGTTAGATGCAACCGGGGAAGATCTGAACGGCTCAGGATGGACGGGCTCGGATCCGGGTCGCGGGTCACGGATCTAGCTCAAGCCCATGTCTTGTAGATGAGTTGCTACTTGTTGGGTTGCAA
Organism: Papaver armeniacum; assembly: GCA_023531295.1. Classification (NCBI taxonomy): domain Eukaryota; kingdom Viridiplantae; phylum Streptophyta; class Magnoliopsida; order Ranunculales; family Papaveraceae; genus Papaver; species Papaver armeniacum. The sequence continues at coordinate 21,615 of JAJJWW010005199.1, forward strand.
CTGTTGCGCGTGCGGGCTTTGGATTTCTGCTCCATAGACGCTCGACTCCAATTCTTCGCTCCTTGGCTCCTCAGTTTCTCCGAGCTTTATTTATTACCTAAAAACACAAAATTAATTAATACAAATATTTATTCGTTGAAAACAAAGAAAACACGAGAAACAGGATAATATCGATTTCTAAGCGCAAAAGATGAGTAAAATGCCAATAAAAAGGTGTATAAATATGCACTATTTGGCACTCATCAAATACCCCCAAACTGAATTTTACTTGTCCTCAAGTGAAACGAGAAATGAAGAAATCCTAACTATACCCCTGTCGCAGGTCTCTCGAATGCATTTAGCGTATGCACTAAGCCTTTAAACCCCTAGGTGTCCCTAGTGGACGAGTTGTAGTCTCGTGAGGGTTTACCGAGAGGTGTACCCACAAAACCTTCTCCAACTTTGAGTGTAAAAGAGTCTCAAGCCTCCAAGAAGCTATGAGGACATAGAGTTTACGTATGCTAGTAACGGAAGTTAGAACTACCAAAGAACGCATTCTCATCCTTAAGTCTTTGAGAGAGAAGTAACCATACCATATGAAAGAATTCGGATTCGATTGTGATCATAAGCCTCGACTTCGCCTCACTATTAGGGTTTTATGATAATTGCACTCAAAAAGATCGCTTTTTTAGTCTCTCATGTGTGCGGCAGGAATAAAGAGAGAAATCTGCACACGTTGTAGGTAAGAAGGATAACCTTAGAAATAAAATCTGGAGACTCCACGAAATGTGGACAAAAAGAATCTTTTTACGATGATCTCTAAAAAGGAAATCAACCATTAGCAAGGGTGGGAGTACTCACTTACCTTCTCACCCGATCGGAAATTAATATCACTCTCTCATAAGAACCATAGAAACGTCTTCAATCTTCGGTCTTCGGTCTTCAATAGCTGATGATGAACTTCTGAACTTCACAAAAACTTGACATACAATTATTTTTTTTTATTTTTTATTTTTTTTTTAACTTGGAATAAAAATAACAATAAAACAATAAGACTCAATTTTTTACATTTTTCTTGATTTCACAAACTTCATTAATTCTCATCCTATTTTTCTTTTCTTTGTTGCACATAAACCTTGGACTATATCAATTTTTCTTTCAATATTCTGATGATGCTCCGTTTGTTGACGATGATGTGTTTCTATGGGTCTTTTTTGATTGAGAGAGAGAGTGATGCTAACGTAAATCGATATTTAGAAGGAGTTTTCATCTTTAGACGTCACCCTCATGATTGACAAAAACTAGCACTCAAGAGATCAAAAGTAGTGCTGAAATTGGTGCGAAGTTGGGTAGCTCACCATTCCTACCCGGAATTGACGTACGGTGACACACACTCTAACAGATTTTCTAGAAAGTTGCAAAAATTGAAGGTTGGTGCCTCACTTGATGTAAAATGGGTAGTCTCCACTATGGGTGATCACAATTCTACTACAGAATATCTAAACAACACCTAATTCGCCCTCCGGTATGGTTAAATCCAACTTTAACGCTCTAATCAACTAAGAAACCCGATTTCGTTTCTCGGTACTTCCAAGTTAACATTATTTCGGTCAGATTCTCTATGTAAACATAGCTAGAAGCATGCTAGTGACTCTAAAATCTCTAAAAGTTGGAGGTTTTTATTTGCAAAAATTTTGATTTTTTTTTTTTTTTTTTTTGAAAATAAAAGATTAAAAAGACTAAAAACTCTATATGCAAATGCACCCCCAAACCTAAATCAAACATTGTCCTCAATGTGTCAACAGAGATAGGAAAAATTTAAACAGTTACATACCATGAGAACTATGCTGATAAGAGAAAAGGGAAGAGATTACCGGATGTCGGTGGGAGCACGGTTAGAGCTTCACTAGTCAAGGCTAGAATCCAACATTCTCAGCGGAGATCATATCGGATTAGCACAAAATATGTACAAGAAGACTCAACCGATTAAAGAAAAGAAAATTTAACAAGTCCTACTAGATTATATACAATGAAAATTCACCATATACTAACAATCTAAAGAGTTAAGGATCAACCCAATAGAAAATATATACAAACAACAACAGCCTTACACAAATATAACATGATAGTGCAAGTAAGACTGTGTATGAGAATGAGTTTCCCCCAAACCTAAACTTGTGAACAGGTGTGTTTGAGAGCACAAAATCTTGCAATTTTAAAGGTACATCATGCAAAAGGTCTAACTCAAAATGAGTTTTGCTAATAACAGGCAGACATACATATTCCAACTGTGGCTCCTTAAAAGTGTTATATTTTGATGCAAAATAGTCCAAGAGGACTTGGGAAGCACAAAGTTCTAGGCCTAAATTAGGCATTTTCAGAAAAGTTGGTTTTGCAATTTTGTTACAAACTACACCTAGGTTTGGTGGAGGAGTTTCAATTTGTGACTTAGGAGAGAGGTTAGGTAAATCTAATTTGTGTTCATTTATAAAATCATTTGCACCATCACACACTTTCCTAAAGTCAGAAGAGGGTAAATCATGTTCACCTGCATAAAATAATTCATCAATCTCCATGTCATAATCATAATCACTTTCATGCACAACATGATCAGGAGAGATATCATGCTGTAACCTAGGCATGGAATTAGACATATGCATTGAATCATCTGTGTCAACAGACAATTCAGCTATTCCTAGGTCACAAACAAGTGGTAAAGCATGCTCAATTCCACAGGTTCCACATCAACAACACATGTATGAATATCAGAAGAAGCATCATTCATAGGGTTCACAGGAGAGACACTTAATGTCTCTGAACCAAAAGATTCTACTACATTTTCAGAATACACATGCTCTTCATATTCATCATCATCATCATCATAGCAAGAATTCATCTCTCCATTCAAAATTGTAGTATTTTTAGTGTGCTCATCTACCTCTGGATTAGGTTCATATTCAATGTTAGTTGCATGAGTAAGACTAGAAACACTATATTCAATCCTATCATTTTGTAACTCAATCAGGTTCTTTTGAAGAATCATCTTGAGTTGTTCTATTGAAGGAGAGTCTTCACTAGTGGGTATGCATTCCTCATATGGATATTCATTGTATGGTTGTGCATGAGGTTCACTAGAGAAGGGAAATTGGACATGTTGCTATGTGGATGGTCATGCATTGCATTCATTTCAAGCCTAGCATTTTGCTCCATGAGTGTTTCCATTATTGATTGCAAACTAGGAGTTGGGGGAGTATAAAATTGTTCATCTCCCCACTTTGGTGAATGATGCATGTGTGCAGGTTGATTATGGTCCCAATGATTGCCTGCATAGTCACTTCTAGACAATTCGTACATTAGATTATCATGGTTTTCCCATTGTCTAAAATCATGCAAAATATAGCGATTCTCGGCAGGTGGTCTAAGCTACCACATAAGGTACAAGCATACATTTCATATTGCCTAGGGAAATTAGATTCGGCCAGATTGCTCATGTAATTGCCTTTCTAAAGCGAGATAATCGAGCTTCTAATTGATCTAAAAGTGATGATTTGGGTGTGAGAAAAGTGTTCATTTTCAACTTTGTGGTGGATGATGCATGTGCTCATAATGATTAGAGTATGTGAATTCGGGGCCCCGAGAAGGCTCATAAGATTCCCTAAAATCACTATGGTATGTGGGGAGTTCATACCGTGAAGCGTGCCGTAAGCAAGCTCTCTAATTGATTTGTTTGTATCCCCAGTTACAGACCAAAATCCTGACATGATTTAGCACTCAAATTGAACTCAAGCCCAGTTGTAGTGGACTTAATTTGATTTATTGGGTTTCATTTGGTTTGTGTGGGCTTTGGTTTATTGGGATTTGATTTGGTTTATTGGGCTTCAGTTTGGTTTATTGGGGATTAGTTGTTTGCAGCCCGGAAGATACAACCCACAAAAAGAAAATGACACCTAATGCGAGTGTAAGCCCAAAGGTTGCTTTTTGAAGTTGTAAAGCCCAACTGAATAGGTGGGTAACGGTTTGGATATGTGGGCTTTAGTTTGGTGCGAGAAATGAGGCCTGGTTTGGGTTCGATTGTGTGCATTCAGAGATGTGGGCTCGGTTTGTGTAGACTGACCCAAAGGTGTGGGTTATGTGGGCTCAGATTTGGTTTTTGTTAAGCAGCCCAAATTTTTGTGAAACTTGCATAGCCCAGTTGCACAGTTTGGTTCAAAAGGCTCGGCCAGTAGTTGGGCTTGTTCTGCGGGGAACTGGGTAATTGCACAGCCCAGGAAAAGCAACAGAAATTACACAATTTCTGATACACAGCACTGCTTTAGCCAGTGTGCACACACAGGCCTGAGAGCAGCTCAGCTCATGCACAGGATAGATTGACAGCACAGCCTGGTCACAGCACAGCACCGAGCAATCACATACTCACATAAGAATTGACACAGCACAGGTCAATTAGCCCAGATTATACTACAGATTATAGCCAATGATGCTAACACAGGTCATGTCAACTGGGTTAGTTGACCTCAGTTCTCAGAGATGTATGCACAGGGATTTCAGGGCAGATTGCTCAATAAGCTCAGTCTCGCAGTGCGCAGGGGTTTGAGCAGAGCACAAGGTATGTTGAGGTTGAGCACAAGTATAGGTTTCAAAGTATCCCCGTTGTGATTTCTTAGCAAGGTGGCTAGTGCATGATGTAAGCACAGATTAAAGATGCAGTAGAGCAAAGTTATGCTCAGGGTTATGCTTAGGCTACGGCCTAACCTAGGCTAACCGGAGTTGCACTCAAGCTCTACAGTGCGGGCTGGAGTCAGTGTCTTTGTTAAAACAATGAATGCACTCACAAACCACGAGATGCAAAAGATCACTCAAACACACTGAGACTTCGGGGTGGAAGGGTCAACAGGGCTGTGCACTTCAGCCAAGGCAAGGCAAGGTATGCAAAGGTATGTCAACAGGTTTGCACAACAGATTTTAACAGTGAAAAGATGGCTAGTTCAGCCAATTGTCAATGAACAGAACACCCCAAAGCATGCTTTTCAGATTATGAGCATCACTCAGCAAGAATTTTTATGCAAAGGCACCCGGGCAGAAGTACAGAGCACAGGAGAGTCAAGGGTTTGGCAAAAATTGGCTCAAGAGCTCACACAAAGGTGCGAGATGGCTCTACGGGTGCACAGCAGAGATGCTCTAGTTCTCACGAGGTTATGCAAGTGGGTGACGGGGTCAATTGTCATGGTCTGTCACTAGGTGTATGCACCAAAGATGTTATGCAAATGTAGCTTCGACTCACAGTGCCGGGGCTGGAGTTGTGCTCGGGGTTGATGGGTTTCGTAATGGTTAATGAACACAAGCTCGGGAAGCATACAAGGGCACATTCAAGGCGAGCAACAATCAATTTTTGGGCTATCGAGGTTATCATGCAATATGCAACTCGGGGGTGATCACCTAGCAAGGTAACTACGTTATCAAGCAAGCATAGGTCATGAGATGCAGATGTTCATCCATTTTTCATCAATACACAGCTCATTGTGATGACAGATACATGCAGGTATAGAGATACATTACCACCAGTGCAATACTGGGTTTAGGCAAATCCACCAGTTCTGCTCCTTTCTCCTCTTCCTTGGTTGCACAGCTCACAGCAAGCACATTGTTACTCAACAAAGATTTTCAGTTCTCTGAAGTGCAAGTTCAAAGCAAGTATTAATGCTATGGCAAAGTTCAGACTATGTCTATGGCAAAGATTGAACCACATGATTATACTAGTTGACACAGCGTCCAGAGATGCTATGGAGCTGAGATAGAAACCACTAGCAAGTAGAACAATACAAGATGACGAGAGATGGTTCTAGCAAAGCGAGTTATGGACAAGAGCTTAAATGACTAAATTACACTAACAGTGCAGATTATTGCGCAGTGTGCACAGATTGCTAAGTTACCAGCGAAGTGCAATGATTGATGGGATATACATGGGTGCAATGCAGGGAAAAGACTAAGAAGGGAAAGATGAAAGTTCGACTAACTCTAAAATGCAATGCGAGATATGCGAGGTTTGACAAAAAACTAGATGCAAGAATGCAATAGAAAGAAAGCTATAAAGATGTAGAAATAAGCAAGTTACAGCTAAGTTATACAAGCAAAGGACTAAAAACAGTAAAAACAAGGTAAATATGTACAGGGATAGTTGAAAAACAGTGAAGTCAAGCCAAAAATCACAGGGCACACGCCAAGTCCCCGGCAACGGCGCCAAAAACTTGGTAGACCTGAAAAAGGGTTTATGTTTTAGCCTACAGTGACAAAGCAAAGTGCACGGCGTCTATCGGAGACGTGGCAAGTACGGGTCGATCCACGAGAGACTTGTGGTGCTTAAGATGATCTAATGGCTTCCTAAACTGAATTCAGTGAAGATAACACAATTATGGTTTTTGTTAAGATGCATTCTGATTGAATGTTATGACGGTGAAAATAAATGAAATACAAATAGTGCAAATAAATGGTGCTGGGATTATCAATTCCACCACTAACTCATGTTATGTGTCAACTCATTGGAAGCTTCTTGTTCCTATGAGACAAGGGTAGTGTGTCAATTCTACCACCTATCTAAGGAGTTTCTCCTAGTGATTCTTCATTTAATGACTAAGGTACTAACCTAGAGCACTAGTTGTCTAATTAAGTACAACTAGTCAAGATAATTAGCAATTAATTCTAAAGCTTGAGTCACAAAGATACACAACACAAGTATTACCTAACTACAATGTATACTTGGCATGCATTGTGAGAGAAGAGTATTGGATGCTAGAATTGAAGTTATATGATACATTAAGCACTCAAGAACACTTCAACAGGGTTTAAACACAACATTGAATTAGGGTTTCATTGAAACCCTAATAAACTAAATCAAAATAAACAATTAAACTACAAATTAAACCCTAATTGATACACTGTCTAACCCAGGCATGAACCCTAAAACATCTTCTTCATCTTCTATTTATACATGAAAACATTCAAACCCTAATTCTCAAAACAGCAATTAAAGTCATACCCTCTCGCCCATCTTTGAATCGTACTCCTCTCTTGTCTAATCGTTCGCAACTCCATGCATGGTTGTTGAGAAACCTAATTCTCCTTTGTCTTAACCCTAGCTTCTAGGATGAGAGAAGCTAATGGTTGAGAAAGGTAGAACTAAGGTGTGGGGAGGAAGTCGAGATGCAGGCATTGTCAGGTGAGGTGATGGAGGTGGTGATGAAGGCGCGGCTCTGCTCGCCATGGGGAAGGGAGGAGAAGGTGGAGAATGGGTTTTGCGAGTAGTGTCGGGGAAGAAAGAGAAGGAGAAGAAGAGAAATGAGGTGTTTTGCTCGATGGGTATAGGGTTAGGGTAGTTTGGGTGTTGAGCGGGCACAAACGGGGGTTTGATGAAGAGGCCTCGGCGGCGTTGGATGAAGATGGTACGATACGAACGGCCGAGGAATACTTGGAGTGATCTGGTGTTGCACGGGAGCGGCGAACCGATGCGAGTGGAGGCGGCGACAGATTAGATGCAACCAGGGAAGATCACGAATGGCTCGGGATGGACGGGCTCGAATCCGGGTCGCGGGTCACGGGTCTAGCTCAAGCCCATGTCTTGTAGATGAGTTGCTACTTGTTGGGTTGCAACTCGTTGCGCGTGCGGGCTTTGGCTTCTGCTCCATAGGCGCTCGACTCAATTCTTCGCTCCTTGGCTCATCGGTTTCTCCGAACTTTATTTATTACCTAAAAACACAAAATTAATTAATACAAATATTTATTCTTGAAAACAAAGAAAACACAGAATCTGGGATAATATCTGATTTCTAAGCGCAAAAGATGAGTAAAATGCCAATAAAAAGGTGTATAAATATGCACTATTTGGCACTCATCAGCTGTTAAAGCTTTCAGCTATATTGGAAGTAATCTCTCTAAACCTTTCCCCAAGAAACTCATGAGCAGCCCAATTCTTCAATGGGATCTTCTTCATCCACTCAATGACAGAGAATAACTTCAGATTGTGCGTGCTTGATACTTCCTTCAAAAATTGCTCCTTGGTGACAGCACTGTAGCATTGCTCAAACAGCTTCACTGCAGTCTGTCTACTATTGCCCTTGCTAACTGGAATATTGCCTTTCATATGGTACGAGCAATATGAGAGAAAAGCATTCGGAAAGACCTCAGGAACATTGTTCAAAAGTCCAGTTCCACGATCAGATATGATAGTCAACGGATGATCAACATCGACAATTCCCTTCAAATTTTCCAGAAATCAGCGCCAATTATCACTATTTTCCCCAGAAACAAGCCCAAACGCAAGTGGAAATATCTCTGCAAAGAAAAAGAAACAAAAAAATTTAATACAAAAAATGGGTAGCATGTTTCGAATTACACAGTGGAAGAAACCATGACAAGTTGTCTCCAGAAAAAAGGAACCAACTAGCACAAGTTGTATCCAAAAATGGAAGCAACTTGGTCAAGTTGCTTTCAAAATCTGAACCTACAACAACATCAGGCTAGACAAAGAAACTTAAAAACAACAACATGCGTTGGCTACAAAATTTCTACCAAAGGTTTTTCTCCATAATTTGAAACAAAAAAATGTAAAACCACAGATGGAAACACAAAAAATAAAGAAACACATCATAAAAAGAGAAGAAGAAAGAAAATGCATAATACCTTGGTTGCCAGTTTTCCCACAAGCTACCATAAGTCCACCCCTGAACTTTCCAGTAAGAAATGTAGCATCTATTATCAGGATAGGACGGCAATACTTGTTAAACCATGTGATGCAAGCTTCAAAAGAAATAAAAAACCTCTCAAACTGTCGGTTTTCAGCATTAAACTCAAATTTGATGACGCTTCCAGGATTATGACGCTTCACGGCTTCTTCATACCACAAGAAGTCAGAATACGACTTGATATCATCTCCCCAAATACATTCTTTGCAAAATTTCAGTCCACGGTATGCTTGATGGTAGGCGAGGTCAACTTGATACTCTCTGAAAAACAAATCTTGAATGTCGTGACTGATTTACGCTTACTTGAAACTCTAAGATCGTCTTTTATGATGTTCTTGATAAAAGTCTTCGTTATCCGAAGCTTTGAAGGATCAGAGCATGCCAACCCACAAGAATGCTCAGATATAAAAGACTTGCACTTAAAAGCATGGTCGTCTGGGTCTACCAAAGATGAGTGGAACCTCCATTTACATCATTTTTCTACTTTGAAAAGGCAACAAACGGTATAACGCTTCCGATCACTCTTCACGGGTTTGACTTTGTGCTCACTCTACACTTGATACTTCATAATGACATCGCAGACTTCTTCTTTCCCTCCCTCAAACATCTGACAAACACCGGTAAGAATTCCAGCCCAAGCGTCACACTTTCTTGGTTCTCTTCTGGATAATTGATTCACTAAAACATCATCAGTCATGTCTTCAATAAAAGCCAAACTGTCAGTTGAAACACAACTTGAAGAAGCTGAAGAAGAAGCAGGACAAAAAGAAGAAGTAGCATGAAGAAGAAGAAGAAGAAGAAGAAGAAGAAGAAGAAGAAGGAGGAGTTTCGAATTGAACATTGAACTTTAAAACTTCTATTCTCTTAGATTGACAGTATATAACAAGACAATTCAAATCTAAATCAGACCGAACTGTTATAAGTACACCATTAACATCATAAAGAATCACAAACCGGACTTGAGAAAGAATACTCCAAGAATGTAACACAACACTTTGCATCTCCTTGAAGGTAGTTGATTCCGAAATAATATGAGAGATGCTTAAGTTGCAAAAGTTAATCTTCGCGACAACCATATTTACATGACAAAAAAAGAAACTCGAGTAAATTGCAAAAGATAATCGAGATACAAGTTGTTTGGAGAAAATATTGAAAGCAACCAACCAAAGTTGTTTCCCACAACTAGAAGCAACTACCACAAGGTTGTTTGGAGAAAATATTGAAAGCAACCAACCCAAGTTGTTTCCATAACTGAGAAAAAACTACCAAAAGTTGTTTTGAGAATGGAAGCAACTTGCAAAAGTTGTCTTGAGATTCGATTTGTGTTTTTAAGAACAACGACATTCAATATAAAATGATTGACAAGATACATTCCTTGTATTCACTAACATAATGTAATCAGGTTGAACTACTACATTTTTTATCACAAAAACCAACCTACAGCATGTCCAGAGATTCAATATGTGATTCAGCATGTCCTATAGCTTAAAATCTGGGCATGACGCAAATCACTCGGGGCTGCGCCCCTCGTGAGAAGTATATTTAGGGCAATCGGTGGAAAAAGATAAAGTATACACATCAAAAATTACATTGTTGTATATGTAACAGGTTCAACAACTACATTGTTGTATCAGAAAACCCAAAACCACCAACAATACACTTAAAAAAAATAACAATATGACCTAATATTCAGTTTTCGAATGGTTTTGATATTCACTAACAATATAACCTGAAACTACTAATACTCTGAAAGGTTTTGATAGATAAAAATTCACTTTAATATAGCTAATATCCTGGTAATAATTACGAATAATGGTTATCAGTTACATTGTGTTTCAAACTGATAATCATAAAATTGAAAATACAATTTATTCAAAATGTACAAACATGTCAAATTCACAGTTAATCACAAATGATATGAACAGAACAAACAATTTGTACATTACATTATTCAGAACAAATATGTTAAAACAAAACAAAGATTAGAGCAAAAAAGTCAATCTTACCTGATAACGAGATTGAACTTGAATAATGAGAAGAAATCAAATCGTTTAATCTCTGAAAATAATGAATCAAGCTTCGTAATATCTCTCCAATCGATGATTCAATCAAATCCAATAACGAATCGAATCAAGTCAGAATAAAGACAAAAACTGAAGTAGATCTTCAGATCTAACAAGATGTCGAATATGCAAAAACTTCTGATTCAGTTGAATTGAAAACGATCTCGAACTCAGTTGAAGAACAATTACTAACTAACTCTGAAACTGCTTCAACTATTTCGATTCAACTAGATTCAATGGAGAATCCTCTTCAATGGAGAATAAACAAAATCTACCTCGAAACTACTTCAACTATTTCGATTCATCTAGATTCAACTAGATTCAAAGCGCATGTTTAAAAACAAGAATTAATGAAGAGAAAAGCGGAATTTGTCGATCTCGACTCTCATTTCGATTGAAGAAGATCTACGGAATTATTTTTCTCTCTCAAAGCTATCATCGAGAAAAGTGAAACTTATATTCCGACATATTAAATAAGGTGGAGGTTAAAATCGTACATCAACATCTTGTTGAATACTAAGCCCGTTGCAAAGTTGCCCTGAAGGGTGTTCGTGCAAAAGCCCATGGATAGTAAGGGTAATAATAACATTCCCACAAAATCGTAGTCGGCTCACTAATATCGGCCCATTCAATGGAATTTCCTAACCCAGCCCAAACTACCCCAGTATCACCTAACTATCTGGATGTCTACCCATATAATAAGGAGGTGAACATAACCTACTCATTATTTTGCTAAGGGGACTCTAGTCCAGTTCATTTAATTTCTTCCTCATCAGAGTGATTTTCACTTTTCAGTTCCTCCAAAAACCCTAGTTTCGTTTCAAGATGAAGGGGCTAAGGCAACTCTTCTTCAGTTCTGCCAAGCATCTGCACCCTAATCGTGAACAAGGTAATCAATCTTCTTCATCTTATTGTTAGGGTTTATCAAATCTGAAGTGTTTTATTGATTTTGGGTTATTTTTTCTTCCTATGTTTGTTGCATTTAGGGTTTTTCTTAAAATTTAACAAATTTTTTGTTTGGGGTTTCTTGATTAGTGAATATGAAACTGGGTTTTAATTTTACTAGGGTTTTGGTATCATAGTGATGAAATAGAATAGTGTCGATTTGAGTCTAAGCCATTACTGAGTTCTATGCTACCCCGCCTTGGTTGGAGCGGGACTAATGAATGAGCAACAGGCCAATTGGGCCTTTGCCATTAAAACAGGTAGAATCGAAGTTAATTGCCTTCGCATACCATAATTTTGATTAGATTGTAGATTTTTCTTCTCAGGGGTGATTTTCTGTAATATGGTATTGTTAAGCCACTGACCTGTAAGATCCCATCATAAGAATTTTGATTAGAAGAAACCAAACTTTGTCATGATTGTCGTATCACTTGTACCTTCCACTACCAATCTCTCATGATTAAGATTTGAGAAGTTTATTTGATTCTCTGCTCTGTATCTCCATTACGTTAATTGTTCCTGACTGTATGCGGCGTTCATGTTTGGTTAAGAATATTATTTAGTTTAAGGTTCTTTGTCTTCATTTGGAAGAAGACCTTGATGCAGAAAGCTCAAACTCAAATGACGGTAGTATACCAGGAGTAGTTAAACAAATAACCAGGATCATAAGAACGATTAGTATTGCAATATCATTTTATTTTCCTATCCTTACTCAAATTCACGGCTAGTTCATGTATTCAAACGTTAGAGGAGGTCCTGTTGATATAGAAACGTAACTAGATAAATATTAATCATGCTGTTATCGGGGTTTCGTGTATGTAACTGCAGGTTTTCTTGTTTGGTTAGTAAATGTGAACTTGGGTTTCTAATCTTCTAGCGTTTAAATGTTTGTCTGTGATGTTTTAGGTAGGTTTGTGGTAGCGATGGGATTAAAGCTGCATCAATTGCAAGCTAAGAAATGTCAGGCCACTAGAGATGTGAGAAAACAGTTGGCTGCATATTGGCCACGCCCACCTGCAAGTAGTAGAGATGAGATACTTGATCGATCTGCTCAGATAGGAAATTGTGTACCTTTATCTGAATTACGTACAGGAACATATGTGCATTGGATTGAATGTAAACCAGGACAAGGTGCAAAGCTGGTTCGAGCCGCTGGGAGTTATGCTAAAATAATGAAGGAACCAGCAGAGAAGTGTCTATTGAAGTTACCTTCAGGGGTGGAAAAACTTATTGATTCTCGATGCCGAGCCACTATTGGTACAGATAAAGATAATACTCATGTTAAGAAGAAGCTTTACAAAGCTGGACAAAGCCGGTGGTTAGGGATACGCCCACATGTGCGTGGTGTTGCAATGAATCCAGTGGATCATCCTCATGGAGGAGGAGGGGCGTACGAAAGGAGGTAGACCTTCCTGCTCACCGTGGGGGAAGCCCACAAAATGTGGATATAAATCAGGGGCCGTGAAAAAGAAGAAAGCTAACAAAAAAGATTAGCTCATGCCATGACGAACTATATGGAAGGTCAGTTTTATTGATGCATTGTTGTAGAGAATTAAGAGGTTAATAGATTATATCTCTTTGAAAATAGAATGTTTAAATGTTAAAACTGAAGCAGGTATGTTTTGCACCCTGTATTTCCCTGTGTGTGGACATTAGACATTGGTTAAAACAAATGGCTATGTTAGCTATGTGTAGGTAAGACTATAACTCAGGAAACTGTATGCTAGTTTAAAGGTCTGGTTTAATTAGGAGACGGTTGAGTTTGATATAGTTTTTTCTGTTAATTCATTTCGTTTCCCAAGAGTCATTGCATGCTGCTCGTCTTCTTGGTCTTAGTTCTTATACCACAAAGAAGGAGACCCTCAGTTTCTCCTAGTCCCTCAGTTTCTCCTAGTTCCTTTGTTGTTCTTGGAAGGTTGTTCTTGGTAGATACATTGGCAAATAAGGGTTTTTTCTTAGATGTAGTCTGTAACTAGTATAGCTTGTAGACCTGATTCTTGAATAACGTAGAGTGTTCTGATAAAGAGTATTCAGATAATAGGGATCGAGTTATGTAATTGAGGTAAGAATTTGAAGTCGAGTTTTGTTTGATCTGTGTTTGTAGGGGTCTTTTTGATTCTGTAACTCTCTGTTGGTGAAATTAGTTGTTGAACTGGTCAATCAAAAATAATTGCGCATGTAGCCTATTCAGAGGATCCTTTCATCTCTGTGAGACACTTGGATAAGAAAAGTTTGGTTACTATTTGTGCTCAGATGGTTATCCAGATAACAAAGAATGAGGTTTTCAGTGCCAGCTCTAGAATAACTTTTGACTTGTGTAGAATTGTAGATAACTGTACTGTTAGCATGTTACACTTCGTTCATATATTGTCCACGTAGGTGAAAGGAATGGCTGATATGGCTGTTGTCATTTCATATAATTTACCATTTTTGTATGTCTTCAGCTGGCAAGCCTTTCATTTTCAAATTCACGTGGATGTCATGGCGATAGTAGGTTAAAGTTTAGAAACATTTCAATTGTTGTTTCAAGTTTAAAAATTCAAAATTGTCTAAATGAATCTCTTTGAAGTATGATAGTTCATTTGGAAGTACAATCTCTGGATAAGCATCTCCATATTTGTTGATGAGCCTACTGGTTATTGGTGCAAAGCGATGCTTGTGCCCCTGTCTTCTAAATCAAATTTGAACTTTAGCTCCACTCGTGGTCACTTAATTACATACTTCTTATTTTGTTCTATAACGTAACTACTACATGTATTTAATGTAACTCATTGACTCTGAAAATTTGTGAGATAACGATATAGTGTTTTCTACAGTGTTTCTGGTCATACCAGGAAGGAAGTTGATTCTGTGAAGCAGCTGTGGAAGAAGATGCGGGAGTTGAAGGTTGCGTATTGCCGTTCTCTTTAGTCTGGGACTTTTCTGCTGGTTTTGTAATGGTGAGATTGCAAGGATTCGATGACAATTTCTTGGTCCACGTCAGATTTTACTTTGATGTATAAATTCTAGTGACCATGGTTAGCAAAACCTGAATTTACTGGCAAGATTTTGTTTTTCTGCAGAAGTAAGTTTTTCCCTTAGCTGCCTCAATAAATTGTGGATTTGACCACTCTGTCTGTTCTCCTTTGAAATGGTTGCTGCTGCAGGGATTTTGTAATTTTCTGTCATATCTGACCAAATTACACAACATTTTTTCTATCAGCTCAACTTGATCAATGTTCTCAAGTTGTTTAGATTCATTGGGAGACTTAGGCTATACTCGCATGAAAGTTGTGCTGTGTGACGTTGTGATACAAGCTTTAGTAATGATATGCATCTTTTGATTTCCGGAGTTTGAAACTCGAATTATGTTGAAGGTTAGTTGAGCAAAGACGATAGATAGCAGTCAAATCTTTGATATTCAGCAAGAGGCAATGTGCACATTTTATTTTTGAAGCTTGTTGTTGTTGGGTAAGCTGTGATTTGCACAGCTTTTCCCTAGCTAAATGATTTTCTGGTTACCATTAGCAATTGAAAACTGATCTGACTCAGTTGAGTCAGACAGTTTGCTCTCTGACCCCCAAAATACGTTGTCCGGTTGGCAATCGAAAACACAAACTGATCCGACTCAGATGAGTCAGACACTTTGCTCCCTGACCAGTGACCCCAAAATATGTTTCTCCTGTATGATATAACAAATCTGACTCACAACGGTGGCACGGCACATTTGTGACTTCCAATGCCAATAATACCCTCACTTGTGCCTGTTGAATTCCCACAATACCCTCAAATTGCTTGAGACTTAAAGATGAGAAACTGAGCAGTGAGGGTTATAATAGTCACAATAAATTTACTTCTCCCAGTCCCCAAGGTACTAAACTCCAACTTATTCCGTAAGAAATTGAAGAAAAGAGAGACTCTATACAAAGGACTCTTTCTTCCTTTTCTTCTTCTCCTCCTCATCTCCAACTCTAAACCCTAAATTTCTACACTACAGGTGATGAATCATCTCTCCCTCTCTAACCATTTTCAGATCTTAATCTGTTCTTAGTGTTTCGTAATCTCTTTCTACCAAATCTAGGGTTTTATAAGTATGCTTTTTCGTCTGATTTTGGTTGGTTTCTTTTGTTTAATTTGGGGGTTTATAATTTGTGAAATAGTTTCGTCGATTTCTTGTCTGGGGTTGTTAGATGAGCTAATATAAATCTGGGTTTTCGTTTGATTAGGGTTTTGTTTTGAATTTGAAGACTAATTGATTTTATGTTGTGTTTTTATTTTAGGTTTGATTGATTGTTGTTAGAGATGGCATCGAAGTTTGTTCAATTGCAAAGTAAGGCATGTCAAGCGACAAAGTTTGTGAGAACACATGGTTCAGCTTATTACAAGCAGAAATTGGAGCAGAACAAGAAGTATGTTCAAGAGCCAGCTACTGTTGAGAAGTGTAATGAATTGTCCAAACAATTGTTCTATACTCGTCTTGCAAGGTTAGATCTCTCTACTTTTGGTTTGTAATTTTGAGCTGATTCTGTGAAGTGTGGTAAAATAGTGTTGGTCTGTGAGATTTTTTTGTCTTTTGTTGAAATGGGGGTTTCTATGTTTCATAATTGTTGTTTCGCTGTGTGTGAAATCTGAATGTTGGTTGTTTTAATGCTTTAACTCTGGTGTTTGGTGTAAATTGTGAGAGTGTAAATTGCTGAAGGTAAGTTATGGTATTGGGCTCTGTTCTGTATGTGGGTTTTGTTTGAGCTAGGTTAAGTGTTATTTCGGTCTATATTGATTCGTTGGAGATATTACATTTGTCTCGACCTGTGTCGTAATAGTTTTTCAGATGCATTGAAGGAAACACGATGATGTTTGTCTCTCTTTAGTAATTTACTCTTGATAGTTACATGTTTAGATCTTGTATAGTGTGTGTAGCTAGTGCAGAATGAAACTGAGGTTGATTTTTGTTTTCTCTATTCAGCTTGTGTAAAGCAGTAAAGGGTTCTGTATAAGTAAGTGATACACACAAATGTTTCAACATTTGCTCTTGAGTGAGATGACATAGGCGGTATATAACTCAGACGCTGAGTTCAGACTTTTCAAGACATTGATACTAGAAAGGCAGATGCCATTGTGAAGTTTTCTTACATATGCTTTCAGTAACATGTGATTTATAGACAGGCTTATATGTTATATTTTGTTCTTTTATGGTCAAATTGGGGTGAAAGAAATACCATACATGGTTCATGTTGTTGTTGGTATAGTACCATACCTTCTGTTTATTTCTTTGATTCTATTGCTAGCCTTTATTGCATATTTTGAATTCTTGAGTGGGCAATGGCTATCATAAAATGAAAATTTGAACATGTTTAAACGGTTCTTTGTGTTAGATTGTTTGAAGTGCAACCTCTGGCTCCGATCTGTCTTCACTTATAAGCCTTTTGAACATGTCTAAACATAGAATGCGTTTCTCTTTCCTGCTTTTTGCTCTTTCTTGATGATGTTAGGAAAAATAGTATGATCCTGTGATGTTTAGATTATTTGAATTTCTTAATGGATGTTTCTGTTTATGGTAATGGCCGTTTCACTCTGTAGTTTCTGAGCATTGTTCGCTTTATGTTTTTGTTTGGGATTTTTTAAAATTATATGGCCCTAACTTGCTGAAGCTCAATAATGGTTTTAGGCTTTTAGGTAATAGGTTCCGTTCTATGTTTGGGATGTTTTAGCTTGATAGAGTTTTCTTTGGTCCATTTTGATTCTTTGAAGACCTGGTGTTTTTTTTTGCCAAGTTCTTCATAGCATTGAAGGAGACCTGGTGTTTTTTTTTTGTTGCTTAGTGTACAGCTACTGTAGGTTCTATCCAGGGTTATGATTCACTTAGAATGGTTCAAATATTTGCTCTCAAATGATCTCTAAACCGTATATGACTCTTCAAGACATGGTTACTGGAAGAAGAGATGCTTTTGGTGCAGTTTTGCATACATATGCTTTCAGAAATAACATGTGATATTTATGTTGAAAATTCTAGATTTCTGAATAGGTTTTGTACTTTGTTCACTTTGTTTCAAATTCGGATGAAAGAAGGCCACATGGCTCATGTGGTTGGGGATATGTTATTATACCTTCTTTTTATTTCTTTGATTGATGGGGGAGCTTTGCCTTTTCTCTTACTGTGCTTTTTGTTATATATCTTGAATTAAAGGGTGGGCACTGGCCATGTCTTCCTTGTATCTATTACATTGTTCATTGTTCGTCAGTACAACCTCTGGATGCATAACTCCATCTTTACTCTTAAGCCTTTTGATTAATGCAAGATACTTCTGCTCTTTCTTCTTTCTCAAATTTGAATTTCTACTGCTGGTTCAATGACAATAAATATTAAAGCATACGCAACGCCAATATTTTTTTCTGCAGTATTCCTGGTCGTACTGAGTCATTCTGGAAGGAAGTTGGTGCTGTCAAGCAGCTATGGAAGAATAGGCAAGAGCTGAAGGTTGAGGACGCTGGTATTGCTGCTCTCTTTGGTCTGGAGTGCTTTGCTTGGTTCTGTGCTGGTGAGATTGCAGGAAGAGGATTTACCTTCACTGGTTACCATGTTTGATAAACACAATGTACCACCCAATGCTTCAACAAGGAGTTTCTCGGTTTTCTTTGGATGATTAGGTTGATATATAAATTCTACTGTAGTTTAATGGTTAGCAAAACCTAAATTTACTTGCAAAATTTTGTTTTCTGGAAATGCAAGCTTTTTTCTCTAGCTGACTAGTCAGTAAGACACATATGGGAAGCCTTAATAATTTGTGGACTTGACACCACTGTTCGTTCTCTTTTGAAATGGTTACTGCTGCTGCCTGCTGCCATGCGAGTTTGTAATTTCCTGTCATATTTGACTAAAATACTGCACAGTTTTTATAAACATCATTTGCTGGTTTGATGGTTATGTTTTTCTCATTTTCTGCAACCTGTCAAGTGGGTTATTATGCACTCTATTTATATATAGGAAACCACACAAGAAGAAAAAGAACAGGACAAAACCACACAAGAAATGAGATTGAGTCTCCTACAACTGGAAAACAACTGAGAAACAGCTTCAGCCACACCCTTCTGTCAGTTTTAGTTTATTACACTGCAATTGTTGCGCGCTTGGTCAATGTGTCTTGCATATTCTCTTGATAGAGCCATTTAAAAAGAATACAGAGAGTGTACATAAAACATGATGCAGTACTAGGACTAGTTGGGATTTAGCCTAAGCTGTCCTTTTCTTAACGTTCACTTGCAATCCATTTTTCATATAAAGGGTTGTCCCTTGTTGAGGGCAAACATGATGACCTTTTACCACCTCAACATGGAAGTTGAATAACACAGCTGCCACAACAGACTTCATCTGTGTAAAAGCTGCATCTCTACCTAAACAACTTCTAGCCCCAATGTTAAACGGCACAAATCTGGATGTTGGATCAATTAGCTTCCCATCTTCATCTATCCATCTCTCTGGCTTAAATTCCAAACAATCTTCACCCCAAACCCACGGCATTCTTCCTACTGAATAAAAAGAAAGTAGTATATCCATTCCAGGAGTCACCACACTGCCATCAGGAAGTACATCTTTCTTGACAACAGATTTTCGGTTGATAGGAAGTGGTGGATATAACCTTAAGGATTCAGATAAAGCCGCATGCAAATAAACCAATCCTTTCAAGTCATCTGAAAGGAAAACCCATGGCCATTTATGGGTTCCCCTTGTCAAAGACACCACAGAATACAACTCTTCCAAGATCTTTGCTTCAACATAAGGTGTGGTTGAAACTAACCAGAAAAACCAAGTGAGAGCTGATTTTATTGTATCTCGCCCGGCCAAGAATAAATTCAGCATTTCATCTTTAAGATAATTGTCTTTCGCAGCCAAAGAAGCAAAATTACTGCTATTATCTGCTAGAGCTTTTATGTAAATGGATAAGAGATCGGCAGTTTCAACTCCGGCAAGCAAGTCTTTTCTCTTTTGAAAAATGTATTCACCATTGTTTTCATCTACCATTTTTTGAGCCTTCATTATCACTCTCTCCTTGCCAATCCTAAACAGACGCTGTAATTTCCAGACAAACAGAGGCACTACGTTCCTGAACAATAAGGCGCGCTGTGCAGCATCTGTAATCTCAGCCATCTCATTTGAAGGAAGACCTATATATAGATAGTTTTCATACCTACCAAAAACCATACCCATATTAATATCATAAGCATACCTTGAAAAAACATCTTGCAAATCAATGCTGAACCCTTCTTCGGCTACATGAGCTAGAAATGGTACTAACTGTTCTTCAACCACCTTACGGCTAGTGTTAGCAACTTGAGCTTTAAATTCTCCTAATCTCAACATTGCATGAGCCAGTTTCCTCTGTAGTCTCCAAGTATCAGAATCCACATTAAAAATCCCAACACCAAGTGCATCGAAAATTTCCTTGAAACTTTCTCCTTTAGGGAAATTGGAGAAGTTGGTTTTGAGTATATATTCTAAGTTTTTAGGGTGACAGGTTACTAGAAATCTATAGTTTGAGAACATGGGTCCATCCATATAAAATGAACCTCTGCCAAGTGAACGAAAAGCTTCTGTCATCCATTCAAATACGCGATCGGAGTTCCATAATAGAGACGGAATTGTGCCTAGGAAAATCCAGTAATCTATGGCTTGGCTGGTGCATTTGAAGTACAAACCAAGAGTGAGAAAACAAAGGAGGAAACCACAAATTACAGGACATACGCTCGGTGTAAAATCCATCTATTCTTCTAATTTAGTGTAGGAGAGACTGAGAGACAGAGAGACTCAGACAATGAGAAAGTATGCATTAGAACTGAACTATATTATAGCTGCACCATTTATGGCTATGCAATAATGTTCGACTAAATGGAAGAGATTTTTAGCTGCACCATTTATTGTGACACTAATTCTTAGGCACAATAAAGTTCCACCTAAATACAGATAAAAATCAATTTGCTGTCAGTATTGCATGCATTAGTCTGTCAGACGGTAGGATTATATCATATGATATCACTTGCATCACACATGTAACCGTGTGATGCATATCACCATACAGCTAGCAAATAAGGTTTATTACCTTGGGTGTTGCATATGACAAGCTGGCAGAAGTCAGACCTTGCCTTAACCTGGATCTGCCCTGCCTGCAAATCGTTTCCTACTAAAGGAGTGACATTGAGATAAATCTTATCTTATATCGATATAAAGAAAAGAGTTAATATTTGTAGGGAAATTGTTTAGTGAAGTCTTTTCACATGACAATAATACTCCCATTAACTAAGCTTTTAATTAATATTTGTATATTTACAGGAATGTCATTGTTTTAAAAATAGATCAAAAAAATTAAAACTTAGATATCTTTAAAAATACACATCAGATTTTTGCAAACCATCAAAGCTTATGGAAGGTAAAAAAAAGATGGCTTGGGTATCATGGCCAAAAATCAATTTACCAAAGGAAAATGGGGGTTTAGGTGTTAAAAGCTTCAGGATTACTAACAAATCTTTGCTTATTAAGTGGATATGGAGGTTTTCTAAACAAAAAGGTGCCCTCTGGAGAAGCATTGTCCAGCAGAAAACAAAAGCAAAAAAAGAGATGGTTATGCCCGTTGATGACAACAGACCTCAGGGAAAAAGCTTATGGAAAAATGTGGTGAAGATGGTGCCGGAAACTAATAATTTGATAAGTTTCAAAATAAGGAGCGGGAAAGGTACTAGGTTCTGGCTGGATAGGTGGCTAGTAAATGGTTGCTTAAAAGACTTGTACCCTGTTGTATACAGAGCTTGCACTAACAAACAAGTTAGCTTGGCTGATATGATTCGAGACGGCAGTTGGTATGGAGAATTCAAACATCACTTAAACGCCAATGAACAATTGGAATGGGACCTGATGAGACGTGACCTTGGAAATGCACCAAACTTAGGGGAAGGTGATGACGAGATTGAATTTCCAAGTAACTTCAGCACCAAAGTTTGTTATACTTCACTTGCAGGTAACGTACCAGACTGTACCTTTGCGAAGTTTCTTTGGAAGAACACTATCCCACATAAAGTAAGCTTCTTATTGTGGGCTGTCTTTCATAATTCACTTCCTACAAGAGAAATGCTTAGCCATAGGGGAGTGGAGTTGCAGAGCACAAACTGTCCTTTGTGTAACAAGACTATGGAGACTTCGGATCATTTGTTACTTCACTGCGAATTCTCATTTCAGCTGTGGGACTATTTTATCAAATCTCTTCATCTATCTTGGCCAGTTCCCGAAACTATTTTGCAGCTATTTGAAGCATGGAGTTGGAATGTTCTAAAAGGTAGATGTGAACATATCTGGAATATCTTGCATTTTGCAGTCATCTGGAATGTTTGGAAAGAGAGGAATAATAGGGTGTTTGGTGGAAGACCTAGAGAGTCATCTGAAATCATAGTCCTGATAAAACAGACGTTGGTACTATGGAGTTGCGATACAGATTATTTCAAATTTTTGGATAGTAGTCAATTACTGCACAATTGGGAACTTTGTATTCATATGTAATCTGGGTGGGGAGGATTTTTTGGACTGTTTTAGTCCTTTTTTCGTTTGTTCTTCTTGGTTCTCTTTTTCTCTTTAATATAATCTTTTCTCTTCAAGAAAAGATTTTTACAAAATTAATATATTTGGAAAGCTCTCTTTAAATTATCTACGTAACGAAGTGCAAACAAGGATATTAAAAAAATTTAAGATTTTTTTCCATTATTATCAAATTTGGTATTGTTAAAAGAACCAATTCAAACATGTGCATCACACATGTGACCTTACCAGTATAAGAGAAAAGAGAAACCGATTCAAATTTGTACGAGGAGCGATTAAAATTGAGAATGATGCAAATAGAAAAAGAAGAGAAGGGCCATCGAGTATACTCCTAAATAATACAGCCAACCTGATACGGGTACAATTAAGTTTCAACTGAAGGGTGAGTTGGGGAGGAATGCTACACTTACCGCCAATTCCTCCCGCAAAAGTGTCCCGATAGTGAATGGACCGTCCGATTAAAGCTTCTCAACATCTGGGATGGAGAGTGGGCAGTTGTGGGTCCTACTTCTATAAGACGCGGGACGAAATTGCAGGAGCAATTGTCGGTCAACCCATCATTTCGGTGAGTTGGTCATCAAGTTTCCCACCAGTAAGTGTACAGACCGAATATGGCGTGTCATCAAGTACGAAATTTCATATTTACAAGGAGATTAGGTTTACTGACTACTCACAAACCTGCCTATCTTTTAGAAACGGAGGGAGCAGTTTGCAAGATTGTTAATAGGGGTGCCGAATTATTTGGGGATGTACCAAAATACATATAGGACAAAATAGTAATTTCCTTTGGGTTGGTACCGTGTAAATTGGCACCCTCTATTAGCAACCTTGCTAGTTTGTGGCCTAATATAAATTATCCGAGGCCTATTAGTAGTAGATAAAATAAGACATTTTGAAGCGAAACAAAAAACCTCTCTTAGCCACTAGTTTCCATCTTGGATAATTTATTTCTAATTAATTAATATTAGTTTGGTTGGTTAAAAAATGTTTAATCTTGTTAACCTAAAAATCAACTAATGCCAACTATGCTTCAAAAAAAAAAAAACTAATGCTAACTCAAAAAAAAAAAAAAGAAAAAAAAAAATCGAAAACACTAAATAAAGAAAAACAGTACAGCATAATTTCACACGAATCATACCTGGGCACTAGAAGAATCTGCCTGACTGACACCAAAAGGTAGTAGTTTTTGCTTGGAAACATTCCCATCACTTGGCTTTACATCCTGCAAACACATGAAACTGGCCAGGTAATTTTAGATGTTGAAAATCGAGGCGAGGGTGTTGTGATTGGCGAGTAGTATAGGTTAAGGCAACATAATAAACTTAGAAATAGTATAGTCATCGCTCAGACTCTCATCGTCTGGTAGTTGAGTTTGGCCTTCTAACAAATGGAAATTCTAAGCTGACAGCAGGTTCAATCCCGTGACCCGTCCCGCCCCTAAAATGGGGGGACCCGTGCATCCTTTGAAACTCACTCTTATTGTCTCCATGATTTGGGAAGGGGAGCCCACCCAATTGTTAGAGACTGGAATTGGATTTGAACCTGTGGTGAGTATATCAGCTCAGTCTAATAAAACTTGAGCCACAACTACCTTTGTTGTGCAACTATCACAAGAAGAAAAGGCCAAGATGTATTCCTACCGAGAGAGTAAAACTGAGATGGATGTTATATATTTGTGACTACTAATTTTCCCATAATCTACGTAATGTATACAACTCACAGAATCGGATACTAAGTAGTATTGACGCCTTTTTATTAAACTGATAATGCTAAGTAGTAAAAGATACTCAAGATCACAATAATAACGAAGAACACAAATATAACGTAAATGATGCTAAGTTATCATGAGACATAGGAGATTACGTGGTTCGACTTTCGTCTACGTCCACACGGTAATGAGTGATTGTTTTGTATTAAGTTATGGTGGTTACAAAGATCTTAAATGCTTCCCAAAGTAATAGAGAGAACTCAAGTTGAAGTAAATACTTAAGTTCTAAACATTAAAGAGGTATAAGATTAAGACTAGATCTTCTCTCCTAGATATTGAATGTCCTGGTTTGTTAGTGAAGCTTGGTATTTATAGTCCCTTCTGCTCCAGATATATCTTTGTTGTCTATGGGTCCATCGTTTCCTGATATACCTTCCGTACAAATAGTACCTTCGTTCACCGCGTGTTTTCTCCAGTCGGACTCTCACGCGACGACCCACGTTCCTTCGGGAACTTCCATGCCTCGATGATTGTACCTTCGTTCACCGCTAGCCTCGCAATCGGGTTCCGCCACATCATCTCTCTCCTTGGGCTTTGATATTATGCGTGTACTACCTTTGCCCCTTCGCCACCGCCTCTCTAGACTAGGCTTTATTTCTTCCATCTTGGCCGTCGAGGTATTCCTTCTCGGGATGAGATAAATTAAATCTGCGAAGGTATCCCATGCTACTTAGGTTTCTCTATATAGCGAGGGCTACACAGTTATCTTGTATGCGACCACTAAGATCGTGACACGTGCTCCGCAGAATATTGGTATTCACAGTTTGCCCCTTTTGTTTCATATTCTACCATTGGGTAGGATTGAAAGAAAACTTTAAATAACGCCGTCATTTTTGCACGCACCGATTGGGTGGTCCCCGCGATGTCCTTTCATGCAATAACTTCCCCTTGAATTTCGGGACATCCAAATTATTGGATTCTCCTGCCGCCTATAAGAAGAGAATAAAGAGAAGGAATTTTCATTAACTCCTTTGTCCCCCCGAATAAGCGCTCTCCATCTCTTTCACAGAGATTTTCTTACGCTGTCAACTGTTGGTTTTCCCTTTGATTCGCCAAGGCTCTGGTTTAATACACGATCATCACATACAAGTAAGTGACATTTTGCTTCTTCTCCGTTTGTTTGGATTTTCATACTGGATTCACCTTGTTTCAACTTTGGTTAATTGTTTTTGAATGCCATTGATGTTCTTGGATGTCTGCATGCGGTATTTGAAACTTTTGATATGTTCTTTGTGTTGTTTGAAAATTTGGGTTTGTTCCCATTTCGTATTTTGATGATGATTCTGCCATTTTCTTCTGCAACTTTATCCATGGTGATTAATAACTTTCCATTTCGTCTTATGATGGGTTTAAACCGCTTCCCTTGGTTGGTTTAGTTAAACCCATGCCCAATGTATGCTTGTCTTTGCCCCACTTTTCTTTTGAGTTGATTTGTAATTTCATCCGCCATTGTTGACGAGATGTTCTTCTGGGGTGGTGTTAGGGATTATGAGAATTCCGAAGAAGCATACGCGGAAGGAACGGAGACCTGTTTCGTCTCATCGATCCACCTCTGCGGATGGATCATCTTGATGCTATGTCATCTCCACCTCCCGAGGACATTGAGGTACCGGGGCACCGAGATGGTTGTGGTCCCCCGATCTTTACATTGCGGACTCTGAGGTATAAGAGGTTGTTGTTGAGGATCTTCCTCCTCCTCCTCCTCCTCCTCCTCCTCACTATGAGCTTCAAAGGCTTCAATTGCGTGACAAGGATAACTACGCTCACTTGTCCTTAGCTGAGATCACCAAGTCTTTTCACCTCCATAAGTTTGAGATCTCCTTTGTCAATGGTCCTGATGTTCTCACCGAGTCTCTGATCCTGGATTTTCTTTATGATGAGAACCACCTCTTGATTAGTGTTAGCCAATTAGCCGCATGTATGCTCCTCCCTTTATTTAGTAGAAAGGATCCTTTCTACTATGA
This sequence comes from Papaver armeniacum, assembly GCA_023531295.1. NCBI lineage: Eukaryota > Viridiplantae > Streptophyta > Magnoliopsida > Ranunculales > Papaveraceae > Papaver > Papaver armeniacum. The sequence goes on from JAJJWW010005199.1 coordinate 47,624, forward strand.
CGTTTTGTCCACCAGGGACGACCCGACGAACACGACTCAGGTCCGAGGAGTCATGCAATATACCGATATTTATTGGCGTGCCCTTCGTGAGTGCTGGTACCAGAGTAAAGGAAATACTACTTTGAAGTCTTATGACCCTTTTCTTTGATGGAAGGTCTAGCGGGAGGATTATAACCCCGCCAACTTCAATGCTACGTACGGTGATGTTATTCAGAAAAGTAACCTTCTTCCTTGGAGCGTTGGCCCCGTAGTATCCATGTTCCGCTAAGAAAATTAGGGAGGGTATGACGCCCTTCTGTCACTGGAGGAGATTAATAAGACTGGTTTGACTGTTATCCCTTATTCTGCTAAGCTACCTTTGCCAAAGCCTGATCGTATCCGTCTTGATCATGATGATCGTTGGGCTCATACTCCTCTTCGTGTGGTGGGTCCTTGGGCCTACGGTTTTACTACTGCAGATCCCAACGTCCCTCGTGTAGCTTTCTCCTTGCCTGAGAAGTATGATGGGTATATCAGCCTTGGGTTTTCAACCCTGCCGGTAACCTTCGCTTTCTTTGGAAGTTTTTAATTTCATCTTTTGCTTTCCAGTCTTTGTTTTGTTTGGTATTCTGATGGCTTTCTTTTGTAGTCTTCGTTTCTTCTGCTGGAAGTGCCCCATTATAGCTGCGAGGACTGCTCCGGGCTCTGCTGGTAATTTCGTAGCCACCAGGACTAGGAAGAGAAAGGCTTCGGCTGACGCATCTACGCCAACACCAGCGGAGGTAAGGATCATAGCCATACCTTTCACTACACCAAATTCCCAGATTAGTAATGACAATTCGTAACGACTTCTTCGTCGTTCTGAAATTCCGTTACAAATGCCGTTACGAAAAATTTGTATGATAGGGCAGACCGTTACAAATTTTTTAAAAATTGTAATAGAGTCCAGCCGTTACATGAATTTTTTTATAGGCGTGCCAACCACACGCTTCGTCACACTTGGATCGTAACCCTGGAGTGTGTGCGTGTTCCATTCACACGCTAGCTATTTTTTTCCGTCCAAGATAGGAAGTACTAGATGATATTTCCTCCCCTGCATAAGGGTTTTCTCCTCCTACCTTAGAGAATCGATTTTTCATTCTCATTCTCTCTCTTTTCTCTTCTCTTTTCTCCTCCGCCTCTCTTCATTTTTTTTTTCTTCACTGAAGATACTTAGATTCGTCATTAATTTCGGTTTTGATTTCAATTTCGATTTCATTTTCAATTTCACAGAGATCTGTTATTGATTTTCTCTATAGATACTCGTTTTTTTTTTTAATCAGGTTTGTTATGAAAACCCTAGATTCTTTTTCAGAGAGAAAGCATGGCGGCTCTGTTAATCATTCAGAGAAAGAAGATCGAGAAGATGATGCTACTGAGAAGTAGGGAAATCAATGTATGTGATTGTGTTGATTATTAATCGAATATGTGAGTGATGCAGAGATTAAATCAAGAAGACAAAGAATATCTGAGATGAAGAAATAAGCGGTTGAGCTTCGATGGAGATGATGGAAGAAAGAAGCGGTGGTATGGGTTTGAGGTAAATGGTTCAAAGTATGGGTATGTCATTGATTCAGATGAAGAAAGTTCTGTTGGTGATTGTGGTTGAATGTAAGAGATTAAATGGGTTGAAATCGAGATTTGTTGTTGATTGGAATTGAAATCTTGGTTTGCTGTGACAGAGAATGATTATGAGAAGATGGGTGTGTTGTGAAATTGAATCTGGTGTTGTCAAGAAGATGGGGTTCGAATAGGCTTAATCTTGATATTGCAGTGGTTGAATGATGGATCTGGTGGATAATGCTGGTGATTGCAGTTTGGGGGTAGTTTTGATGGTGTCTTGACATTATAGATGGGTTCAGTGGATATGTGCATACATGGCGTATAATTTGAGAAGATAATGAGCTGAACTGAAGGTGCTGATGGATGGATTCTGAAGCAACATATATTTTCAAGTGGAGAGTGTTGGTGGTCTAGATAGAAGTAGTGTTGCAGGTTAAATGTTGTTACTATTGTTTGTTGGAAATTGAGATGTTTAGATGGGATTGATGTGTGTTGTGTCCAATTCCTAGATTATGTTAGGCTGCAGACAAGAAAGATGTTCGGATTCTATGATTATTTATGTGGCTAAGTAGAACAGTGTAGGCTGCTTTCATTATTTGTTGATGAGCATTTATAATTGTTCTTCCATTTATCACCTCAGTTGAATATTATGGACCGTGGCACTGATGCTCGTAATCTTTTGCTTGGAAAAGTTATCCCTCTCCAGTTTGGTTATGTAGGTGTTGTTAATCAATGCCAAGAGGTAATTTTCCCTCCTATAATTGGAAGTTTCTTGTAAGTTTGTTAGCATGACATGAAGTTGGAGGTAGTCTAAGGTTGATAGTTGATACTTGTGGTAGAATTTGATTTCACACAAGATGTAGATTTATTGTGTATGTCTGCATTGTATAAGTACTGTTAGTGATACCTTTCTTCATGACGTGTATGAATGCCCTCAGTGACATGTATATTATATACATTAAGTTAGTCATTTTCCTACCTTTGTTATCCTTTGGTATTGGATGGTGTATTTTGTTTTTAAAGATTTAATGGTTTTTCATATAATTTTGTAAGTGTTGAGCATCTAATAATATGCATGTTATGAATAGGATATTATGCAAAACCGCAGTATCAAGGATGCACTTGCTTACGAGGAGAAGTTTTTTCGTAATTGACCTGTAAATCCTATTTCCACCAGCTTGGTTTTTGTGGATATTTTGGATTTTTGTAGTAATTCTCTTTATGTATGCTTATGATTGTTATGCATTACAGGTATATAGTAGCCTTTCTGATCAATGTGGAGTACCTCAGTTAGCGAAGAAATTGTATCAGGTACAACCATTGACTATTTTGAGGAAAAGATCAATCTTGTCATGATCTGGTTTCTCTGATGATAATAAGCCCTATGGTTAAGTGCCTTTTGAACATTAACTTTTCAATGTTTAGTTTGAGTATGGAATATCACACAAATTTGTCCTGGTTGATATCAATATCTTATAATGCATAATTTTTGGCTGATACCATTTACTAATGCAGATTACTAGCACTTGGAAGATGGAATATAACACGGACTAGAAGGAAATTCAGCAGTGTTTTCTTCCTTGGAATGATGGTGAGACACTGTTTTTATTATAGCTTGTGATGCAGTTCCTTTGGTCGGCATGTGCTGGCGACGAGAGTCCTAAAGTAACTGGCCAATGTCTTGGAGCACTTATTTTCAAAATGTCGTGTAATAAGATAGTAAGTTCTAGTCATTAAGTGATTTATCATCATTGATGGGTTTGTGTGATGGCAGGTTGGCCATCTAGGTGCAGTGGCTCAAAAATATCAGGCGATTTCACAGAATGGGTCATCTGACTTATTTGCCAAGGAAGGTCAAGATCTTCGTGGTTTGTTTTAGAAATATAGCCTTAGTAATTTTTCAGCTCTCAAAGATACATGGCAATGTTATCTTAAATCAAATTAGGGTTAAGCACTATAGATTATGAACACTTGCATGCTCAAAGGCTTCTTCGAAAAATCCAAACTTGACAATAATATTAGGTTATATATACGTTCGAGCATGTGTGTGCAGTGATGATAATAAAATGAATTTTTGTGGTGCAGTTTGCTCCATCGGCATGGCGATTGGTTCAATCGTTGGATGTGCCATTAGTGAATGACTTGGGATATACAAAGTGCTATGTTCATTGTCTTCAGGTGTGGGGACTTCCTTGCTATTTTCCTTTGTTAATGTATTGATCCAATTCTAGAACCATAAGCACAAATTTTGTTGGTTCTCTTGAAACTCAGTATGTTTGATGTGATGTCTATTGTACATGTCAGTGGTCTTCCAAAGCCATCAAGTAAGCTTTGATGCTCCAACTGTTGATCTTCAAAAGGTTTATAAGAGTTATCAAACTGGAAGAAATCTTGCTAGTTGTTGAGGAGATCAATATACTCTTCTATGGTAGGAACTAGAGACTTGAAAGAATTCTTAGATCCTTATACCTTGTAAGATTTTCCATTTTCCGTGACACAATATGTAAGATTTCACTATTTGGATACTATGCACACATAAAAATTTATGAATTCTTTTAGCTATGAGTAAAAAATTAAGAATAGAACAAGTTATTGTTGTTGAATGGTGATTGAACCTTGGTTGGATTGAATTCTGTATTCATTAAGGCCGAATCGAATTGTCGGTGGATATTGACTTGGTCAAAATTGGTCAATATTGACTGGCGTTAATTTTTTTTTGTTACGAAAAAATTAAGTAACGTACTAAAGTGTTTGTTCGCCACGTAGTAACGTCTCCTCGCCTATTACTAACTTTCCACGTAGTAATGACTCTAGGATGTTACAACCACGTTGTTACAAAAAATTAATGAATGCCCTAAGTCACATTACACGTGGCAATTTAGTAACGGCTCACACACATTACTAGAGCCGTTACAGCCGAAATTGCAATGACCACAAAGCCATTCTGAAATAAATGTAACACCACTTTTGCAATAGGCGGGAGCCGACAACCCGTTTAGTAACGGCTTGGTTGCTTTCTAATCCCAGAATTTGGTGTAGTGTTTGTGTTTGTAGGTTCCTTAGTATCTTGCCCCTGATCCTTAGCTGTCGCATGTGCTTTTCCATAGTCTTCCAAGAGAAAAGGCAAGTTGAAGGTTGTTATTGATGTTGGGGGAATCCGATGAGGATCCCAAGGATAGTGAGGAGGTGCGGATGGCGAAGATATGGAGGACATTGAGGACATCGGCCTCGACCCCCACCGGACGATATTGGGAAGAGTTTTCCAAGAATATCCCCAGTCCTATCCATGCTGGCTCTGTGGAGGGTGAGAACCTCCTAGTTGGTGGTGATGCTTCATTGGTGAGCCTTGTTAGTGTTCAAGTTACGACTCCTACCTTGTTGCCAAAGGTACCTTTGTTTTCTGCCCCTAGCGGAGCAATGCTTGTTTTCTCGGCTACTATTAGTGTTGTGGTTGTATCTTCCAAGAGTCTTCCTTCGTCTCATGCTACTTCGCTTCAATCGAGCGGTTCGTTTGCTAAGTGTGTTACCCCGGTGGTGAGGGTTAATAGCTCAGACTCTCAGCCGAAGAATAAGGTTGTGATTTCACTGTCCAACTTCTCCTTCAATGCTACACCCACCTCATTAGGGAGCTCTCAATCTTTTTCTACTGCCCCTGTTAGCAAAGTTGTTGGACCTCCACCCTCATCACCGGATTGGACCGTAATGGGCAATCTTCCTTCTGCTGGTGATATGGACTTAGATGGAGCTCAAGATTTTTCTTCGGCTCCTATCTTATCCACCATGCCATCTCTTCGTCGTGGTGAGGGCTCAATACTCGTGCCCCATTCTCCGCTCTCCAAGCGATTGGTGGAGTTGTTGATAAGTCCGAGAAGGGTAAGCAACCCGAGAGTTTCGGCCTTTGTAGTTCGATGATGCTATTATTGAAGCCATTTTGCGGGATTCAAAGGGTCCCTTTCTGCACGAGGTTGATCGTCATCATCCCGGCTAGTTCTTTTGAGGTAGCTTCGCAGTTGGATGTGTTGTACGCTAGTATCGTGTGGCTAAGGATCTATTATTTGACCCGGACTATCTTCTCTCTAGTCAGAGCTTTGGTGAAACCGCAGGGGGTAGTATCCAAGAGATGGACGCCTTTATAGACACCTACGTACGCTGATTTCCTTCCTCTTCTTTCACTGTTCTCAGTAGGTGATTCTTACCTTACTGCTTCGCACTTTGTTTTGAATCTTCGTCTGTTCTTCTGCTCATTTGTTTCCGGATTTGCAAATAAATAGATGTTGGCTGCACCTTGTTCAAGTTATATAGGGCTAAGCGTACTCACTTGAGTGCTCTGCTGGAGCGTGTTCGTCAATAAAAAGCCCTTGTTAGCACACGTCAACCTTCGTCCAGTGATGCTGCTTGTGCTGTTAAGGTATCTTCATTGGAGGATAATCTGAGAAAGACTCAGAGATCCTTGGAGGCTTGTCTCGTTAGCTATTGCGAGAGCTAACAATGATGCTAAAGTTATTGAGGATGGGCGCAAAGTCTGCCGATTCTCGCCTGGTACATTGAGTCTTCCAAACCCATAAGTTCGTTTATTCTTTCCCTTAGCTTTTCTTACTTTCGTTTGGTTGCATAGTCCCGAGATAAACTATGCACACACCCGGTAGCTCTAGTGATCATAGACATCTTCGGAGAGCAGGTAGCCAAGTTGACCTCGATGTTTGGTATTATCGAGAGGAAGAAGTATGATAGGTTAATGAACGTGATTGTTCATAATGAGGCCCAACTTTCTCTTGAATCGCTCATAACGCGGATCTTGTGAAGCAGAATGGCTTTGCTCGTGAAGAATGTGATGAAGCCCTTAAGTGGAAAGAGGGTCTTATTTTTAAAGCAAAAGGAGGATATTGGCGTAGTTGAGAAAACACCTCTCATCCCAAGAAATCATCCATAAGAAATATCACACAGATTTTGAAGATATTTGTGCTTCATTGGCTAAGGTTACTGCTGAGCCTAATGTTTTGTCTTCTAAGGTCTGTTCTCTTAAGGATACGTCGAAGTTGGCTCCACGTCATCTTCCATGTCCCACACATTCTTGGTTAAAATATTGGAATAGTTATAGAATGTTTACCAAGTTTTATCCTCTCGAGAATGCTTCGCTCGGATTGATGTTGATGACCTCGGTTGAGCAGAGATACCCTTGTAGATGATCTTAGGCTTATTTGAGGTGGACCTTGCCGAGGCCTAGCATAGTTTAGAAGAATCCCTTAGTCATGCAGGAGGTAGCTTAGGGTCCTTATCCTCTAGCAGCATTCTTTGTATCCTTTGTTGCTTCTTCTCATTACTTACACCCTTTGTACTTACAGGTCTCAAGAAGCAGCTGGTGGGTGCAAATTCCAAGATTAGCCGTCTTGAGGGTCAAATATCTTCGTTGGAGATATCTCTTGATTTGATCTTTGCGCTAAGTTCAAGGCTGAGGCTCTTCAGCAAGATAACGATAAGCTTAGTGCTCAGACGATGGAGCTACGTCAAAAATCGGCTTCAGATCTGGAGGCTCAATCTTCTCATATGAAGGTGCAATTTTGAGCGTTCGCCATCGATTATATCAATGATGCCTTTGCGGGAAGCGAGATCCAAGTCGAAGGAGTCGTCTTTCCTAGTCTTCCTTACCCTTGATTTCGTTGTATCCGACTTAGCTTAATCGAACTCTTTGTTGCATTATGCCCCAGTTAAGGTGCCTTTGTGTTGTCTCCTTTCCTTGAAACAATGCTTCGTGATGGTTTGAACCTTCTTTATCTCGCAACTTTTAAGACATGTCAGGTCGTATTTTGGTAACATTACTATTTTACCCATGTATTTGTAGAGCGTATTGTGTCTAATTGATTGCACAATCAAGTCATCACAAGGTGCTAAGGTATGCTTAACCTTTGGTGGAACATTCATCGTCCTACCTAAGTATCCTTTGGCAGGAAAGTGCGAAGTGGTGGCGAAGGTTCCTACGTGGGCAATACTTTTCTGTAACCCTACGCGTTCAGCCATGAGACCGCTTTCGTGTGTCAATCCGTCAAAATTAATTTCACTTTCTTACGCACTAAATTTAAATGAAGCACAAGGTAAGGAAGAGTTCGTATCCACAGAGAGGCGTTTGTTGTTATGTAAATTTAAGTTTCTAAAATAACCCAAGGTATGTTTGTTGTTTAAGAAATAAAAGTAGTTGAAAGCAAAGTAAATAGTTTGAGAAATCAATAAGGAGAAGATATTGGTCAAGGGATAGTATCATTCACAAACATGTATTTTCATCAATGATTAGAATTGGTATTTTAATCTCGTATTTATTAAAAGTCCTAGGATATCTTGATCGCAAGTATAACCCGTTAATTCCCTGTTTTCATCACAACCACATTAAAAGATGCATATGTGAATTCTTCGTCGAAAGCAACCTAAAGTGTAAAAGCACAATTAAGTTTAACTCCCTAAGAGCATTAAGATTTATGGAATAAGACTCATCAATGCAAACGAATGTGTAAAAGCACTAGACGTTTTAACAAAAGTTATGACTCACTTGTGACTAGTAGGATGTATCACTACAAGCACTAACCACAATTATGCTACTTAGAATCGGGGATAAACAACTTTTTCGTATTGAAAACCCTAATATAGCTCTAGAGATGAACACAAATCGGATTGATTCCGGACTCAACCTAACAAGTTTTCAAATCTTATAACACTATTAATTGTGAATCACAAACAATAATTATCGAGACAAAACTAATTCATTGAATCAAAAGCATGTTGAGAAATCAACTTTTATCCCATAACCAATAATATGTTTAGCTACTCATAGCTATGGAGTTCATCATCATCAATATTCAATAATAAAACAAGGAGGAAGAAGAAGAACAAAACCAAACCCTAGAAGTGTAAACAAAAGTGGCTCTCCAAAAGAATTCCCAAAAAAGATATGATAAGATTTTTCCAAAAATTGTAGAATTCCTCTTTTTATAGTCTTTTTCTCCTTCCAAAACTAGGTTTTGTCTTCAAAGTCCATTAGATGTAAATCCACCAAGCCCACGAGAGAGAGAAACCCATGTAGAAAATATGTCCAAAAAGATCGTCGCCGGAAAACTGGGATTATGGTCGGAAATCCGCCGGAAAGTCGCCGGAAATCGGCTCCGGTGACCGGCAAAGTCCGCCCGGTCACCAGTCAACTGAATCAAATCGGTCGGGTCAACGGGTCAAAGTGAGTCGGGCGAGTCAACTCAGGTCAGACCGAGTTGTGTGAGTCAAGGTGAGTCAGCAACTGACTCGGTGATTGGTTTCTTCGAGTGGTTGTCGTGCCGTAACAGTTTGCTGTGCCATTGCACTTTTGTTTGCATGATCTTGTGCTTCACCAAAGACATCAGCCATGATGGCTATTCAAGCCTGCACCACCACTTCCAAAGATGCCATGGAACTTTAAACCCCAGGATACATCTCGCCATCTCACTCGGTCTTTATCGTAACCCATACTACCCAGCTTGACTCATGACAATCAAACAACTCCTCCTCAGTTTCATGCCATTGCGAGTCTTTACAACCACTAGCCTCACCATCTGAGCACCCAAACCTGTAGCCATTACAATGCTAGCCATCTCTGTAATTCACTTAATCTTAGCTGCCACCACCACAGACCCAGGCCTGCAATCCAGTTCCAATGCCTGTTTGACATCATGAAGAGCTGGTAAGTCTTGTAACTCAATTTTGCTTCTTCATCTCCTCTCGCAATCATTCATCTTTTTCCCATAAACAAGACTACCACCGCTATATCATTGCCACAACCATTGCAAAGCACCAAATCCAACCAGCTGCTACCTGCCCTTCTAGTTCAAGCTTCCACCTTGCCTGACTTTCACAGCCCCTAGCACTCTGCCAGAAATCCCATATTCTGCAGCTTCATCTTCTCCCTGAGCTCCATCATTGCCCTGCAGCTCAGCTTGCCAATCACAGCTGAGTCATCCCACTAGAAATGCCATATTCTGCAGCTCAAATTGTACTCACTCAATGTCATCCAACCTACCATTCCACCACAGACCCATTCAAGCAACACCAGCACATGCTCCAGCCCATGACAATCACCATCTGCAATTTCCCTGACATCAATTGCAGCTCAGCTCCAATCCAGCTGAACCTCCAATGCAAATCATTCAAGCAATCAGCCTCAGCATCACTGTTTAACCATGAGCCATTCCCATCCATACTCTGACCATCAACTCCATTCCAAGCTTCATCCAAGCTCATTTGCTTGTGCTTTGCCCTGTAATCCCAGCCATGAGAGCTGTACCCTGCAATTCTGCCAACACCAGTCTTTTACCTAATTTTCTCAGCCATGCCAAGATCCTCTGGGCTAACCTCAAAGCTCAATGGCATCAGATCACCTTCTCACACAGCCAAAATGCCTGCTCCAGCCTTCTTGCCATTTTACCCAGTGACCACCAATTCAGCTCTGCCACAAATCCCATATCAGCAGACTCATACACAAAACTAGCATCAGTTCACACAAGCTCAGGCCAACATTATCAACAGCACTGCCATCTTTTCCTGCAATAGGAGCTCAAGCTTTCTTGCTTCTCCATTCAATTCATTAACAACACCAGTCCATCTCGAATTCCAACATACCCATCACTCAACATCCAACACTCAACATCAAAGATCCGGGTCTACTTCACTGAACCACCCATTTAAATCTCGAGTTCAAATCCTTTCCTCTCTGATGTAAGTCTTCACAGGCTTCGATTCACCAACAGAGGCCCTTGCTTCCTCTCAATTGACAGACCCATTCGAATCCCCTCACAGCTGCTTCCATTTCCAGAACAACCAAAAATCTCTTCCTGAGTTCAATCAACAGAATCATCAGAGCCTTGACTTGCCTGCTTCTCGATCTATGCTCTTGTTCTTCTCAGTTCAGCCTCAATTCGAATCCAGAACATAAGCTGCAAACTAAACCCTCACTGAATCCGAATTTCCCCATTAAGCAGCAACAGAAATCGATGGCATCAACTTCAACTCTCGAACTCAACTCAACAACAGTCAACCTCACAAACCCATATCGATCTTGGTTTTCCGTGAGAGAAGACTCTCGTTAGCAGCAGCAATCATAGCTCTCTCTCAATTTCGGTTTAGTAGCAAAGCAGCCATTTGTGAATTCCATTTCTCAATTCTCTCGATCTCGATTTGGTGAGACTGACTGACCATGTTTAGTTTGGTGAAAACACATTGAATGAAAAATGAAATCGAACTTGATTTCGATTTAGGGTATAGGAAAGGGAATGACTAATCCCACTCGAATGAAAGATAAGGGGTTACCAGTCATGACTCTAGGCACCCAGCTGTTCCCGTTAAGGGCTGACTAGCTCAAACATGGCCTGTCGGTTTCATGTATCCGACAAGCTCATCCATAGGTTTCGCTCGTAACTTCCTCAGGCGCAGTCGGATTGACTTCAAGCTCTCGCCGTTAGCTTCATATCTCCGTTCTTGCTCGCGCTTTAGCCCGCTGCTCCACATATAGCTCGCCTGTGAGATGACAATTTCGCCCTTTGGCCCAATTTGAATAATTTCTTCTTCTTTTCCTCCGTGCGACTCCATTGCACCTGATAACTCAAAAGCAAACATAAGATACATAATTCACACGAAAAATAGCAAAGAAAGCATAAACTCTATATAGTAAATACGGTGTATTCTACACCTATCAGATTCCCCCACACTTAGACTTTGCTAGTCCTCGAGCAAATCAAACAAAACAAAAATAAAAATACAACAACTCCGTGACGTCGAGGCTACGGTTAATTTTAGCATAAATAACAAGCCTTTAAACCCCTAGGTGTCCCTAGTGGACGAGTTATAGTCTCGTGAAGGTTTACTAGAGATATACCTACAAAACCTATATTTCAAACTCCGTCTATTCTTGACAAATCAATGAATGAATCCAAATTGACTACAGGAGGAGGTACCTTGCAAATTCAATTCAATTATTAGTAAATAAACTCTAATTAGATAGTCGAACAAGCCACAATACTCGGAAACTAACAAACCACAATCACAATGAAAAGATTAAGAAGATGGATAAAGATGTAGATGTTGGCGGATATTCACAAGTGTTCGATGTTTCCCATATCTGTCTGAAGGTCCCTGCTAAGATGAACCTAATCCTATTGGATTGAGCTACTTAGTGCTGAATGCTACATCAATCAATTGGCATATACAAGGGAACCAAAAGTGACTTTATTCAACACAATAATATATATATATATTTTTATTTTTATTTTTTTGAAAAGATTGGATCAAACTGGATCCAATTATTTAGACGGCATGATTAGATCTTTTGGATCCAAGCGCATGCTTCTTGTCAGCAAGTACATGATAGTTGCCTTGGATCCCGCATTCCACGCTTGTTTAGGCGACGGAGACGGGGACTACGTTTCACATATCTTGCTATTCCCAAGTGTCTTTTTATTCCGTTTTGGTCTATTGGTCGGTCCTTTTTTTTTTTTCTTTTTTTTTTTTCATTTTTTTTTTTTTTTTTTTTCAATTTTTTTTTTCTTTTTTTTTTTTTATTTTTTTTCTTTTTCTAGTAACTCAACCACTCTATTTCATCCTAGCAGTAATAACACGTCGATTTTTAGTGACCCACCAAAGCACTTAGAGAACAATAGATAAACATGGAAAAATAAAAAAATAGAATGTGATATGGTGATATTCCGAGATATGGTAACAACTATCATATAATTTGTGATTTCTGAGCTATGTTCGTCCCGTTTAGTTAATTGGTTCCTCAACTCCTGCATTCAAAATGGTTTCATCCAATAATGGTGTCATCCTAAAGGCACAAGTTCTAGATTTCGGAGTTCAAAAAGCACAATTTTTTTTTTTTTGGTTTTTCTATTTTTCTGATTTTTTTTTTTTTTTTTTTATATAAAACAAACTAAAACATATAAATGCTCCCCCACACTTAAACTTTACATTGTCCTCAATGTAAAATTGAATCATCCAAAGTAAGTCAAGGTGGGAAATCCTAATAAGAAATCAGCAAAAACAAAGAAAACAAAAAAGAAAAACTAAAAACAAGAAAAGAAATAAATACAAGACAAGAAATACTCATCGTTTGGGTTGCCTCCCAATTAGCGCTTGGTTTAAAGTCGTCACCCGACTATCTCCTTGCTTTCTATGACTCCTCCGGAGGAGCACATCCACAAAGTTAACTCCTTCCACCACCTCGGAAGTGAAGTTCTCATAATATGGTTTCAACCGGTGCCCATTAACTTTAAGTTCTTTCCCCGTAGCTATACTACGAATTTCCACCGCACCATGAGAAAACACATTAGTAACAATAAAAGGTCCGATCCATCGTGACCTTAATTTACAGGAAATAAATGCAAGCGAGAATTAAACAAAAGCACTTTTCTGCCCAATACAAAATTGTTTCCTAGAAATCATGTTATCATGGAATGCTTTCGTCTTTTCTTTGTAAATCGTGAGCTTTCAAATGCATCATTGCGAAGCTCCTCTAGCTCTTGAAGTTGTAACTTCCTTTGCTTTCCAGCCCCATCCATCTCCATGTTGCATTGTTTAATAGCCCAAAACGCCTTATGCTCAATTTCCACGGGTAAGTGACAAGGTTTACCATACACAAGCCTAAAAGGAGACATTCCAATAGGTGTTTTATATGCGGTTCTATACGCCCACAAAGCATCATTGAGTCGCATGCTCCAATCCTTCCTTGTTGGATTCACCGTCTTTTCTAGAATTGATTTCACCTCCCGGTTCGACACCTCGGCTTGTCCATTGGTTTGGGGATGATAAGGTGTTGCAATCTTATGCGACACATTGTACTTCCTTAACAAGCTTTGCAAGAACCTGTTTTTGAAGTGAGAACCCCCATCGCTAATTATCGCTCTTGGAATTCCAAACCTTGCAAAAATATTAGCTTGCACAAAATCTGAAACAACTTTAGAATCATTAGTTGGGGTGGCTTTAGCTTCCACCCATTTCGAGACATAATCAACCGCAAGTAAGATATAAAAATTCCCATGGGAGTTGACAAAAGGCCCCATAAAATCAATACCCCATACATCAAAAACTTCAATAAATTGAATAAAAGTTTGTGGCATTTGATTTCGGACACCTAGATTGCCGGTTCTTTGACACCTATCACAAGTTGTACAAAATATATGTGCATCCTTAAACAAAGTTGGCCAATAAAAACCACTTTCAAGTACCTTGTGCGCTGTTCTCTTACTCCCAAAATGTCCTCCGCAAGCATAAGAGTGACAAAAAGACAAGATAGAGTTAAATTCGGTTTCGGGCACGCACCTTCGTATTACTTGGTCACTACCATGTTTCCATAAGTATGGATCATCCCATATGTATTGGTTCCCTAACCTCTTAAGTTTGTCCCTCTCAAGACGAGACAAGTTGTGGGATTTGTTTAGAAACTAAGTAATTGACAATATCGGCATACCATGGTTCTCCAAGGGCAATTGAGAAAAGTTGCTCATCCGGGAAACTTTCACGCAACGGGATAGTCTCCTTGTCCACAGCAATTCGGCTCAAGTGATCCGCAACGGTGTTCTCAATCCCTTTCTTGTCTTTGATTTCAATATCAAACTCTTGCAAGAGTAAAATCCATCGTATGAGCCTCGGTTTCGCCTCTTTCTTTGTAAGCAAGTACTTAAGCGCTGCATGATCAGAAAAGACAACAACTTTTGTACCAATTAGATAAGAGCGAAACTTTTCTAAAGCAAAAACAATGGCTAATAACTCCTTTTCAGTGGTTGTGTAGTTTTGTTGAGCCTCATTTAACGTTCTAGAAGCATAATAGATAGCATGAGGAAGCCTCCCCACACGTTGCCCAAGCACCGCACCAACCGCATAATCACTAGCATCACACATGAGTTCAAACGGCTTACTCCAATCCGGTGGTTTAATGATAGGGGCTGAAATCAAAAGTTCTTTCAAACGATTGAATGCCGCCATACATTTCTCATCAAAGTCAAAAACCACATCTTTTTGCAATAAGTTACATAGTGGTGACGCTATTTTGGAAAAGTCCTTGATGAACCTACGATAGAAACCTGCATGACCAAGAAAAGAACGTATCTCCCTCACCGTAGTGGGAGGGGTTAGAGCACGAATAAGGTCTATCTTAGATTTATCAACTTCCAAACCTTTAGAAGATATTATATGGCCTAAAACTATGCCATGAGTTACCATGAAATGGCACTTCTCCCAATTTAGCACAAGATTTGTTTCAACACATCGTTCAAGGATTAGAGACAAATTGTTCAAGCAAAGGTCAAAAGAATCACCAAAGACACTAAAGTCATCCATGAACACTTCGATTATGTTTTCAACATATTCCGAAAAGATACTCACCATACACCTTTGAAAAGTAGCCGGAGCATTGCATAGGCCAAAAGGCATCCTTCTATAAGCAAAAGTACCGAAAGGACAAGTGAAAGTGGTTTTCTCTTGGTCCTCGGTGCTATCACAATCGATTATAACCGAATAGCCATCAAGAAAGCAATAGTATGAGTGTCGGCTAAACGTTCAAGCATTTGATCAATAAAAGGTAAAGGAAAGTGATCTTTTCTAGTGGTGGCATTCAATTTTCTATAATCAATACAAACCCTCCAACCGGTTTGCACACGAGTTGGGACAAGTTCATTCTTATCATTCTCCACCACCGTTACTCCCGATTTCTTTGGTACCACTTGTACCGGGCTTACCCACTTGCTATCGGATATGGGGTAGATAACACCCACTTCCAAAAGCTTGAGTATCTCCTTTTTCACAACTTCCATCATTGGTGGATTCAAACGACGTTGCGCGTCCCTTTTAGGCTTTGCATCATCCTCCAAACGAATTTTGTGCATACAAACGGCAGGGCTAATACCCTTGATATCGGCAATTGTCCATCCTATGGCCGTCTTGTACTTCCTTAGCACCCTTAGAAGTTTTTGCTCTTGTAAATCACTAAGCTTGTTAGAAACAATCACCTAGGTAACTCTTCATTATCACCCAAGTACAAGTACTTAAGGTGGTCGGGAAGAGGTTTCAATTCTAAAATCGGAGATTTAATAATTGAAGGTACAAGCTTTTCATCACTGCATGGTAAAGAAATAAAAGAGATATTATGAGTTTTCGGGCATTCTTGTAGTGAATTAAGATCACCAAGAGCTTCCTTGACTTCATTACCACACTCTACACCATTATCCATGGATGTAGTTAACACGGTTTCCAAAGCATCATCACCGTTTAATTCAAACATTTGTTGTGCCAATGTATCCATCACATCAATGGAGAAACAAGAGTGGACATCGCTAGGATATCTCATCGTCTCGAAAATGTTGAAACGTATTATTTCTCCATCAAACTCCATAGTTAGCGTTCCCTTATCCACATCAATTATGGTTTTCGCCGTTTTCATGAAAGGACGCCCAAGAAGCAATGGAAGAGATGAGTCCGGTGAACTTCATCCATCTCTAACACACAAAAGTCCGCAGGAAATACAAGTTGATTAACCTGCACAAGAACATCCTCAACAATACCCATTGGGTAGACATTAGAGCGATCGGCTAATTGCAATACAATTTCAGCCTTTTTAAGAGGACCAAGATCAAGTGAATTATACATTGACGCAGGCATAACATTAACGGAAGCACCTAAGTCCAACATAGCTTTGTGAAAAGTTTTGTTACCAATTGTGACGGGAATGTCAAAACTACCCGGATCCTTGCACTTAAGTGGGAGTTTGTGTTGTAAGATTGCCGAAGCATTCTCCCCCACACTAAGCACTTCATTACCTTTGAGCCTTTGTTTGTTGGTACACAAGTCCTTCAACACCTTTGCATACTTTGGAACTTGCTTGATAGCATCAATGAGTGGTATGTTCACATGGATCTTTTTGAGAACGTCTAAAATCTCCTTTTCTAATTCCGCCTTCTTAGAACTTGCAAATCTGCGAGGAAAAGGTAGAGGAGGAACATAAGTAGAAACCGGAGTTTTAGAGTTAGAAATAGGTACCTCAGAAGTTTGGGGAGAATCCTCGACTTTCTCCTCCAAAACAGTTCCTTTGGTGTCTCCACCTTGCCCGAATCAAGCAACTTCGGGTTGCACAAGTTGTGTACCGCTTCTCAACGTAATGGCATTGACACCCTCTTTTGGGTTAATAGGTTGAGAAGGAAGTCTCCCACTATTTTGTGCCTTCAAATTGTTGATATCAACCGCCATGGAGCCCATTTGTGTTTGCAACTCCTTAATAGCACTCTTAGTCTCTTGTTGACTCTCTTTGAACATGGTAGAAATACCTTGCATAAAAGTTTGAAGCTTTGCATCAATATCAACACCTTGATTTTGTGATTGTTGTGCTTGAGGTTCTTTGAAATTGTTGCCTCTATTTGGAATTGTTGTTGTTGAGGTTGAAATCCACTTGAAGAGTTGAAAGTAGGTTGTTGAACCGCTCCTTGTTTGTTAGCATAGCTAAAATTGGGGTGATCTCTCCATCCCGGATTATAAGTGTTGGAGTAGGGATCATACCGTCTTGGTTGATTCGGAAAGATCGCATTAGCTTGCTCGTCTTCATAAGATTGAGAAGAAGTTGGTACAACCGCGGCTGCAACTTGTTGAAGCATTGCGTTCATGTTACCCATTTGTTGACGAAGTTCCTCCACCTCGCTCACTTCATTCACCCTTCTTAGAATCACATCCGAACCACGACTTAAAATTGTTGTGAGTTCGCTGCCATGTTTTCAATCAACTCTCTAGCTTGTGCCACCGTCTTGCTAACTAGTGCACCACCACCCGCAGCGTCAATAAGATTCCTATCACTTGATTGGAGTCCTTCATAGAAGTATTGGATGATCATAGCGTCACTAAATTGGTGGTGAGGGCAGCTTGCAACCAATCTCTTGTACCGTTCCCAACATTCATATAAGGATTCTCCCACGTTTTGCTTCATCCCACAAATTTCTTTGCGAATTTGAGTAGCCTTGGATGCAGGAAAATATCTCTCCAAAAAGAGTTTCTTCAACCCATTCCATGTTGTGACACTGAGGGAGGTAAATAGTACAACCAATCCTTAGCACTGTCCATTAAAGAGAAACGGAAAACCTTCAACATTGCACCATCCGCCTCAACATTTGCTGGAAGCATAGCCGTGACAATGGTGTGGAAGTCCAAAAGATGTTTGTTAGGATCTTCATTCACCATGCCATGGAATTTAGGTAATTCTCGAAGCAACCCCGGCTTTATCTCAAAAGTAGAGTTCGTTTGAATACACCCCTGTTGTGTATCAAGCCTATGAGAAGCTAAGTCCTTGAGTGAACGATTTGCATCACCCATTGTTTCGTCTCCTTCTCGTTGGAAAATCTCTTCTCCTACTTCCTCCTCGTGCTCGTCCGTTGTGCCTTTACTTGGTTGGAGTATTGTGCCGCGTCTAGTAGCTATCCCGCACCTTGGATAATTCCAATCCTTAGAAGCCGAGAGATTATGCACTGCAAACAATTCTCGCAAACAAGTGAGAAACAAGACAAGAAACGAAAAGCAAAGATAAAAGCAGAAATTGTAAAAAGAAACTAAAAACTTAATAACAAGCCGTATGCCTCCTGACAACGGCGCCAAAATTTGACCGTGTGTCAATCCGTCAAAATTAATTTCACTTTCTTACGCACTAAATTTAAATGAAGCACAAGGTAAGGAAGAGTTCGTATCCACGAGAGGCGTTTGTTGTTATGTAAATTTCAGTTTCTAAAATAACCCAAGGTATGTTTGTTGTTTAAGAAATAAAAGTAGTTGAAAGCAAAGTAAATAGTTTGAGAAATCAATAAGGAGAAGATATTGGTCAAGGGATAGTATCATTCACAAACATGTATTTTCATCAATGATTAGAATTGGTATTTTAATCTCGTATTTATTAAAAGTCCTAGGATATCTTGATCGCAAGTATAACCCGTTAATTCCTGTTTTCATCACAACCACATTAAAAGATGCATATGTGAATTCTTCGTCGAAAGCAACCTAAAGTGTAAAAGCACAATTAAGTTTAACTCCCTAAGAGCATTAAGATTTATGGAATAAGACTCATCAATGCAAACGAATGTGTAAAAGCACTAGACGTTTTAACAAAAGTTATGATTCACTTGTGACTAGTAGGATGTATCACTACAAGCACTAACCACAATTATGCTACTTAGAATCAGGGATAAACAACTTTTTCGTATTGAAAACCCTAATATAGCTCTAGAGATGAACACAAATCGGATTGATTACGGACTCAACCTAACAAGTTTTCAAATCTTATAACACTATTAATTGTGAATCACAAACAATAATTACTGAGACAAAACTAATTCATTGAATCAAAAGCATGTTGAGAAATCAACTTTTATCCCATAACCAATAATATGTTTAGCTACTCATAGCTATGGAGTTCATCATCATCAATATTCAATAATAAAACAAGGAGGAAGAAGAAGAACAAAACCAAACCCTAGAAGTGTAAACAAAAGTGGCTCTCCAAAAGAATTCCCAAAAAAGATAAGATAAGATATTTCCAAAAATTGTAGAATTCCTCTTTTTATAGTCTTTTTCTCCTTCCAAAACTAGGTTTTGTCTTCAAAGTCCATTAGATGTAAATCCACCAAGCCCACGAGAGAGAGAAACCCATGTAGAAAATATGTCCAAAAAGATCGTCGCCGGAAAACTGGGATTATGGTCGGAAATCCGCCGGAAAGTCGCCGGAAATCGGCTCCGGTGACCGGCAAAGTCCGCCGGTCACCGATCCAATCAATCAAATCGGTCGGGTCAACGGGTCAAAGTGAATCGGGCGAGTCAACTCAGTCAGACCGAGTTGTGTGAGTCAAGGTGAGTCGAGCAAGCGACTCGGTGATTGGTTTCCGAGTGGTTGTCGAGGCCGTAACCGGTTGCCGTGCCATTGCACTTTTGCTGCATGATCTTGTGCTTCACCAGCACATCAGCCATGATGGCTATTCAAGCTGCACCACCACTTCCAGCATGCCATGGAACTTTAAACCCCAGGATACATCTCTGCTATCTCACTCGGTCTATCGTAACCCATACTAACTTGACTCATGACAATCAAACAACTCCTCCTCAGTTTCATGCCATTGCCAGAGTCTTTACAACCACTAGCCTCACCATCTGAGCACCCAAACCTGTAGCCATTACAATGCTAGCCATCTCTGTAATTCACTTAATCTTAGCCTGCCACCACCACAGACCCAGGCCTGCAATCCAGTTCCAATGCCTGTTTGACATCATGAAGAGCTGGTAAGTCTTGTAACTCAGCTGCTTCTTCATCTCCTCTGCAATCATTCATCTTTTTCCCATAAACAGCACTACCACCTGCTATATCATTGCCACAACCATTGCAGCACCAAATCCAACCAGCTGCTACCTGCCCTTCTAGTTCAAGCTTCCACCTTGCCTGACTTTCACAGCCCCTAGCACTCTGCCAGAAATCCCATATTCTGCAGCTTCATCTTCTCCCTGAGCTCCATCATTGCCCTGCAGCTCAGCTTGCCAATCACAGCTGAGTCATCCCACTAGAAATGCCATATTCTGCAGCTCAAATTGTACTCACTCAATGTCATCCAACCTACCATTCCACCACAGACCCATTCAAGCAACACCAAAGACATGCTCCACCCATGACAATCACCATCCGCAATTTCCACGACATCAATTTGCGGCTCGGCTCCAATCCAAATTTGAACCTCCAATGCAAATCATTCAAGCAATCAGCCTCAGCACCACTGTTTAACCATGAGCCATTCCCATCCATACTCTGACCATCAACTCCATTCCAAGCTTCATCCAAGCTCATTTGCTTGTGCTTTGCCCTGTAATCCCAGCCATGAGAGCTGTACCCTGCAATTCTGCCAACACCAGTCTTTTACCTAATTTTCTCAGCCATGCCAAGATCCTCTGGGCTAACCTCAAAGCTCAATGGCATCAGATCACCTTCTCACACAGCCAAAATGCCTGCTCCAGCCTTCTTGCCATTTTACCCAGTGACCACCAATTCAGCTCTGCCACAAATCCCATATCAGCAGACTCATACACAAAACTAGCATCAGTTCACACAAGCTCAGGCCAACATTATCAACAGCACTGCCATCTTTTCCTGCAATAGGAGCTCAAGCTTTCTTGCTTCTCCATTCAATTCATTAACAACACCAGGTCCATCTGAATTCCAACATACCCATCAGCTCAACATCCAACACTCAACATCACAGCATCTCTGGTCTACTTCACTGAACCACCCATTTAAATCTCGAGTTCAAATCCTTTCCTCTCTGATGTAAGTCTTCACAGGCTTCGATTCACCAACAGAGGCCCTTGCTTCCTCTCAATTGACAGACCCATTCGAATCCCCTCACAGCTGCTTCCATTTCCAGAACAACCAAAAATCTCTTCCTGAGTTCAATCAACAGAATCATCAGAGCCTTGACTTGCCTGCTTCTCGATCTATGCTCTTGTTCTTCTCAGTTCAGCCTCAATTCGAATCCAGAACATAAGCTGCAAACTAAACCCTCTCACCGAATCCGAATTTCCCCATTAAGCAAAGAACGTAAATCGATGGCATCAACTTCAACTCTCGAACTCAACTCAACAACAAATCAACCTCACAAACCCATATCGATCTTGGTTTTCCGAGAAGACTCTCGTTTAGCAGCAGCAATCATAGCTCTCTCTCAATTTCTGGTTTAGTAGCAAGCAGCCTTTGTGAATTCCATTTCTCAATTCTCTCGATCTCGATTTCAAGTAGACATGACCATGTTTAGTTTCGGTGAAAACACATTGAATGAAAAATGAAATCGAACTTGATTTCGATTTAGGGTATAGGAAAGGGAATGACTAATCCCACTCGAATGAAACAGATAAGGGGTTACCCAGTCATGACTCTAGGCACCCAATTGTTCCGTTAAGGGTGACTAGCTCAAACATGGCCTGTCGGTTTCATGTATCCGACAAGCTCATCCATAGGTTTCGCTCGTAACTTCCTCAAAGTGTGCATCGGATTGACTTCAAGCTCTCGCCGTTAGCTTCATATCTCCGTTCTTGCTCGCCGCCTTTCAGCCTGCTCCACATATAGCTCGCCTGTGAGATGACAATTTCGCCCTTTGGCCCAATTTGAATAATTTCTTCTTCTTTTCCTCCGTGCGACTCCATTGCACCTGATAACTCAAAAGCAAACATAAGATACATAATTCACACGAAAAATAGCAAAGAAAGCATAAACTCTATATAGTAAATACGGTGTATTCTACACCTATCCAAGAATGGAGTTTCTCCGTAGCCGCCCTTCTTGTAGTTCGATAGGCCCATAGGACATTGTGCAATTATTCGCACCATCTCTTTTTGTACACTCCTAGCTTCTTCTTTAAGTTCACCGCTATAGTTTTGTTGGTTGCCTCTGCTTTTCCATTGCTCTTAAGATATATAGGAGTAGACTTGTTCTTCTGAATGTTTAAAGTATCAAACAACATTTCGATGTTTTTTCCTTGCAATTGTTTGTCATTGTCTGAAACTATGGCGGCTGGTATTCCGAACCTGCATATGATTTGCTCAAACAAGAATTTAAAGACGTCCGTGTCCCTAATTCTTGTTAAAGGCTTTGCTTCCACCCACTTGGTGAAATAATCTATAGCCACGATAAGGTATTTTCTTTTCGAGGTTCCCTCTATCAAGGGTCCGACAATATCAACCCCCCATATGATAAATGGTAAGGGCTGATGAATGAGCTAAGCTTCTTTGCTGGTGCTTTGATCTTTCTGGCAAAGATTTGGCATCTTTCACACCGCTTAGCCACGTTCTTTGAGTCTTCGTCCATGCTTAGCCAATAGTATCCTTTCATTTTGTCTTTGATCTCCAAGGATCTTCTTCCTCTGTGGTTTCCTGCATCCCCGCTGTGTATATCGTGGAGTATTTTCCTCCCTTCTGTTCGTGAGAGGCACCGCATTAGAGGTCCGAGAAATGACCTTCTATAGAGTATTCCTTCACGAAGGTTGTACATTATTGCTTTTCATTCTAGCTTCCGAGCTTCCTTAACATCGGCTGGTAAGGTACCTTTGTCTAGATACTAGTGGATTGGAATCCTCCAATCATCTTCTGCTTCATCTCCATTGTCTTCATCTGACATGGATTGGTCCTCGTCAGATTCCTCAGCTTCGTTATCTGATTCTTTCATTTTTTTCATTTGCTTCTTTATCAGCTTCTCTCATAGTAGAGTTTGGACAAAGCAAAGGTCTCTTGATTGTCTGAGATGGGTCCTTCTATCAAAGGTTCGTAGATCCTTCCAATTTGCAGGGTGGTGTTTCTATCTTTTAGCATAGAGGATATAAATGCCAAGGCATCGCGTGTCTGTTGTCTTTCGACATACATGCCCGATTTATACGTTGTTGATATTTGACGCATGCTCGAGCTAGATTTAAGTGCGGAGATAGCACTAGATCCAAAGTTTGGTATTTGAGTTCGATTTGCCTAATGACCAGATTTTGTGAATCACTAGTTAACCGAACATCGATAAGCCTAGCTCCCGCGCCAAGCGTAAGCCATGTATGATCGCTCGTATTCCGTGATATTATTGGTCTATTGCTCGAATTCTAACCTGAATGTGTAGATGAGTCGGTCCCCAGTGGGGGTTGTTATTACAATCCCTATGCTTTCGCCCTCTCCGTTGGAGAAGCCGTCTACGAATATCTCCCATCTTCGTGAATTCTGAGGTTCCAGCAGATCTTCTGGTTCTTAATAGTCTTCCTCCATTCCGGGATGTCGTCTATCTCGCTTCGTCGAGAGGTAGATCGCTTGAAAAGTCCGCCAAGATCTGTGCTCTCACCTTTCTAGTTTCAAAGATTATGTGAAACTGTTTGATCATGGCATTCCATTTTGCCACCCTTCCAATTTTCTCAGTGTTATCGAGGATTTGCCCTATCTGAGCCATCGTGAAGACTCGGATGGTATGTGCGTCAAAATATATCCTTATTTTTTGTGTTGCCACTACTAAGGCATATAAAAGTTGCTCCATCTTGGTGTAGTTAAGCTCCGCTGAACTGACTGTCTTGCTGATGTAATAGATGGGGTTTTCTCCTTTCCCTTGGTCTCGTACCAATACTGCGCTCATAGCGTAGCTTGTTTGTGCTAAGTACAAGGTAAGTATTTCACCTGGCTTCGGCTTTTTTAGTACATGTACTGAAACCAAGTATTCCTTGATTTTTTGGAGGGCTTGCTCGCACTCCGTGGTACACATGAACCTGCTTCCTTTCCTCAGTGTGTCGAAGAATGCATTGCATTTGTCCGATGACCTTGATATATATGAATCTTCCCATGGAGGCTAAGATTCCATTTAGCTTTTGTACTTCTTTTAGTGTTTTTGGAGATGGAATCTTCATTATTGCTCTGACCCTTTAGGGGTCCACTTCTATTCCTCGCTTAGTTACCAAGTACCCTAGGAATTTTCCGAGGTTACTCCAAACGTGCATTTCCTGGGATTTACTTTCATGTGAAAGTTTTTCATGGCTTCAAATATCTCCCTTAGGTCTGACAGGTGATTTTTCGCCTCTTTGCTCTTAACTAGCATGTCGTCCACGTAGACATCCGGGTATCTTGCATATCCATGGCTTAAAGATTTTGTCTACCAATTGCTGGTATGTTGTCCCCGCGTTCTTTAGTCCAAGGCATCCTTGTATAACAATACAAGCCTCGTGGGGTAGAGAACACAGTATGCTCCTGGTCTTCTTCTGCAAGGGCGATTTGGTTGTAACCAGAGTAGTCATCATGAAGGATAATCTCTGGTGACCTTCGGTTGCGTTGACCAGCTAGTCAATATTTGGCAAATGGGTCATTTATCCTGGGCACGCCTCCTTGTTGAGATTGCTAAAGTTGATGCAAATGTGGGATATTTGACTTCTCGTATGAATCCCGTTTGCTATGAGCTTTTGCAACTCCTTTTCTATCGCCTCTTGGTAGATATCTTCCACCTTGCGGATACGTTGTTTGAATGGTGGCATTTCCGGTTTGAGACGAAGATGGTGGGAGACCAAATTCGGGTCAATTCTAGGCATGTATTCCATTGACCATGCGAAGATATCTGTGTGATCCCGTAGTAGCCTTTTTTTGGTTGCATCTCCTCGTCCTCTTCTAGTAAAGTTCCGATGTTGATCATCTTTGGTTCCGCCTCTTCCGATGTTGATTTTCTTTGTCGGTTCCACCAGTGAGAGAGTTTGTTTCGAGGACGTCGAGGAGTTCTTTCTGTAATTGTCATTTGGGTGAGACATCCGCTGCTGGTGTTGCGGATGTACTTGCTTTCTGAACTGAGGGGGCTTCGGGTACTTTGAAGCTTCAGTCCTTTACTTCGCTGGCATTTGCCTTTCGTCTTTTTCTTTCGTGTTGTTGTGCGGCAACTCTTTGTTCGTTGATCCTAACCTCCGCTAGATTGCATAACCTTGCATCTTGTTGATCACCTTTGATTTCATTTCACCCATGGGTGTAGGGAATCGAAGGTATTTGTGATAGGTCATTTGTTTCCTCTCAACCGATGGACCCATAGTTGTCACATGATGACATTGTAGGACGAAGGTGTTCCACAACAAAGAACCTTGTATTGGTTACTAAGGGTCCTGCGCGTACCTGCAAGACGATTTCTCCTTTTGGTCTAGAGACTGCTCTGTTAAAACCGTATATTGTGCAAGTGGATGAATCCATCTGCTCATCTGTCAAACCCATATGTAAGTAAGGTTCGTAGAACAATACATTTAACGAGCTTCCCCCATCAATGAGGGCCTTCGTAATATTCCACCCATGTATTGGTAGAGTGATTACAAGTGGATCGTTGTGCATCTCGACTTCCTGGTTGACGTCTTTTGTTGAGAATGTTAATGGCGTGGCCATCCATTCTTCCCAAGTGGTATTGGGTGGTCTACTTAGCTTGAACACCTCGTGGGCTTCTAACTTTCTCCGGTTTCGAGCTAACTCGAGGATGTCTTCGAGTAACTCCTCCTGGCATCCGCTGGAGAATGTGATCATGTTGATGTATTTGCTGTCCTGAGGTAGTTCCACCCTTTTCTTGGGGGCTACTTCAGCGTCAGCCGGTTGGATTTGAACATACTCCATGAACTTGCCTTCGTCTGTGAATCTTTGAATCGTGTTCCGTAGGTGATAGCATGTGTCAGTTGTATGCCCATAGTACTGGTGGTACTCACAGTACTCCTTAGCCTCCTTTGTTTTATCTGGTTGCTTTCCCATAGTATTAGGGTAAGGAAAGCCCGGCTTTGGTCCCTCATTGCTTAGAATGTGAGAGAATGTTGTATTCAGCTTTGTGTAGATTTTATCTACAAATTCTTCTCTTCCTTTTCCTCTACCTTTGCCATCTCCGTATTTGGATCTTTTGTCTCGAGAACTGGTTCTGCCCCCGACTTCGTTTTTCCGCTTAGGTATCTCCATAATTGGTTCTAGAGAGTTGGTTCGCTGCGGAGTTGTTGTTGTATTAGTTTGCGCCCTGGGGTTTTCCTTCTGGATTTCTTCAAGTCTGATGTAACGATCTTGGACGACCCTAAGCTCTCATTCGGAAGCTAGGGCTCGGTTGTGAAGCTCCACGAAGATAGCTGAGGTTCTATCAAGTCCGTACTTATAGCAGTTAATGCTAATTTCTGGATTGACCTTCCCGATTGCTTGGCACGTCTTCTGCCACCTTGTCCTATGTATTGCATTAATGCTTTGAGGGTCGATATCTAAAGTAACTAACCCCGCCTTTGTTGACTTGTTGTACATGTATGTCTCCAAAAACACCGTAGACAATTGCTCAAAAGAGTCAATTGAGTTTGCTGGTAAATTGTCATACCATGCCAATGTTGATCCCATCAAGATTGCAGGGAAGTATCTACAAAGTACTACCTCATCTCTTTCCCAATGGGCAAGGACACGAGTGTTGTAGCGTAGGTGGGCTGCGAGATCAGAGGTACCGTTGTATGCCTGAAATGTGGGTACCGAGCATTTCGCAAGGATGGGTTCCCTCAAAATGCGAAAAGACCACGGAGATGTTGTCGCTTCTTGTAGCACTTGTTCCCGTCTTGCGCCTGCGTGGACGGTTTTTAGTCCTTGTATCTCCTTCCGCATCTTCTCTATTTGATCCATAACCATGTTCACATTGTGAGTATCTCTGGAAAATGCCTCATCATAGTAGGACTGAGAAGGCTTGTATGTTGGATCTGTTTTATCTGGATCGTGGCATGTTTTTTTGGCTCCCCCCGGTGGGTTAGCCTTTGGTGGGTTAAGATCCACCCTTCGTCTTCCTGAGATAGCTCCGTCTCACGCCTCTTAAACAAAGGGTGAGTTTGGGAACCTTCGATCTGTACGTCCAGCATATCTTTTAGATTCTGGTTTTCCTGGGTCATCACGTGCATTGCATCCTCATGCTCCTTGTTATGCAGTAGCAAAGTTGCTACTTGTGCTGCCATTTGATCTTCATTGTGGATTCACCACCCGAGGAGTCTTTGTCGGCGGATCCTAAGAGTCATCCACTCCTTCTTCTATGACCGGAGCGTCGGGATCTATACGGATCGGGGTTAGGTTTCCCAAACCCTCGTCCCGTAGGAACTAAGGTTTTGGGTGACCCTGCGTTGGCCGCATGTGGCTGCGTTATATTGGGATGCTCCGGTAACGGCATGTCGTAAAGTGGTTGTGCTCCCGATGTTTGCCCCATCCCTTCAGCAGGAATAGGTGGCTTGTTAGCGACTGTTCTTCTTGTTATTTCACTTTTCCCGTCATCTGCTTCTGTTCTTTGGTTCGCTTGAGATGGATTTTTAGATCTTCTTCTTGTGACTGCTGGTCGTGAGCTTGTTGGTACGTCACTTGGTTTCTGCATGGTTTAGGCCTTTGACTATCCTGTTGACACAGAAAAAACTGGAAAAATCTGCTACTTGGATGCCTTCGTTAAAAACAGCAATTAATGCTCTAACACAGAAGACGGCTAAGCAGCTTTTTCAGAAAAAAGGACTGAAATGACGTCTTGAAAGGCAGGTATTAAATTTCTTATAACACCCTTGGAAAGAACAACCTTAAATGTTGAAAACCAATTAAAAATGGGGTGTCAGATCTCCCAAAAAACAAGGCTATTAAATGCTTTAGAAAATCTTTTTCCTTAAAATCTCACTGAGATTCCTCTGCAGTCAGAGGTACTCAGATCTAAAGGATGCCTTGTCGGAAAAGGCTGTTTTAGTATAAAACAAAAGTTTAACATTATGTGAGTGCGTTTTTGCGTAAAACTTTGTTGATCTGTGATGTGGTAAGCCCTTAGAGTCTATGAACTCCAAGAACATACGTAAATAACGGATGAACAAATCACTAGAATGTGAGATTCATCGTTGTAGAGCAAAGATCTCTTCGTTATAGAAGATGTGTAAGTTAAGAATAAAGGAATATGAAAACTCAAGCTGGTGAGCAAAACCTTCTAGCGCCAAACTGTGACTACTAATTTCCCCATAGTCTACGTAACGTATACAACTCAGAGAATTGGATACTAAGTAGTATTGATGCCTCTGTTGAACTGATAATGCTAAGTAGTAAAAGATACTCAAGATCACAATAATAACGAAGAACACAAATATAACGTAAATGATGCTAAGTTATCATGAGACATAAGAGATTACGTGGTTCGACTTTCGTCTATATCCACATGGTAATGAGTGATTGTTTTGTATTAAGTTATGGTGGTTACAAAGATCTTAAATGCTTCCCAAAGTAATAGAGAGAACTCAAGTTGAAGTAAATACTTAAGTTCTAAATATTAAAGAGGTATAAGCTTAAGACTATATCTTCTCTCCTAGATATTGAATGCCATGGTTTGTTGGTGAAGCTTGGTATTTATAGTCCCTTCTGCTCCAGATACATCTTTGTTGTCTATGGGTCCATCGTTCTCTAATATACCTTCCGTACAAATGGTACCTTCGTTCACCGCGTGTTTTCTCCAGTCGGACTCTGCCACCTCAGCTAACCCACATTCCTTCGGGAACTTCCCCGCCTCAGTACAGATTGTACCTTCGTTCACCGCTAGCCTCTGCCAGTCAGGTTCCGCCACATCATCTCTCTCCTCGTGCTTTTATTATGCGCGTAGATAAGAGATTTGTGCCTTTAATGATGATTAGATATGTCATCTACCTCTGTCCCTTCGCTAGCTGCCTCTCTCTAGACTAGGCTTTATTTTTTCCATCTTGGCCGTCGAGGTATCCCTTCTCGAGATGAGATAAAGTAGATCTGCGAAGGTATCCCCTGCTACTTAGGTTTCTCTATATAGCGAGGGCTACACAGTTATCTTGTATGCGACCACTAAGATCGTGACACGTGCTCCGCGGAATATTGGTATTCACAATATTTTATGAATCAATGTTCTAAGGAAAGGTGGTGTATATGTATCTCTGTCAAAGAGCGTCCAAGATTGTCCTGCATTTCGGACGGTAAAAATTATGCCGTGACCCCCTAACCTTGGTGTCTTCCAGACTGAACACCCTATCCTTACGACCGACTCAAAATAATTTTGTATCTTAGGTAAAAATTGATTCCTATTGAACTGGCTTTCCTAATCTTGTAGTAAATCGAACAATTTCCTCACTAAGTAATCCAGAACCAAACCGATAAAAATAGAATGATCAGATACATCCGATTCAAAAATACCAATTACCTCTAATTTAAACACCAGCAGCAGCTCTAAATGAATGAATCCTCCTTGAAAAGAACTACAATAACATGGATATAATAAGATTGAATTCCCTCCAAAATCAAGGTATGGTTGGCTTCATAGAGTTTGAGGTTGAGGCAAGGTTGAAGATAAAGAGGAGAAAAAAAAAGTATGGTTAGGTTTCTCTATCGAGTTGCACACTCTCAGCTCGAATGAGAAAAAATAATTACCTCGAATCTGATATCGGCCATAGGATCGCATCTAGACGGCCCCGAATTACTTCCGCCGCAGTCTTCCCAGGCCATAGGATCATTCAATCTAGCGATGACGAATGAGTACCCAAACATAACGACCACATTTCATTTTGTCCATTATTAATTATAGTGACTGATTTCTCACTTATGCACCCATGACTCGACTTTGGTCATTACATACGTGGTCCACCCTGTTAGGCCGAGTTCTTGTCTTTACACGTGAGGGGGGGCGTGGAAGGACAATAGTCCCACATCACTTGAATATTAGTCTCCTTATCATCTTTAGCTTTTGCAAAATTAATTGTATCTTTGTACATCACAAAATTGGAAAACTTCAATAAGAACAATTGGAAATATAACAATCTGATATATCAAATAAAGAAGGAAGGAGTTATTTAGTTCAAAGAGCGGTTGAGATCGATCGAAATTATGGGCAGTATAAATTATACCTCGGTTTCATAAGAATTCACATAACCGCCCCGGCTACGAAGTGGTCGGGCCACATCAATTTTGTATGTGGCCCCTCTTCATTTTTTGACACCTATTTCAATAAAAAACCTTCCCCTCCAAATCCCCGTAATTGTTTCACTTTTTGAGAAAATGTAAGAAGTTATAGAAAGAAAAAAGAAAAACAGTTACGTAATAAAATTATTTTTTCCGAACTTTACAGGTCATCATCGACCACATCGTAGCCACCATCACATAACTAATTCTTAACCATGTTTCTAGTAGACTCTAGCCAACCCTTCGGCCTTAGCTTACTATGGAGATACGATTTATAATTAGTCATACATATTTATTAAAAGAAAAAACATCATAGATATAAAAATACACTGCTAATTATTCCCAACAACTAACTATCTATGTAGCCCGAATAAAAAAGATTCATATATCCAGGATATAACCATTAGGTACCTGTTGATGGTGGTTTTTAAACAAAGGGTAAAATCGTAAAACCCCAAATAACCTAATGTCACCAGTGACACATTTATTAGAACATTTAATGCGTGTAGTCAGTAATTAATAGAGGGTATTTTTTCAAATTAGGGTTACAACGAACAAAACCCTAATTAACCTCCGTGCCAATGGCAAATCATGCCAGCCACACCTAGCCCGAGCTAGCCGCATCTCTATGCCAATGGCAAATCATGCCAGCCATACCAAACGCGCCGAAGCATGCCAACCATGCTAGCCGCACCTCCGTGCCAATGGCAAATCATGCCAGCCACACCTAGCCCGAGCTAGACGCATCTCTATGCCAATGGAAAACCATGTCAGCCATACCAAACGCGCCGAAGCATGCCAACCATGCTATCCGCACCTCCGTGCCAATGGCGAATCATGCCACCACATCTATCCCGAGCTAGACGCATCTCTATGCCAATGGCAAACCATGCCACCATACCAAACGCGCCGCGAAGCATGCCAACCATGCTAGCCGCACCTCCGTGCCAATGGCAAATCATGCCACCACACCTAGCCCAAGCTAGCCGTGATCTCTATGCCAATGGCAAATCATGCCGACGCCATACCAAGCGCACCGAAGCATACCAACCATGCTAGCCGCACCTCCGTGCCAATGGCAAATCATGCCAGCCACACCTAGCCCAAGCTAGACGCATCTCTATGCCAATGGCAAATCATGCCAGCCATACCAAAATGCACCGAAGCATGCCAACCATGCTAGCCGCACCTCCGTGCCAATGGCAAATCATGCCAGCCACACTTAACCCGAGCTAGCCGCGCCATGCCAAACACACTCGCCTTGGCCCTAGCTACACCGGTCACGCCACGCCAAGCCAAACACCCTTACCTTGGCCCTAGTCACGCCATGCCAAGCCAAACACCCTTACCTTGGCCCTCACGCGCCATGCCAAAGTAGCGCCCGCACCTAGGCTTGCAAACCATGCAACCTAGGCCAAATTGGCCACGCGTGCCATTGGCACATGCCAACATGCGTCACTGGTAGCTTTTCCTACCAAGGCCACGCCCCTAACGGCCATGCATTCCATTGGCACATGCCAACACGCCGCCGGTAGCTTTTTCCTACCAAGGCCACGGCCCAAACGGCCACGCATGCCATTGGCACATGCCAACACACCGCTGGTAGCTTTTCCTACAAGGCCACGACCCTAACACGGCCACGCGTGCCATTGGCACATGCCAACACAACACGCTGGTAGCTTTTCCTACCAAGGCCACGGCCCTAACGGCCACGCATGCCATTGGCACATGCCAACACGCTCGCCGGTAGGTTTTCCTACCAAGGCCACGGCCCTAACGGCCACGCATGCCATTGGCACATGCCAACACGCTCGCTGATAGCTTTTCCTACCAAGGCTACGACCCTAAACGGCCACGCATGCTATTGGCACATGCCAACACGCTATTTGGGTAGACTTCATCACCTAGTCGTGCCCCTAACGCACACTTAGGTAGCCTAACTTTCAAGCCGTGCAACTTAGGCCAACTTGGCCGTACGCGCCATTGGTACATGCCAAAACCCACGCTGGTAGCCTAACTCGCAAACCATGCAACCTACCACCAAGGCATTCCGCACATGCCACACACGCCACTAGCAGCTCTGGCATTGCCACTTATACTCAACATACAACCTACCACCAAGGCATTCCGTACATGCCATTGGCACATGCCACACACGCCACTAGCAGCTCTGGCATTGCCACTTACACTCAACGTACAACCTACCACCAAGGCGTTCCACACGTGCCATCGGCACATGCCACGCACGCCACTAGCAGCTCTGGCATTGCCACTTGCGCTCGACGTACAACCCGCAACAAAGGCATTCCGCACATGCCAATGGCACATGCCACACGCGCCACTAGCAGCGCCACTTGCACTCAAGGTGCAACCAACACTCGAGATATCAACACAAACTGGGGGATGCTTTCTAGGGTTTTGGTTTGGCGGTCACAGCATGCAGCGTACACTACGCTCACATTAAGAAAGCGTGAATAGGAATAAAGCGGTCAAATAAAAGAGGAAATAATGGTGAAAACGTTTTCACCCATTAACACCATGCGGTTACCACCTCCTCCCATTATTTCACCCTTTACTCTCTTCCTTCATGAGGCCAGGTAAGTACGTTTCAATCTCGACTTGTATAAATAGGTCTTACCTATTTCCACCAGACGACAGTGTCTCAGCCAGAGAAAAATACTACACTCTCGGAAAAGGCAACTTTGCAAGCTCTCCAAAAAGCTTTCATCTCTTGCAAGCTACGAAGCTTCCACTTTCTCATACAAGTCGAGACACTACTCTCCTGCACTATTCTGGTCTCAACACCTTTCTTTGCTTCCCTCCCCAAATCAACCCTTCTCCTCCACTTTGTGACCGAAGCAAGTCCTGGGAACGGCCATTTCTTGGTTTAGGCCGGACTTGTGATTGATCTCTCGAATCTATAAAGTGCTCACATGCAAAGACATTTGTTTAGGGTTTGAACCAGTTTCTCACTCACCTACCGAATTTACGAAATCGTGAAACGATTTTTACCCATAAACAGTACCGTCACATGAAATATTGTCTTCACACATCTTCTTCTTCCTTGAAACTAAATCTAGGGTTACTCGAGTTGCACATGATACCCTAAGAAGTTCTAATACTGAAAAGCTTGAGGATACAATGGAGAATAAATACTTTGATGTTAATTACTGTGTAAACCGAGAAATATCAGATTGATATAAACTGAGAAGAAAATCTTGTATTGATGAAAGTAAAGTTGCAGAGAAATTATTGTTTCAGAAAGTATTAATACACCAATTATTACAAGACTTTATTGACCAATAGCTATAGACCTTGACTTGACAGACTTGACTTGGCACACTAATATTCTAATGATTCCCCCTCAAGTTGATACAGTACATCACGGAGAAACTTGAATAGTAAAAAGAAAGAAAAACACAAACTCAAGTCAAGTTACAACATTGTGCCGGATAGCTAAACCAGAAAATAATGCAGAGTTGTTGTCAGAAGAGAGTTCTTCTTCACAAGCAAGACATGAAGAATTCTGATACTCAAGATCTTCAACAGCGGCACTTGAAGTATCTCCCAAAATTTGTTGAAGTAATGAAAGAAAAGTAGGTGAACATAAGCCTTTGGACTAGAAGAAACATTAGATGGAGAATTAGTAGATAGTTCAATAATAGCAGGAGATAAATCAGAATCAGTATTAACTGCAGGAGAAGATGTGGAAGAAATAGAAGGAATAGACTCTTTAGAATAAAGAATTCATGTTCTGAAAATACAACATTTCTAGAGATATGAACTTTTCTTGACAAAGGATCATAACATTTATATCAAAGGCCTATATCCTATAAAAACACATTTCACAGATTTTGGAGATAGTTTATTTGGTCTTGAATGACCAAGAAAAGGATAGCAAACAGTGCAAAAAACTCTCAAGAAACTATAATCAGGTAAAGTATGATGAATAACTTCAAATGGAGATTAATTTTGTAGAATAGGAGTTGGAGTTCTATTTATAACATATAGTTGGCAGTTAAGAAAGCATCATACCAAAAAGATTTAGAACAAGATGCATTGAAAAGTAAGGTATTTCCCATTTCAGTTATGTGCCTATGCTTTCTCTCAAAGAAGGCCATTTTGCTCAGTGTTCTGGGGACAAGAAATTCTCAAATTTATACTATTTGCATAAGCTCCTAGAGTACCTTTAACAAGTTCACTAGCACCATCTGTTTGAAAAGATTTATCTTTGTTGAAAACAAATTTGCAGTTAAATTTTTGAAATGAATGAAGCATTTTAAAACATCAGTTTTCAATTCCATTGGATAAATCCAGTGAAACCTACTAAAATCATCTATAAAAAAATGTAGTATTTATAGCCTTGCAAAGAATAAATTGGAGATGGAACCCATTCATCACAATGAATTAAAGACAAAGGAATGAGAGCATGAGATGGAGATAATTGGAAAGGTAACCTTTTGCTTTTGGAAATTTGACAAGAATGCCACAAAGAATGAGGTGACTTTGAAGAATGAACAATAATATGCTTAAAGAATGGAGTTGATTTAAAAATTTTGTAAAGGATGACCTAACCTATTGTGCCAAATTTCATGAGAAGCATGAATAGCAGACAAAGCATGTTGTAAAACAGAAGAAGAAATGGGATATAGATTGTTGACTATTCTACCCTTTGCCAAAAGTGCATCAGTGGACAAGTCTCTAATTAACCTAAAGGATATCCAATCTAAAGTAACACTTGTTATCAGAAGTAAACTGCCATACTGAGAATAGATTGTGTTTCATATCAGGCACATGCAGAATATTCTTCAATTCAAAGCTAGTATGTGGAGTATGTAAGCTAGAATTTCCAGTTAATGCAATGGATAAGAACTTACCATTTCCAATCCTGACTGCATCCTTGCCTTTGTAATTTGAAGGATTCTGCAATAATGATGAATCTCCAATCATATGAGCTGATGCTCCGTAATAAAGCCGTAATGGAAAATTGAGGGATCATCATTAATGTGAATTGAATTTGTATGTTGAATAGTAAAAGCTTGAGGAGCAATAGAAGTAGAAGCTCCATTATCTGTCTATTGAGCCTTAGAAATACCAACAAAAACAGAATTTGATGGAGTCTAAAATGATACATGCTTGCATAATGGCCCTTCTTTCTGCAAATTTGACAGTCAACTTGAGATCAATCCATCCCTCTAGAATCACCAGTAGATATAGAACCACCTCTTGTATCATTGTTATTTTGTAAACCATATGAAGTACCGCCATTCTCATCCATTTCTAATTCTATTTCCTCCACCATAAGGATACTGTGCTCCATTCTTTTTCTTGTATCCATTATTATTTGGTTGATAACCAGTGTTTGAACTAACATTTCCGCTTCTTGCATAAAGGCCAAAACTATTTTGAGAATTGAATGTTGACATAGCATCTTTGTCTTGATCAGACAGTCATTGTTCATGTGTAAATAATCTAGCCTTTAATTCACAAAAAGTATATGGAGCATCTCTATTCTGAACTGAAACTACAAAATTGTCATACTCCCTTCCCAAACCATTTAACATATGCATTATCAAATCAGATTCATTAACTTTTTCACCAATGACATCTAAGGAGTCAGCAATTGTTTTAATCTTCTGTAAATACACCAGTATATGTAAATTTCCTTTTCTAATTACAAACAATTGTGCTCTCAACATATTCTTGTGTGCCCTATACTGAGTTTTGAAGCAAGATTCAAGATGTTCCCATATTTCTCTTGTTGTAGTTAGACCAAGAACATCCCCAGAAATAGCAGATGTAAAAGTAGTTTTTAAACAACTAACTACAAATCGATCCATTTTTATCCAAGATACCCATCTTGTATTCAAACTAAGAACTCCATTAATCATTACTCTTTCCTCTGGTTCTTGAATTTCACCATTAACATGACCATATAAGTCAGTTGTGATTAAAATAGACTCAAATTGATCACGCCATAGTATAAAATTTGTATTATCTAATTTCAATGAAACAAAATTTGAGATGTTGGTGAAGGGAAGAGTAAAGTTTGACGAATTACCATCAGATGTTGTTTCAGCGGAAGACATTGTTGTTATGGTTTCTTCAAGATTGATTAATACGTTTCTTCTTTGAATCATAAAATTGTATTCCCAAGAATGAAAAACCAGAATCAAGATACATATGATCTTGATTAAAAATTTTATTGAATAAAAGTTGTTTCTGATGTGAAGAACAATTGAATCTAAACCGATTTAGATCTAAGAAATCGGCTTATTGTAAAAAGATATTGTTTGTTGTTGAAGGTATTGATGAAAATTGGTTTGATTTAGGGTTTGGATCTTTCCCTAAGCGATACCATGAGAAACATCAAATTGATAGAAAGTGAGAAGAAAATCTTA
The DNA here is from genome assembly GCA_023531295.1 of Papaver armeniacum. Classification (NCBI taxonomy): domain Eukaryota; kingdom Viridiplantae; phylum Streptophyta; class Magnoliopsida; order Ranunculales; family Papaveraceae; genus Papaver; species Papaver armeniacum. The sequence goes on from JAJJWW010005199.1 coordinate 84,064, forward strand.
TATTGATGAAAGTAAAGTTGCAGATAAATAACACTGTTTCAGACAGTATTAATACACCAATTATTATAAGACTTTATTGACCAATAGCTATAGACCTTGACTAAACAGTCAAGTCAAACTGACTTGACTTGACTTGACACACTAATATTCTTAACAAAAACTTTAAAGGCGTCAATAGGACATAAATTATCCCGCACCTCACTGCAACAAGCTACAAAATCTTGAGATAGCGTGACAGTTAGTGGAAAGTTTATTTTGCTCATTTTCCTATTTTGCTACTATACAAGTCCATACTTATATAATTGTTCTTGGACAAAATCATATTACAGCATTAGTGAATTACACCCTTTCCTTTGATTAAGCATTGTATTAGTTAAATATCCGGAGGAGACTTGAAAGTATTAGTGTAAAATATCCGCTTAGAGTACAGACTGAGTAAAATGTTTACTCTCTATCATTAGCCTTCATCACACTTATTGACATCACATAAGAAATTTAATGGACTTGAGCTAAAGTCATAATATTAGCCCTATTTTGTATGATACTAGCGTGGAATTAATGAGGTAGGTCTACATCTTTCAAAGTCGTATTATTAATTAACGTTCATCTTTTTGTTTTTCAAGAGAACAGTGAGAGTGGGTAGAATAGAAATCAAGTCTCTACCCATGTATTTCCTTAAGCACTCTTCCATAAACATCAACTATTTTAGCATCAATTATGTTATCAGCTGCAAGTTCACATTTCCCATAAGTTAATAACCGATGTTTACAAAGTGTCCACCAACACCATGGTAACTTACTTTAAGGGATTGTACTACTTTGAGTTGTAAGTCTTCTTATATCCATCGTCTCTTTTAAGTCATTATGTACTCAAAAATAAGATCTTTTGTTATTGCCGATGAAACTGATACTAGGTCTTTGAGATCCAAATAACTCGATGCTTCGCTTCTCAACTATACCCGAATTTCTCTTCTTTTAGGTAACTTTAATTCAATTTTGCATTATCAATTTGTTACTTAATAATTGTAGAGAAAGTGGTTTATATATCTTTTGTTGGAAATTTAAGGGGACAAACCAATTTAATTATTATTTTTATAACATTTAGTAGTGTCCAGCAACAACATTGTAGAATACGAACTGGAATGTTGTACCTAACATCAATTGACAATCTAGCATTTGACAGTGCGGACACAAGCAATCTCTGGTAATTTCGTGACATGGGTTTTACAAGGCCGCTTGGCATCCTTTTCTAGGAATTACTTTTTCTTTTCCCTTTAAAATGTTTCATTAAACATGCTTATATTAGAAAATAAAAAGAGTTGGAGAAACTTCCATTAAAATTTCTTTACGTGTCTCCTGATATATGCACGAATAATGTACCATGCCACATGCTGATATCCGCCACAGTCTATGTATCCCATTCTGCATAGTTTGCTTGAATATATTAAGATTATAATTCAATTTTGGGTACCGCTAATAAGTTAGTAAATTGATATGGGCTATGAAATTGAAGCCAAAGAAACAATAATAATTGAAGGGTATTAGTTTATTCTTTTCATTAGGATCCGATCCAGTTAGAGGATCTTCATTGATAAGATGTGGAAACTGGATGCAAAGCCATGTTTAATTTTTTTATCCTTGTTCTAGACTTGATGGATTTTATTCAATGCATTGAATTGAGAGAAACCCTTACATACAACAACACTAGGGTTCTGTCCCAAATTTATAATTTTTTAATCTGTTCTACCTCGACCTGCAACCCATCCCCTAAAAAAGAATCGGGTTATGAAACTAGAGCTTAAATTATTTAAAAAATAATCTAGAATATCGGTCTTTATAATAAAACCGAAGGGTATTAGTTTATTCTTATCATTAAGATTCAACCCAGTTAGAGGATCTTTATTGATAAGATGTGGAAACTGAATGCATCGCCCTATTTACTTTTTTATCCTTGTTCTAGACTTGATGGATTTTATTCAATGCAATGAATTGAGAGAAACCCTTACATACAACAACACTATGGTTCTGTCCCAAATTCACAATTTTTTAATTTGTACTACCTCGACCTGCAATTTATCCCCTAAAAAAGAATCGGGTTATGAAATTAGAGCTCAAAGTATTAAAAAATATCTAGAATATCAGTCTTTAGTACTTGACTTGAAATGGGTCCTACTAGGCGACTATTTATGTTGGTTTGTTGAGCCCAAATTTTTTGGCAACCAAGCTTAACCTACTTCAAACACAACCAACCTAATTAACTAGTATTTAAGATTCAGCCTGTTTGTGTTCTCCAAGTTATCTTGTTTTTTTTTTTATATAAATAGGGAGGATTAACCTATAAATAAAATAAATAATTTTATTATTACTAAATAAAATCAAAAGGGAATCTCCGAAGTCAGCTCTTTGGAAATTTTTTGGTGACTTACACTTCTACTTGGTTCATGCCATTGTGTTCACTTTTTTATACGGTATATTTAGTTTTCATTTTCTTTCGTTTTTTTACTTGGTCAAAAAATTATTAACAACAAACAAAATTTACAAAATATATATATAAAAAAAAACAAAAAAAAACAGGGCCAAGGTGACCCTCACAAGCTTACTAGTTATCTAAATCTATAATACCTGAATATTCAATAGATTAAATAAAGTCTAGCCTTTCGTCAAATTACTTATAACACCCGTAACAAGCAAATAACTTTGCTTTACCAAAATATTAGCTCAAAAATTTAACTTCATAATAAGGATGATGATAACAACTAAAATTATAATCTGCACAAATCGTCAGCAATCTCTATTAGATTTTGAAATGTAGATTAAAACTAACATGGTTATCATTGATTTCAATAAAATTTAATCAATAATAAAATAACAAAATAAATAAATCCACATACCAAAATAAAACATTAGATGAATGATATTACTTGGTTCGGTTATCTCGACCTACATCCACGGAGAAATACATAAGGATGAATTAGATTTGAAAATGCGGGGGTCTAACAACCACACCCAAATTCGTTTGGCAATCTGAGAGGACTTACTCCAATACACTTTCTAGAGAATCAACTAGACAGTCAGACTCAATCTAGATTAAAGTATATCAAAGAGTTTAATATCTCTAACTCTTAATTCAATCCGCAATCAACAAATAGAAATCAACGAGCTTGATTGAATATAAAAGGAGTTACTTGAACGGTACCAAAGACCAATGTTCAAGTGTCAATCAATGTAAATCAACAACCAAAGGTTGGATAGTCTAATTGATTTATCTTAACGCATAACCTGTGATATTTCAATTATATAACAAAATATAATGCGGAAAAGAAATAACACAGGCACAAGAATTTTGTTAACGAGGAAACCGCAAATGCAGAAAAACCCGGGACCTAGTCCATATTGAAAACCACACTGTATTAAGCCGCTACAGACACTAGCCTACTACCAATTAACCTCGGAATGGACTGTAGTTGAACCCTAACCAATATCACACTGATTCAAGGTACAGTTGCGCTCCTTACGTCTTTCATCCCAGCAGGATACTACGCACTTGATTCCCTTAGCTGATCTCACCCACAACTAAGAGTAGCTACGACCCAAAGTCGAAGACTTGATAGACAAATATGTCTCACACAGAAAAGTCTATAGGATTGAATAAATCTGTCTCCCAAAGAAATACCCAAGAGTTTTTGTTCTGTCTTTTGATAAATCAAGGTGAATAGGAACCAATTGATAACCCGGACTTATATTCCAGAAGAACGGCCTAGTATTATCAATCACCTCACAATAAACTTAATCGACTAGCGAAACAAGTTATTGTGGAATCACAAATGATGAGACAAAGTTTGTTTGTGATTACTTTTCTATCATGCCTATCGAAGATATAATCTCGGGCCAATTATTTCAATTACACTAAACACGATAGAAACAGCAAGATCAGATCACGCAACTACAAGGATAATAGTTGGGTCCGGCTTCACAATCCCAATGAAGTCTTCAAGTCGTTAACCTACAGGGTCTCGAGAAGAAACCTAAGGTTAAAGGAGAATCGACTCTAGTTATGCAACTAGTAACACACAAGAGGTGTGAGGATTACCTTTCCCAGTTGCTAGAGTTCTCCTTTATATAGTTTTCAAATTAGGGTTTGCAATCTAAGTTAACGTGGTAACAAAGCATCCAATAATCACCGTTGGATGAAAAACCTGATTCAACCAAGCTAATATCTTTTAACCGTTAGATCGAACTTAGCTTGTTACACACAAATGAAATGTACCCTCATTTAGGTTTATGTAACCGTACCTAAACGTGTACACCAGGTTGGTTCACAAATAGTTAACCGAGGTTATCCATATGATTACTCTCATATCAACCTTATTCATCTTAACCATAACTAGTTCAAATGACTCAAATGAAACTAGTTAAGAGTTTTTCAATTGTTTACAAAACACAATTGAAATCAAATCGGTTTGATTCACTTGAATCAATCATGAACATTATAGCCACGGTTTGCAAAGATTGCATTCCTTATGATTTAAATTTTAAGTCTATGAACTGACCGATTTGACAAAGTAACCAGCTTAAGTATGCGTACAGGTATGCTTACTTAAGCAACCGGTTTTGAGTTTGTTAAGTTTCCAAACTCAGCAGAAATTTTCGGTTCAAAAACTTCCGCCAGTATGCGTACATGTACACATACTTAAGGTGACTAGTTAAGAGTTTTTCCAAAACCAAACTCAGCAGAAATTCTCGGTTCAAGAACTTCCGCTAGTATGCATACATTTACGCATACTTAACTTGTCTTATTCACCAATTTCGTATACACATATGTATACTCTTGGCTCCCAATTTATGGACTTATACACTAATGTGCGAACACACTATATATGCTTATCAAAAGATGGTTACATCATCAACTCTTTATTTCAATCATTGAAACATTCTTCTATAATGACAATAGTCGTTTTCACATACTATTAGCATCAAAGCAATTTTCAAGATATTGAAATAATCATTGTCGAAACATTCCAAGCCTACATCAAATGATTGTATCACACAAACCATATAAGATGTTACTCGACAATTTTCTCATGATATAAGATGAACTTGGTCGAAGCGAAAGCTTACCAACACATATTTCGAGAAATATGTAAGCGATATATACTCAGCTCGAAATCTCAAATGTGTATAAAGAAAACTATATCGTAACACGACTTATGTCTCAATATAGGAGATAGTAGAAATAGACTTTCCAAGTGATAGATAAGTTCAAGTATCCACATACCTTTTGTCGAAGAAATTCCACAAGCTCCCCTTAGTAGTTCTTCGTCTTCAAGAGATGAACGTCCGGAGATTTAAGCTCAACTACACTATGTATGTCCTAGTCCGAGACAACTATAAATATGCTAGAAATCAAGACTTATAGTTTTGATGATCACTAACATTGAAAAACATGCTTGAGATAGCAACGCATGCGAGTTTGACCGAGCAATGCTCTAACAAGATTGATCATCAAAACTTTCTAAGATGATTTTACATTTACATTACACTATATTTATAGAGTTGATACGACATAAAAGACATCCTAGAACTTAACGAGAGTAATCATCTATGTAAAATACTATAAATTAATAACATAATATTTCTAAAAGTATTCTTTGATTTTATCTTCATTTCATATGCACTACATACACAGTCACGTTACCTTCTACTCAACTTCATGGTCACTTTAGCTCATTGCACAAGTACGGACGAGAAAAATATTCCAATCTTTATTTTAAGCTCCGAGGAAGATTGCCATTGTTCAAAACCTGAAGCACACTTGGATATTTAGTATTCAGGTGAAAATTTGCAATCAATGCTACAAGCATCGAAATTGTGTTATATTTTGTTTTATTTTTGAAGTATGAGTTTAAATAAACCTGGCTTGATTGGGGTATACCCAAACTAATTGGGGTATACCCAATTTTAAGTGCACATGTAACCTTACTAGGGGGAGGTCAAATTTGGTTGAAGTTACAATACTACCCTTGACCTTTATAATTCTATTACCATAATCAGTTTTTTTTTTTATTTTCATCTTCCTTCTTCTCTTCTTCTCTTCCATAACCACACCGGCTCCTCCCCACCACCACCACCAAAACTCGTCGATTAATTCGTTAACATCGTCGATTCGAAAACTCCGAGTAATCTTCATCAATGGAACCACCACAGCGTAAGGGAACTCGTATGAAAGGCGCCAATCGAAAACCCAATCAATACAACCCTGGAATTGCAAAATTAGTTCAACAAAAAGAGAAGAAAAAAACCGTCGAAGAAGAAGAGATTGAACCCGCTCAAAACGAAGAAATGGTGCGATTAAGAAATTAAGGGCCTACTTAAACTCACTCTAGTACTTCAATTTCATGTTTGCATGTCAAATTAGGTCAGAAAAATAGATTCTTTGATTTTCAGTTATTTAGCCGGCATGTTGTTTGTTTCACGACCTTGCCTGGATTTCATATTTAGTGATCCGCCGGGATGCTCTTTGGTTGAATATCTTGCCGGCGGTGTAGTATTTGTAACTGCTTTCACAGGGTCGGCAAGTTATTCAACCTATAATCTTGCCGGCGCAAATTTTATTTTTTTAAGCCGTGTCGGTTATAAACTTTTAACTTGCCGGCGGGATTTCAGTTTTTTAGCGTCTCCTGATGCCTTGAATGATAAAGGTCGGAATGGTATCTAAATAATACCACGCCGGCGTTATGTTAGCCGGTGTTGTTTTTATTATGGACGTTGCCGACTTTTGTAGTTGAAAACACAGCCATAGTTGTTAAAAGCCGGCAGGTTATTGGAATAAAACCCTCCCGAACCTTGTTTAGCCGGCTTGTTGATTAGATATCGACCCTTCCGACATTATTCCGCCGGAATGGTTATATGTGTTGAGCCTTCCGATTTATAGTTTTTTTCTTAATTGTTCTTGTTCAGGTTGCAAAAGGAAAACAAGAAAGCTCTGAAAGCTCTTAGTCCTCCTTCAAGACCTCCTCGTGTTGGTGGCAAACTCTTGACTTCAAGACATCGAGGGGCATACGTTGTGGCGGGAACGACAAAGATCCGTGTGCCGAATGATGATTATCAACCACCATCGGAACCCAGTGATTCAGACGAGACTCCAGATGAAGACCAATCAATTCCATCTGGTAGAAGAGGTGACGATGATGATGGTGATGAAAGAAATCCGGCTGCTGGAGGAGGTAACAATGATGATGGTGATCAAGACATGCCTAATGTTGGAGGAGGCAATGATGATGATAATGATGGTAATGGTAATGGAGATCAAGGTAAGGATATTCAGGATGAAATTGTTGAAAAGGCAGAGGAACAAGAAGAAGAAGAAGAAGTTGGGGAACAAACCTAATCTGCAAGTACTAGTGCAACCGGGAAGAAGAAAAGGGTTATCACTAAACCAGCTAATTCCCACATGCTTCCCTCCGAATTGAAGGTTAAATTGAAACCAAACGAGCTTCCCCGGGGGACCCCAGAAGATGGTGGACATGTTCTTTTTGGATACAAAGACTCATGGGCATGTGAAATCCAAAATACTATCGTAAGTAATCTCAATTCGTCTTTATTTTTCATTTAAGTGTGTAACTATCTTAAATTTGCGTCAAGTGTTTGTATTTCTTTTCATTTTGTGTTTTTGGTATTTAGGATCACAAGCATGCAATCCGTCTCATGAGGCGCCAAGCTTCATGTTCAGTGACTAAGACTTGAGATCTTGAGGATGAATGTGAGGAGGTGAAAGTGATTGTCAAGAACTCCGGGTTGTTGCCTGCGGTGGAGAGTTCGAATGTTGAGTATGATAGAGTTACCGTATCTGCATTCTGTGAGAGGTTCTACGGAGAGACCGATACAATGTTATTCCCATTCGGTGAGATGGCGATAACTCCCGATGATGCTCATCAAATTCTATGCTCATCAAACACCACTAACAAATGTAAGTTTGTTTTTGTATTTTTGTAGCACGAAGTCGTGAAATCGCGCTACTTGGAGGAAAAGGGGGAAGCATTCACTTTCGATGCAAGCTATCACTTCTTGGCAGAAAGAATCCTGGGAGGATAACCCAGAATACTTGGATGCCGTATCGTCTTCGGATGAGGAAGATTGATGGCTTAGCAGTTTTTGTATAGGTTTTGTGGGTAGACCTCTATGCAAACCCTCCGTTTTAATCAATGTAGTAACAAAAATTGCATGAATAAAGTGAATTAGATCTTCCGATATTCTGTTTTCTGTTTGGTATATGTATGTAAATGTCGGCAGGGTTATAAATCCTTAACATGCCGGCTACACATACGCCGGCGCTCTCATAAATTATGTGCACGCCGACTATATCATAGCCGGCGTTATAGGAGATATTTACGTGTCGACCATAAGAAAGTCGGCATAATCTTCATTCAAAGACCCTTCCCGCCACAAAACGGTACGGCGTTTTATTCATCCAAGGACCATGCGGCTAAAATTGGTCGGCATTTTATTCAAACAAATACCATGCCGGCTATATTATAGTCGCAGCACCTTATTCAAACCACGACCTTGCTTAGGCCTTGTGCATTTTCAAAACCAAAATTTTTTGATCGAAATCGAACCCATAAGGGAGATAAAAGATTTAATCTACTGAATTCATAATTTCAAAATTTTAATCTAAACTCAATTAATTAACCTAATCAGAATTTTTAGTGTTAATTAAACAAGGGCATTTTAGCCATTTAGAAAAAACAAGGTTAAGGGGTGGCTTGACTTTACTTCAAAATGACCCAATTTTGTCTCATTGGGTATACCCCAATTAATCTGGGTATACCCCAATCTCGCCAGGTAAATAAACTACTGAAAAACTATTACACGAGGACATGTGATACGAAAGGTTTTAACAAAAAAAAAAAAAAAAAATCCGAATTGGCATGCCATGAATCTACAACAATGCAGTGGAGCAGAAACTGTGTTATTGTCATATGATTTGCTTTTCTGCGGAGACTAATATCTACCCAGGTCCCACCCAAACCATAGGACTTTGACCCAATGAGCCTATGAGAAGTTGGGTGTATATATCTGAAACTTCGTCCTTAAGGAAAAAAATAAGTTAAATTTGGGCATAAATATCTGAAAACTTCCTCCCTCTTTCCTTGTTAAATCCAGAAAACCAGGAAAGAGAAAAACAATCAGACAGAGATATGGTGCGTGTTCTTAGCAATATCATGGGGGCACGCATCATCATCATCATCACCACCATCTCCTTCTTCTTCATCGTTGCAGCAAACAGTGATCAACAGATCAATTGCAGCAAAACATGTGTTGCACAAGACTGTAACAGTAAGTTCCCTTTAGATCCCAACAGTTTTGAGTTTTTGATTTATTTATTTTTGTTAATTTTTTTTTTTTGGTTAATGTAGGTGTGGGGATTCGATATGGGAAGTTTTGTGGGGTGGGTTGGACTGGGTGTCCTGGACAAAAACCATGTGATGATCTTGATGCTTGTTGTAAAGTTCATGATGAATGTGTGGAGAAAAAAGGTATGACCTTTATTTGACTGTTGAATTGACCATTGAATTTGTGAAAATTTGAAGGTGTTTTTAGAATGATTGATTTATTTTGACAAACACCCGATTTTTCGATTTTATGTGAATTTCATTGTGGAACACAAAAGATGGTAATAGGGTTCAATTTTGATTAATGATTGATACAATTGGGTTTTAGGAAGAAGGTTGAATTGCAGGTTCGTTGTGTTAATGATTGTATCAGCTAATTGGTGTGTTGATTAGTCGAAATGAGTCATTTTTTCTTTGTCTACAACATTATATTGGAGAATTAGCTATTGTGCTAGCAAGTTATTAGCTTTCCAATGTGGCGGCTATGTGGAAGCTCTAATTCTTGGTATGAGGCAGCCTCTGGGTTGCGAAGTTTAGATTGGATTAGAATCCCATTGGCACTGTTGTTTGCAGTTGGGTTGTACATGAGATAATTTTTAGCATTTTCCATTTTTCTAGATAACTGGATCCTATGCCACGTTGGAGTGCTAGCTACTAGCTAGCATGGGTGCTAGTTGTCTGGCATTTCCTTTGCTTCCAAAAATCGGGTGTCTTTTGTGGGAGTTAGCGAAACTGAATCAAACAGATGGATTGTTAATTGTTCATTTTGGAGCCGTAACATTTATAGCTTAGGCTTTGCTCTTTTCGCAAAAGTTTAAGTACATGTGTTTTTTATTTAGAATAAAAGTGTAGCTTCTAGCAATAATATTCCTGCACTACTCTGTGTGCTTTTTGGTTTTTATATTGAGTAAATTAGTGTTGACTGTTGACATGACCATTAGATTTGTAAAATTTGAAGGTGTTTTAGAATGATTAATTGATTGATTTACTTCAGTACCCATATTTCGGTTCATGTAAAATCGGTACGTTGAGATTTTAGGAAGTAAGTTAATAGAAATTTGGGTGTGTCATGTTAAGTATCATATCAGATTTTGGTGTTTGAGTGAAATAAAAGAAATTTCGTGTACAGCCATGTTGTAAGCAACTAGCTCTTGTGCTAGCAAGTTACTAGCACTGTGGTGGCTAGGAGCCCATGTTTTCAGGCCTGACAAACCCTTCGGGTGAACTGGGAAATTCAGCAGTGACCACTGCCACCTATAGTTGTTAGCAACCAGATAACACAAGAGCTAGTTTTCTAGCATATGCCTTTTTTCCTAGGCCTGAGCTAGACAACTCTGTGCTAGCAAGTTGTTAGAACTCTAATGTGGTGGCTATGTTGATGCGATGATTAACCCGTTAGGGTGTGGGATTCACTGCCACTTTGGATTGCTACTGCTGCTAGCATGGGCGGTAGTTGTCTAGCATTAACAACGTGTTTCTTTGATGGGAGATGAATTGAGATGATGGATTTTGTTCAGTCTGTAACTTTAACAAATATATTGATGAAATTGTAGCTTTTAACGATATAAGAGGTGCATTACTCGTGCTGAAAATTTGGCAGCCTTATGGGTACTATTAGAATGTGAAATCTTCCTCCTCTGTTTTGTCTGTAGAATCAGTAGGAATGCTTGACCTCTTAAACTTCCATTAATGTTCGTTTCTGGATTGCACAATTCTGCACTTACTAAGTAGGTGTGCAAATTAGAAATCGAGATTCCTGTATCAGTCTCAACACCCTCACCAATTAGATATCCAGGTATTTCTTGTGTGTTTGTCGAATAAATGCTAGTCGCAGTCAACTCTTAAGACTCTCAACACCTCTGAAATTAGATACTTGGTTACTTGTCGTATAACTATGTTTTGTGACAAGTTCTTTTACGCTTTGGATTTTCTGCAAATATCATTCATTATCTGTAGCTGGTTCGTTTGATGATTTTAAAATTCCAAAAGCTTATATATATATGTGACAGGTTGAAATTTGTGTAGTTAATTCTTGTATTACTGGGGCACAGTTCCGTTTAATTGTTATAACGAAGATGAAAGGTTCATATTGAAGATTCATAAGTATCTACACATGTTAATTTTATAACTGAACTCTATGCTCATATAAATTTGCTAGTTTTCTCCAGCAAGGTTGATGCTGATTCTGTAACTTGAATTTGTTCTTTATCAGGGATGATGAGTGTTAAATGCCATGAGAAGTTCAAGAACTGCATAAGAAAAGTTGAGAAGTCCGGGAAGACTGGATTCTCTCAAGTATGCCCTTACGAAACTGCTATGCCTACAATGATCCAAGGTATGGATATGGCCATTATGCTCAGCCAACTGGGCAGTCAAAGATTTGAACTCTAACAGAGTAAATTAAAGATACATGGGTGGAGACGAAGCATCATTCACCCACAATACTTACAGAAATATTTATTCCAACCACATTGGTTGATTTGTATTGCTATTGGAACCATTAGGATTTAACAATGAACTAGTCATAACTGATTTCGTTTCTCCGACCCATTCTCGCTCAATAGTTTTGATTTGCTTGTCTCATCATGAACTATTATCAGAAAGAAGTCATAATTTTGAAAGTTTTGTTCGTCAATCATGGGTTCCAAATATTTGTAGTTACTGTTTTCAAGTTCTGTTGCGAGTTGGTTGCTGGGTTCACTTGTTTGTAGTTTGTCTTCAGATACTAGATCCATCCGAGGAAAAAAGTGAAAGTATCACTTTTCCTGGGACGGGGGAGTAGTAAAAGGGAATTATTTATGCAAGTAATGGCTTCTGCCATATTTCATGTGCAAAAGGGAACTAAACAACATAATATCTAAAAATTAATCTACTAAATTTCATTGCACCATTGAAACAAAAGAAAAGAAGAAAAAATACTATGAAAAATTGAATGATCAGAATGAGTCTAAGCGCCAGCAACAGCCATTGTTTAAGCATGCTTCTTGAGTAGTTTGAAAACGAAGCGATCCGACGTTGAATCATAAAACATTCCAATCTCGTCGTCAACTTCTAACCCCATGGGCTTAACAAATTTAGAAATCCATTCACCTTGCAATACATAGGAATTATTACTTTTCCAATTCTTGAATACTAGTACATGAACCTTCAAAGTATCGAACTCCATGACCTTCATGGGATACCCATCAATATCATTCAACCACTGCTGCACACGTTCCTCATCCCAATACCGGAATATGTATTTCTGAACAATGTCATGAGGCAGAAGAAGTCTACTCAGTTTCCCAACATCACTCTTTTTAAGTTTTTTCTTGATTTCCCACGGACCATCATCGTTGAAGAGTGGTGTAACTTGATCATCGTATTTGTTACGTAGGGAGTGATGGTAGACAAAAGGCCTACTGGAAGATGATGCAACTGGTGCCAATTCTAATGCAGCTGCTGCCATTGAAAGAACTTGTAATAAACTCTTCTAGTTGCTTGCAAGAATTACTTGATGAATGAATGTAGCAATGGTATGGCCAGCGTACGTTGTGCTTTATTTATAGCTTTTCGTTACACTTGTAATATGATAGGAAAAGGAAATGGGTTTGTAGTATGTTCGGAAAATGAAACCGGTTTGTGGTCGGAAAGTGTTCACTTTTGGAACATATCCGAGTAACATTCAACGTTTCGGTTTCTGATTTGTTTTGATTTTTATTCCACCGCCATTTATTCCTTCCTCTTGAACCGAATTTTAATTTGCCTTCTATGTATGATTATGACTTGAGAATTATTAATTTCATGTATTTCTCGAATTTTTATTCAATGGCGGACCTAGAAGCTTGCTTTGACTAGGTCAAATAAAGGCTATGTTTGAGTCAACTTATATTTATCACTAAATATCACTCTGATAGTGTGTTTGTTTTTTGCCGATTCGGTGTTTGAATCTGACTCAGCCTTTGACTCGGCTCGAGTTACGTGTGAGGCTTTTTGTTTATTATTTTGAATCAGATCGCGTGTCAGACCTAAATCAGGATTCGGACCCATTTGAGTCAGAGAATAAAATAAACCTGACTCATGTGACCAAGCTACCGACTCACATGTTTTTGGGTCAGATGATTCAGATCTGACTCAAAAAACAAACATATTGAGTCAGACCAAGATGAGTTAGGTGATATCAGTCAAATCCAGACGAGTCAGATTCAAACGATTCAGATTAGTCAAGAAAAATCAAACAAGGTGGACAACATAAAAATGAGTGGAGTCACCAGACTCACTTGACCCCCTCTAAGTACGCCACTGGTGACACATATGAGATGTTTTATTTCGTTTTCTCACTTCTTGAACCGAATTTTATTTCGCCTCCGTATATTTATGTTTGGAACCAAACGTGCCTTTCCCTAAGGAAAAATGAAAAACATGGGATGTGACTAAAGAGGTAATCGGGTTTGCCATTCCCCGCGCGAACGGAGAGCTAACTGGTACACAAGAACCAACCACTTATCATACACCAACACATATTGCCCATCAAGTAACAACTGTTTCAAGTAAAACTAGCAACTCAAGCCAATCAAGGCAAGAAAACACGAACACCAACGACAAGTCATTCTAATTATTCACAAGGAAAAAAGTCAAGCGACCCAGAATTTAATCGTCTTGTATTTCTCAAAGTTTTGTTGAATATATTTCGATACTACATGTACACATGCCCAAATGATAACAAATTTTGAAATCGATAAAGAGTCCAATGATAACAGATTTTGAAATCAGGTCAATAACAATATCACCAAACGATTTTACTATTGTACTACAATAACACTGATAAGAACCTAGAAGATTCTTATCAAGAGGATAGATATAAGCAAGTCATAAAAATAAGTTTATAGAATAAACTATATCAAAATTCTTTTCTAACATTAAATCGACATTCTTCTAGTATTTATATAGACTCCGACTTCCAATAATAAATCTAACTTATAAAGGGAAATTGCACTAAATAACTTACGACTCAGGGAAAGACCACTTTCCTAACTTAACCTTAAAGGTTATGACCCAAACTATAGACAAACTTGACCTTACCGTAGGATTAGTCCTAGGCAATGAGGACGTTTCCTATCAATCCTACCCCCTTAAGAGCATCCTTGTCCTCAAGAACTGTGGATAACATGATAATGGTTTTTCATTAACTTCAATAGGGAGCTCGCTGGACACTTCATACCTCGGTAGTACAACTTTCTTCAAGTTTGATACATGAAAAACATGATGTATTTTTGATCCTTCCTGTAGTTCCATCCTATAAGCCACTTTGCCAATGCGCTCAAGAATCTTGTATGGACCAAAGAAATGTGGTGACAGCTTTTGAGAAGGCCTGCGAACAGTTGAAGTTTGACGATATGGTTGAAGTTTTAAATACAAAAATTCTCCTTTTTGAAACTCAATTTCAATGCGCTTTTTGTCAGCATATCGTTTCATTCGATCTCTTGCCACCTGCAAATTCTCCTTCAAATAAGCTAATATTTGATTTCGTTGTATAAGAGCTTCATCCAAATTAGTGCTCCTTGCTTCTTCAGGAACATAATTGTTAAGAGCGGGAGGTGGTACCCCATAGAGTGCTTCAAATGGTGTAACTTTTGTCGAAGTATGATAAGTCGTGTTATAATAATATTTAGCCCATGATAACCATAACGTCCATGTCTTTGGTTTATCATCAATGAAACATCTCAAATAGGCCTCTAAACACCGATGAACCACTTTAGTTTGACCATAGGTTTGAGGATGATACGAAGAACTGAGCTTGAGTTGAGTGCCTTGCAATTTGAACAACTCTTGCCAAAATCGACTTGTGAATACAACATCTCTATCTGATATGATGGTTTTTGGAAAACCATGGAGTTTAACCACAAAATCCATAAATTGATGAGCCACGGTAGCTGATGTGTAAGGATGCTTTAAAGCAACAAAGTGAGCGTATTTGGTGAATCTATCAACCACTACTAATATGATAGTCTTACCATGAGTATTTGGAAACCCGTCGATGAAGTCCATAGATATGTCAGACCAAACAGTAGTGGGTGTTTGAAGGGGCTCTAACAATCCAGATGGTGACAATGTGCTATACTTATTCCTCTGACATATATCACACCCAGCAATAAAACCCTTCACATCTTGTCTCATTCCATGCCAATATAACAACCTATTTAGCCTCTGAATAGTCTTCAAGTAATCTGAATGACCAGCAGCTGGTAATGAATAAAATTATTTCATAAGAACATCCTTCCCCTTAGACAATGGACTGACAATTAATTGGTTCTGACGTTATTTCAGTAAACCATTATCTTCAGAAAAATTCTTGGTATTAAAACTACTTTGATCTAACTTCCGTATCTTCTCAATTATCCAAGGATCAATCTTAAGATCCTATTTGAGTTCATCCATCCACGAATAATATTAATGTACATAAGATATAGCTTGTAATGTGCCAGTTCCATCATACATTCGAGATAATGCATCAGCTGCTTGATTCTTGATGCCCTTTCTGTACACAATTTCATAGTCAAATCCGAGCAGTTTGGTCATCCACTTCTGCTAAGAAGGTGTAGTGGCCTTGGCTTCCAAGAGATACCTCAAACTTTGCTGATCTGTTCAAAACAAAAACCTATGTCCAACCAAATATGACCTCCATTTGGTAACTGCATGAATGATTGCAAGTAGTTTCTTTTCATACGTTGACAGACCCAAGTGTTTAGGACCAAGTGCCTAGCTAATGAACGCAATGGGTCGCTTTTCTTGCATTAAAACAGCTCCAATACCTTTTCCACTAGAATCACTTTCAATTACGAAAGTTTTACAGAAATTAGGCAATACTTATACATGAGATGAAGTCATGGCTTCCTTGAGGGATATAAATGCTTTATTGGCTTCGTTGGACCACTTAAAGACATTTTTTTTAAGTAATTGTGTTAGTGGCGAAGTAATTTTTCCATAATCTCTTGTGAATTTTCTGTAATAACTTGTCAAACCCAGAAAACCCCTTAGTGCTTTGACGGTTGTAGGTGTTGGCCACTCTTTCATGCACTGTATCTTTGATGGATCATCAGCTACTCCTTCACGGTTTATTAGATGCCCAAGATATTCAACTCCTTCTTTTCCAAAATAACACTTGCTCAATTTCACCACCATATTTTGGGATTGTAATATCTCAAAAACAACTCGTAGATGTAACAAGTGATCATCCCATGTTTTGCTGTAAATTAATATATCATCAAAAAATACTAAGACATTTTTACGGAGCTGGTTTCGGAACATGTCATTCATTAAATGTTGGAACGTAGAAGGTGCATTCGTTAGTCTAAACGGCATCACTAGGAACTCGTAGTGCCCATCATGGGTTCTGAAAGCAGTCTTGGTTATGTGATCTTCATGCATTCGAATTTGATGATAACCTGCACGTAAATCTAACTTCGAGAAAAAACAAGCTCCATGTAGTTCATCCAATGATTCATCAATTACCGGTATAGGAAATTTATCCTTCACAGTAACAAGATTTAATGCTCTATAATCTATACACATCCTCCATGATTCATCCTTCTATTTCACCAACAATACATGTGAAGAGAAAGGACTGGTACTTGGGCATTAACCCAATATCCAATAATTCTTTGACGCAATTTTCAATTTCATTATTATGATAGTGAGCATGCCTATATGGTCGCACATTGACAAGAGTGCTATTTGGCAATAACGATATTCGATGATCATGAGTTCTTGAAGGTGGTAAAACAGTAGGGGTTGAAAATACTTCCTTGAAGTCTTCTATAATTTTGCCAATATCAGGTGAAATTTCAGACCATTTGGTTTGTGGTTGTTGTGTTTGCCGTATATGACAGACATAGCTAGGAGCTCCACTTCTTACCAGACGTTGCATCGCATGACTGGTAGCCATCCTTAGCTTATGATTTAACTCACCCATTAATCGAATGACTCTATCATCCACAATAAATTCCATTGTGAGCTTCTTAAAGTCCCAACTAATTGGACCCAAAGTTTCTAACCACTGTGCACCCAAAACAACGTCACATCCTCCAAAAGATAGTACATGAAAATCAAACACAAATTTATAGTTCTGTAATTCAAATCCTAAGCTTGGACATCTACCTAAACATGGTACTCGTGTTCCATTTGCAACCATCACTTCAAATCTCTCATCACTTAATATTTCAATTCCTAAATTCTTTGAAATTATTGGGTCAATAAAATTATTGGTGCTGCCAGAATCAATCAAAATTGTTTCCTTTTCCTTCTTTGTAGCTCCCATTACTCTCATTGTTTGAGGTGTTCGAAACCCTACTAATGCATGAACAGATATCTCACCCATCTTTTCTTCACGAAATTGCTCTTCTCCTTCTCCACTGAATGTTGGATCGTCGCCATCTTCGCCTTGCTCTCCTTCTCCCTCAATTAAGAAACTAGTTTTAGCTTTGCATTTGTGTCCTCTAAACCACTTCTCATTATAGTAATAACACAATTGTTGTTTTCGTCTTTCATTAGTTTCAGCTTGAGACAATCTTCTAGCAGGAGGGAAACTTGGTTACCTTAGTTTGAGTATTAACATTAGCTGCTACCATTGGTTGATTACTATTTCTAGCAATTTGACGTTTCAAGGAAACTTTTGCATCTTGTAATCGCGCAATGTTAACAACTTGTAGTAATGTAGTTGGGTTGAATGAAAGTGTTTCCAGACCAACTTCTTCCTTAAGTCCACTAATAAAACAACTTATAAGATAACTTTCAGGTAATCCCTTTACCTGATTAGATAATCGTTCAAACTCCTCACGAAAATCTTCAAAGTTTCCGCAACTGCTTTGCCTAAGTTTTGAAAGTTTAGATGCATAATCTCCAAGGCCGGTACTCCCGAATCTTTTTAATAATCCCTGCATGAAATTGTTTCCACGACATATCCACCATGTAATCCTGTACCCACTGGTACCATTGTGCCGCCTTTCCGTCAAGATGAAAGCTTGCCAACGTTACTTTTCATTGTCAGGAATCTTATAATACTCAAAATAGGTTTCAGCCTTACTCAACCAAGTTTCTGGTTCCTGTCCATCAAACTGTTGCAACACCATCCTAACGGACGGTCGATATTCTTTCTTCGATTCAGAAATTTGAGTCTCCAAAGCGTTCAATTTATATTGTAATTCATTGAGTTGTTTCTCCATCTTCCTCTTTTTTGTTCGTGTGTAATGTTGTTTGATCATAAACTAGATGAACCTGGCTATACCAATTGATAAGAACCTATAAGATTCTTATCAAGAGGATAGACAAAAGCAAGTCGTAAAAATAAGTTTATGAATAAACTATATCAAAAATTCTTCTCTAACGACATTCTTATGGTATTTATAAAGACTCCGACTTCCAATAATTATAAAGGGAAATTGCACTAAATAACTTACGACTCAGGGAAAGACCACTTTCCTAACTTAACATTAAAGGTTATGACCCAAACTATAGACAAACTTGACCTTACCGTAGGATTAGTCCTAGGCAATGAGGACGTTTCTTATCAAACACCTGCACCCATGAGATTTTAAATCCTTAATTTCGAAGAAGGTCCAACTTAATAAAGTCTAGCTTTATCTCCAAACTTACTTTTGTTGGATTTCAATTGTACCTAAAAACTATAGAAAGACGATGAAAATGAAATGAGCATGTAGCCGGGTAGTTTCCATAACGGAAATATACACGCAAAGACAACAATGAAAAAATAAACCCGGTCATGTCATGTGTGTTAAGTTCTTTGGTTGAGATTTCCTTCCTCATCTATATTCTAAGAAAGAAAGGTGTTTAGCAAAGACAGAGCTGTTGAGATTCCTTCTAGGTTGAACTTGGAGATCACATCTCGACCCACTAATCAATCATAGCTCCATCCATTTGGCTCTGTTTAACTAACCCATAATTCTAGCTAGCGAGTGCCTCTTGATTTTAATTCTCGCTAAAAGGGTGGTCTGATGCATTGTTATAAGTTACTTTCAAAAACTAGACAAAAATAAAATAAAATAATTGTGAAACAATTTCTTTTGTTGTTGATTTACATGATTGATTTCTGCTTTTAAAGAAACAAAACCTTGAATAATTTTGATATCCAAACATGTTGAGTATGTATTATTGGGAGGCTTCATCTGTTAAAGTTCAGTTAGTGAGCTAATGGGTTAAATCATTGTTATATGCAACCTACAATATCTGAACATGCAAACCCCATTTCTTGGCTTTGATAAATGGTAATTTTATTAAAGAGATAAAGAATTTACACCATGACATTCTTTTGTTAGTAATATCATCACCAACCTCATTACTATTTCTACATATATAATTAAATGTTGGAAAACATGTAGTGTTTTTTGCAAAATTGTAGATCGATAGGAGGTGCACTTTTTGTGAAGCCCCCCCTAATGATGAGGAAACTGTAGATTGACAGGAGGTGCACTTTTTGTGAATCCCCCTAATGATGAAGACTCGAACTCCACCCTCTGCAGCACAAGATTTTGAGCCTCATCGTTTAATAATTCGGAAAATGGGTTATTTGTCCATATTTTTAAAGCCTGGTTCAAATGGACGAGTGAAAATTAGTATGGGTGAAATGGACAAAAAAAAAAATAGCAAGGATGAAATTGGATTCATCCTGAATTAAACTTAAAAAATAGTAAGGATGAAACTGGATGCATCCTGATGTAAATTAAAAAAAGAAAAAGTATTTGAAAATGGGTAGGATGAAAATGTTTGCATCTTGTCTATTTTTGTATTTTTGTCCATTTAAACAGTATCAAAATCTAGATGTCTTTTTCACCCAGAATTGTTGATTTTGGTCTTTTTAACCAATTTTGTGTTAATAATTTATATTTTTGCGCAGTAAAAAGGAATTTCTGAATCGATGGCAATTAGCAGGATTTTATCAGTTTTTTTGTTCCTGTTTTTTCGGATCCATGAAAACCCCGCAACAACTATTTTTTTCTTTT
The DNA here is from genome assembly GCA_023531295.1 of Papaver armeniacum. Lineage (NCBI taxonomy): Eukaryota > Viridiplantae > Streptophyta > Magnoliopsida > Ranunculales > Papaveraceae > Papaver > Papaver armeniacum. The sequence goes on from JAJJWW010005199.1 coordinate 104,449, forward strand.
AGAAGATAGAGGGGCGAAATAATCAACCTACAATATTGGAAAACTGAAAAGATTTTTCGGGTATATCATTTCTGGATTTCGGGGTCTGTTTGCAATTTGCAAATACATAAGGAAAAATGAGGGGTATCTAAATAAACTTTCCTAAGAGAATGGGCTACAGGTAGTCTCTCAATGAGACTAACTCCTTCATTTTGAAGGAGCACTCAATCAATCGAAAAAGCGATCCCACTGTTGGGAAGGAGGAAAAGAAGAATAGATGGGAGACCATCCTCTAGTCGACATAAATAGTTTTAAAAAATAATACCCAAAATGTCCTTATGTGGGGGACTGTCTCTCGTCCAAAGAAAAAAAAATGGTTATACGGGAAACAGTCCCCCGTGTAGTGCAACTGTTTTTGCTACACATGAGAAGAGCCCCCGTGTAGCCTTAATATTTCACACGCGAGACAGTCCCCCATATAATCTCCATTACCCACCATTCATTCATCCGAACAAGTTAATGAAAGAGTTGGGGGTGAAAATAGGGTGAAAGACTCTCATAGTGGACTCTAATTTGCTCTAATTTTTTTTTTTTTTTTTTTTTTTTTTTTATAAGCAAAGTCATAAAGACCAGAAATACATTAAACTTCCACATTCAGATGCGGGGGACTGTGGTCAGCACTAAGATATGGCGTTAGCCAAACTGGGGGTGAAGACCATGCCATACAATTTTTGTTATTTTTTGCCCATTGGGCTACATTATGGGCAACCGTATTACAAGTGCGGTTAACATATGCAAATTTTATTCTCCTAAATTTGGTGATTAGATATGCAATATCCGATAAGATCGATTGAGTTCGATGATTCCCACGAAGTCTCTTGTTTATCTTTGCATTACTTCTTCCGCATCACTTTCGATTATAATCTGCTTTGGTTCTTCCTTTCCCAAGTCTGTTCTCATAGCATCCCTTCTTGCTCTAATTTGCTCTAATTAATAGTCACTTATAAAATGAAGCAGAACACTACCCATAGGATTTGTTCTAAGAGCAAGGGCTATGGAATAAGTGTTAAAAATAATAATTCACTGTTGAAACCAATGAGAGACTAGCTCAATAAATGTTTTTGTGAAGCTAATTTAATTGACTAAATGGCCGATGTTTACCTCTTGGGGAGAAAAATTCTCTCCCGGCGGCTAAACAAATGCCTCCTCGTATCCTTTCTTTTAATAAATAAAATCTAATAATGGGTCCCGTATCCAAGAGTTTTAAATTAATAAAACTTTAAGAATATGTTTGAGAGGCAAATGTTTAGCCGCTGAAAGTGCTTTATTTTCTTCCAAGCGGCTGATTTCCACTGTCGCCCACTCATTTGATTTATTGAGTACATCAATGATTATTGAGATATGATCAATGAGTGTTTTCACTCCATAATAGCACCTACTTTGGTATATTTTGATCAAACTCATTCATATTACCGTCGTTCCATAACTTTTTTTCTTTCACAAAAATACATTAAGAATCTAACCATGTAAATACACATAAGAAGAGCATTTCATGAGATCTCCAAACTCGTAAACGGAGACTCGACTTCCTGATCTCCTACTTGAAAGTTAGGCTCCTGGCCAAATTGAGGGAACCCCAGATGGACCTACCTCCTCCTCACGTAGCTTGCTCCAAGGAAAACATACTCTTCTGATTCAACCCAGCAAATTATTCTCGAGTCTCGACTCAACCTAGTCACAAAAGGCCACCCATTCAACTCAATAAAGATCTTTTTTTTCCCAAAAATAGTTCAAACCATTCTAAGCCGTCCAATAATCCCACCTGGCAACCATAAATAAAAAATATCAACGGTCATGATCACACATATCAACAAGATCTAAATTTCTCGTTTCAATAAATACCCAACCCAAAGAGATATTCACTTCACAAACACTCTCTCTTCGACTCGCACAGAAAACCACCCGAAATCTCTAGGGTTTTTACAATTTTTTCAAAACCCTAATTTCGAATTTTATCAGTAAAGGTAAGAAGATTTTTGAATTTCTTGGTTGGGTTTTGATTTTGTTTAAGAGATCTGTTGAAAACAAACCCTGATTTTGATTTTTTTGTGTTTTAAAGAATGGGAGAAACAAAAGAGATCGATACGTACGAGGAGGAGCTTCTTGATTATGACGAGGAAGAAGAGAAAGTACCAGATTCTAATGGTGCTAAAGCTACTGGCGAAGTTGCCAAAAAGTAAGAAGATTTATGTTTTTCTTAAAAAAAAACCCTAGAAATTTTCGAAATTTCTCCGTTTTTTCTTTCGAAACCCTAAAGTTGAATTTCTTTTTATGAAATTGATATGATTTTGTTCTTTTGGGGCTAAGTTTGTTTTGGATTTTCCTTCGAAACCCTAGGAAGGAGAAATTTTTTGAATTAAATTGCTGTAATTTTGAGATTGATTTTTGTAGAAGGGTGGAATTTTTCATATGAAAAATTGATGCGATTTAAGATTTTAGATTTTTCATATGAAAAATTGATTTTGGCTTTTTGGAAGCTGTAATCTTGCGACTGAAATTGATGCGATTTTAGATTTTTGAGGTTAATTTCGTTTTGGGTTTTCTTCAAAACCCTAGAAATTGGAATTATTTTCGAATGATTTGAAATCCTAAAGCTTGAGGCTAATTTGAATGTTTTGGAATGGTGCAGGGGGTATGTTGGAATACACAGTTCTGGATTCAGAGATTTTCTATTAAAGCCGGAGCTTCTTAGAGCAATTGTTGATTCGGGATTTGAGCATCCATCTGAAGGCAATTTACTTTTACTTGGATTCTTTTTTATTAGCTATTTCTTTGTGACATCTGCTTGCATCAAGTTTTGTAATAAGATTATGGTTCAGTTGGCTAGTTGTGATATGGTCCTGTTGGTACTCGAAGTTGCATATCGGGCTTTGGGGGCTTGTATTGTACTTTCTTTTGTAATCTTAGATTATGTTGGCTAGTTTTTGATATAGTCCTGTTGGTACTCGAAGCTGAGTATCGTGCTATGGGGGGTTGTATTCTACTTTCTTTGTAATCTTAGATTATGATTCAGTTGGCTAGTTTTGATATAGTCCTGTTGGTAGTATGGGTGGTTTATTTTAGTTCACGTTACTGGAATCATATTCTGAGGGGTGTTGTTTGACTTGCAGGTAAAAAACACTAGTTCTGTACTCCTGGTTTTGGAGGCAAAAATTTATTGGTTACCATTTCCATTAGAGTTCTCGGAGATCATTTCTTACTCACTGAGGTTCCTCGGCTCCAATTTTTCTTTTGGTTCTCAATCAGTTCAACACGAATGCATTCCTCAAGCTATTTTGGGTATGGATGTTATCTGTCAAGCAAAATCTGGGATGGGAAAAACTGCTGTCTTTGTTCTCTCGACATTGCAGCAAATTGAGCCAGTTGCTGGACAAGTTGCTGCCCTAATTTTGTGTCACACTCGAGAGTTGGCTTACCAGGTTTGTGCTCATCCTAAACTTTCATATCTCGAACCTTCTATCTTCTGCTTTTCTAGTTATAATGAAGATTTTGACCATTTTCTGTTGATGTTTATATTTCAACCACAGATCTGCCATGAGTTTGAGCGGTTCAGCACATACCTGCCTGATATCAAAGTTGCTGTGTTCTATGGTGGTGTTAACATCAAGACCCACAAGGACTTATTGAAAAACGAGTGCCCTCATGTTGTTGTGGGTACTCCTGGGAGGATACTTGCATTGGCCAGGGAGAAGGACCTTGCATTGAAGAATGTTAGGCACTTCATCCTTGATGAATGTGATAAAATGCTGGAGTCTCTTGGTATGGTTCTTTGTGAATAGTCAAGCCTGAAATACTCTCTGACTATAGCAGCTTTTGGTCCATACCTCTCTAGCTGTTTTCTTGATTGCTTATATGCCAATAATCAGTTTATTGTCTATATGTTTTTTTTTTTCAAAGGTTATCTCACTGTTCTGTAAATTGTGTAGACATGCGAAAAGATGTACAGGAGATCTTCAAGATGACACCTCATGATAAGCAAGTCATGATGTTTTCAGCCACACTCAGCAAGGAAATTCGTCCTGTCTGCAAGAAATTTATGCAAGATGTAATGTCCTGTGGCCAGTACCCCTCAATTTCTGAAGTTGTTTTTTGAGACCAGTTCTTTGTGTAGTAGATTATATCAGACAACAAGATCTCGAAAGTGTTCAGCAGTGCACTCTACTTCATGCAATGCATTGTGTTCTGGCTAGCTTCTGGAAGCTTTTGGGATAATGGTGTTCAGTACCTGTAGACCTTTTCCTTGTACCCTGTAATATAGCAGCTTTTAGGATACAGCTTTTGTTGGCTCATAATTATTTTGTTCTTTAGAACTTTTGTCTTGGGTCATTTGTGGCTGCTGTTCCCATGTCAGCCATTGGTTATAGTTCACTTCAGCTTGGAGGGGTGTGTGACAGAGTTCAATGTAGTTTAGTGTCATCATTCTTAATCAGTGAGTGAATTTTATTCGGGACGAAGTATTTGCGGATCCTATGTTCTGGGGAGTCGTTCGCACGTATCTTGGTTCAGTTATCATGAAGGAAAGGCCTAATCTGCTTTGATCTGACATTTTACTTACAGCCAATGGAAATCTATGTTGACGATGAGGCGAAGTTGACCCTACATGGGCTCGTGCAGGTACTAATTATCTAACATTTGTTTGTGGTTATTTTGTACGTCTGTCAACGTTTTCCTCAAGTACTTTTCTGTTTCGCTCAGCACTACATAAAATTGACCGAGCTGGAGAAAAACCGCAAGTTGAATGATCTACTGGATGCGTTGGACTTCAATCAAGTTGTAATTTTTGTCAAAAGTGTGAGCAGAGCAGCTGAACTTAACAAGTTACTCGTGGAGTGCAACTTCCCATCAATTTGCATCCATTCTGGAATGTCTCAGGAAGAAAGGTATATGTTCTCTTCTTCTTAGGTTTCATTTATTTACTTTTGATCTTGTTACTTTGTTGTGTATATGTGAAGGTGCAAGTGCCCTAGTGAATCTGCATGTTGTTACTCTGTCGCCTGAAATTGGTTTTTTTTTTTTATTTTTTTTTATTTAATATTTCATAGGTTGACTCGCTACAAAGGTTTCAAGGAGGGGCATAAGAGGATTCTTGTCGCAACAGATTTGGTTGGTAGAGGAATAGACATTGAACGCGTCAACATTGTGATCAACTATGATATGCCTGATTCTGCTGATACTTACTTGCACAGGGTTCGTTGCTGAGCTCTTGTTTCTTCTTCATGCCTTTGTATTTGACATGGGTCTTTGTTTCAATGACATCTCAGTACTGTATGAGTTCAGTTAAACTTAGTAGTATCTCTTCCTTTTTGCAGGTTGGCAGAGCAGGTCGATTTGGTACAAAAGGGCTTGCAATTACCTTTGTCTCATCTGCTTCCGACTCAGATGTTCTTAACCAGGTTAGTGGCATTTAAGTTTGCCTCAAGTCTCCAAAGTTTTATTTTCTTATTTTCCAGTTGTTCATGGAAGTTTGTTCTGACTTTTGTCACTTCATGTATAGGTTCAAGAGAGGTTTGAGGTAGACATTAAAGAGCTTCCAGAGCAAATTGATACTTCTACATACAGTAAGTTCCTTTTTATGCATTTATACTTCTCCACTCCTAAAACCAGCATCTGAATTTGGCAGTTATTTATCATGTTCCCTTTTCCTACTGCTTATCTGGTGAAGTTATTTATCATGTTTCTTCCTTTGTTGTGGCAGTGCCCTCGTAAAAGACATCAGAAAGCCCGGAGATCTGCAAGCAATTTCAAGGCTGAATTTCAAGGACATCATTAAAAATGTGTACCATTTGAGAGGGTGATTGGAGTTGAATGATACTCCTGCGACTTTCTTCTTCTACTGCTGCTGATTTAAGTTCAGTTTCTTTTTCTAAATTGCAGCTAGAGATTGTGAACTAGTTTCTATTATCTATCCAGTTTCTAGATACCTATAGTATTTCTCGTATGTAACATTAGTGATTAGTCTGGCATTCTTGCTTGATCAGCGTTTTAATTGTCATGAAACCAAGCTGAATGTGAGTTGATTTTCCATTTCTTTGTTATGTTTGATTATAAGATAAAAAATTCAAAACAAACTAAGTAGTTCATTGTCACTGAAATTGACCAGTAGTTACTTGGATGGATCGTGACACATTTGAAAAGGCTATGGCATGTGCATCATACCTCGGTATCTATAAAATTGACTGCTTATGGTACTTTCTCCCTGGATGGGCACTATAATAGGATGTTTGAATGATCCATGCTTCTCCTGCTTGATTATTAGGATAATTAATAGGGGGAAAGCCACCTTTACTGATTTTTGTAAAACTTATTTAACTTCGGGTGAATTTAAAATTAAGCTTGAACAACCTTCATGAATGATCTATAAAATAAGTACCACCTGGAATGAAAGTAAAAACTGCTCTAGTTTCCCCATTCCTTCTTGCAAACTCATACCTCCCCACCCATATTCAATTTTATTTTTGCTGCAGTTTTGAGCCTCACTCTTTCCATACACTGTTATCCACCCCATGTTGACGTTGTGTGCTATGCTTCAGCTCCACCATTTTCCTGTATGCTGAGTTGACAGTTAACAAGCCATTGTTAGCAAGTGTCCAAACCAAATTATCCTCGGCATTTTGTGAGATTCTCATTTGCAGAATCTTGTCATTGTCAGCAGTCGTATCAACCTGAAAAAGCCTTAGAATGATGTCCGCTTTCCATGTTTTTGTTTCTGTGTCTATCAGACCAGAGATGAAGTTATAATTCTGAACATTAATGGTGGTGTCTGCAGCTGGTAAGAGTGTATCTTCTATTCCCAACACCCATTGATCAATCCAGATCATTATGCTTCTATCATTCCCGACTTGCCAGAAACTAACCTTTTAAATGAATTCCACACACTTATACATGTATTTTAATGCGCCCATGTGGCATTTTTCTTCTCAAGAGCATTAAGAAGAGATGTGAGAGGGAAATACTTGGCCTTTAAGGCTCTAGCCCATTGTTGACTACAATGTTTGCATAATCTTCATGCTGACCTTTCCAGGAGAGCCTGATTGAAACACCTCATATTCCTGAATCCCAGACCTCCACTTTCGTTGTCTGTGCATAATTTTGCCCATGAAACCTTCCCCTTTTCCGTGTTCCACCAGAATAGTCTTTGAACCCTTTCAAGGAGTTCATCAATGGGCTAGAAATAACTATTATCTTAAACAAATATTATAAGGCATCAATGGGCTAGAAATAACCATTCAATTGTAAGGCTTCTACCTGGAAAGTTACTACTAAATAGAAACCCAAATTCAAATATAGGAGCACAATGCATATGGATCATTTGGTCCATCTCTTGCTTGCTTCTTCAGCCTTTTCGAATCAGCCACTGTCAATCATTCAAAATAACAATATCCGGTTATCTTTTCTTGTCCCCAAAATGAAGCAAATATCAAACACAATCTTTTCTTGTCCCTCCTCATCTAACTTTCTTTGTTGATTTACATTGCGGCATTTGACTGACCAAGTCACCAAGTTAATGCCGTAATAAAAACAATTTTGCAACAATTTCATGTTGGAGATTTGGAAAATGTATGCGTTACGTTTGCCGTTTTGGGTGCGTCAGCCTTTCAGGACTGTAGTTGACCTGACCTCGTGGGGATCTAGGGGCGTCTCCACATAATAGAATGCGAGACATCGTTTTGTAGAAATTTTCTTTTTTATTTTGAAAACCTAATTCAAATTCCAATAAAATTTGTCATAGCAATTGAAAAATACCCGTTTGATGTAATGGCATTGCATCAAGAACATGTTTCACGAATGTTGTTCTACCAGATTGATTGACTAGCTTACCTCTCAATCTGGATAACTGTCTTCATATTCTTAACAATTCTAGAAAGGAGTTTGATTTCTTTCTGCTTATAAAAATAAAGGACTGCCAAGATACACCTCGTGTATGCTCGTACATCGAACCTTTAACCTTCTTGAAAGCATTCTGCATCATCTTGGATGTAGATTTTTCGAGTAATGAACAACTGATTTTTGTACATATAATTGTTGTCCTAAGTTTTCACTGAATTCCTGAATCACATTGGGTATATTTGCTCTGGTGAACAATAAACAATCTTTTATGTCTTTTTGGTTTTTTAATAGATAAAGCAGGTACTAAACCTGAAAGTTACAGGACACCACAAAAGAACATAACATGACTGATTGCAAACGGTCAAACAAGACCAAGTAGCTAATCTCCAGTAACAGAATCTCAGTTAACAGAATCACGTGTACCAGAATCATAAGTAACCAGTAACAGTAGTAGCACCTGATATACGGGAGGTACTAGTAATAGTAGCAGAAACACCCGCTTACATAGGGAGAGCTTAGATCGTTGAGGCTTGATCCACAACCCTAGAATAAGTTTTAATTTTTTTTTCTGAAGAGCGCGACCTTCCAAAACTAGTTTATCAGAATCTTTACCGGCCGGAAACTTAGAACTCGCCAGAATAATTGTCGGAGTTGCTGTTGTACATGCCGGAATAACTCATCACCAGATTTAGGGTAAACATCAACCAGGTTGTGACCCAAACAAAAGAACACCATTACAGAGAAGATTACAAGACCCACATAAGAAAATTTAAGCAATAACCAGAAAGTCCTAAAACTAAATCTAACAGCCGAAAACAACATTGGTAACCTAAGCGACTGTAGATCAGCAAACCAATCCAGAACACTAAGATCCCAAAAAAATAAAACATTCCAAAATAAAATCCGGCCAACACCATCAAATCTGAAAACTCCCAAGCTGCAACAGTTAGGTGTAGATGATGCCAAAGAAAACACAAATGTTGTTGAAACTCTTTGCTTGTAAACCGGCGCTGAAATCAGTGATATGCTTTGATCTAATCTCCTAAGATCACAACCCAACCCTGCACAGAGATAAGGAACACCCAAAACAAAGCAAAGTGCTTCCCAGGTAGATACAAACAGATCTTGAACAACTTTAAACACTTGGACCTGCCGGAGAAAAACGCCGTTGATAGAACGACCGCTGCAAATCACATATACTTCAACCCCTTTAAAACAACCACCTGATGTATATGATCTATACAAAACCCCAAAAGAAATGACCGAAGAGTCAATCCTCAAAGAGAACGACAGATCCAGACTTAAAACAGAGATACATGACACTAAAATTACACAAAATAGATTACAAAATACACCAATGGGTGTAAGACAAGCTAAGCAAACGAAAAAGGAAAGAGGACTGCCCAGATCCACTCCATTTGGAGCCGATCTGAGCAGAACAGAGGCTGCCGGAAAAAAAGTTTTCAGTGAGCGAGAAAAGAGGTATAGAGAAGAAAGAGAAAAGAGGTACAATCTTTTATGTCACTTGAGGAGCATTTCTTGATAGTTTAACACCTTGTATCTCTTTTGAGTTTTCTAGCATCAGCCATTGCCTTTAGTTAAGACCTCCATAGTCAGAAAAAATAAGTAAGGTGACAGCTAAGGCTGCACATGGTCCGGTACGGTCCGGTTTTCTTATGGAACCGGTCCCTGTACCTGGTGTTGACCGGTACCTCATTTTGAGGACCGGTACCTGTACCTGGAGTTGTACCTGTACCTCCGGTACCGGTCGGTACAACACCGGTTCCGGTATTTTACCATAAGTCAAAAAAACTCGGGGGTTTGAGCATAACTTAATGTACCACTAACATAGTGAATAATAATTTCAATTTAGTATTACAATCTTGATCATTCAAGATGCTCTTAAGATCCAACAACAAATACCTTTTACTAATCAAGTACTCCCTCCGTTCCATTTTACATGATGTTGTAGAGTTTTTCACGCAAATTAAGAAACAACATGGAGAGTAAATTTTTTCCAAATCTAGCCTTATTAATATATTCCTAAAGATTTAAAGCATCTAGTTCTTAGTTCCTATATTTAGTGTAAATTACGAATCCCATTTTGTAATTTTCTTGGGATAGAGTATTTATCCTCCATGGAGTGGATTTAAAAATTAGACTAATTATCAATCTACTGATTTCAATGAAAATTAATGGTATGATATGATTCCAAAGCAAGGGCAAATTAGTGAGAATTTGGGGAAAAAACTTAAACACTCGTCTATTTTTGGAACATAAGAAAAACCCTAAAACATCAAGTAAAACGGAACGGAGGGAGTACTAAATATCAACAATTTCCAATTCAATTAACATAATAGTGGTAATGTCAACAAATCACATGGTAACAGCACAGGGAAATACAATCACAATACTTCAAAAAAATTAATGTATCTACTCATTTACTTATTGAATCACAAACTGAATCTCACCCAAAACAAGTATCTTAACCACGACGACTTGTTTAATTCAGCCCACATCGATGATTGCGAAGATTATTGCTTCAAATCATAATAAATTCATTTTCAATTGGTAATCCGGTAATCCCTGTGATTTTAATACTTCGTATATATATATATCTTTAGCAGGATCTAAGTATAAATATGAAGAAGAAGATGATACATAAAAAAATTGAACGATTAGAAGATTAAACAGAGAAAATGAAGAACCCATATTGATTTTGGGGAGAGTGATTTTGAGACGGAAAGAAGATAAAGTGAATAGAGATTCAATAGGAAGCAGAAGAAGAAGTAGAAGTGATAGAGAGACAGGAGGCTGCTCTTCAGAGAAAAAAAAAGAAAAAGAAAAATGATGAGCAACTCTCGATAGATAACTCTCTAAACCTAGAATGGAGGGCCGCAATTAAATCCTATAAAAAATCTAACGGCTGATCCTAACCGGGACATTTGGTCCGGTATAGGCCGGTCCCCTAGAACCGTTCCCTATACCGGTCTACTCCGGTTCTCAACTTTCTCTCCCGGTCCCTGTACTGCCTACATCGGATCTGCTACGGTTCCGGTCCAGTCCGGTACAGGGAAAAATGATCGGTTCTTGTGCAGCCTTAGTGACAACGGATCACCCTGCCTTAATCTATTTTAGGGCTAATCCGTATGTAATAGCTGCAAAAAAATACACTCATTTCCCAAAGTCATGAGTTAAGACCCCGTGGTACAAGAAACCAAAACCCATTTTTTTTTTTGCTGGAAAAATAATTCACTGAAGGGACTGAGTTTTACAATCAAGCATTCAAAAAGATTAGGAATACATCACCCAAAATTCTAGTTCTTGTGCAATACTTTGTTGCAAAAACTCGTTAAGTAAAAACTGACCGCTGTCTAAAATACTTATTGTTGGAATTCAAAAACTTACTAAAAATTTTGCATCACTACAGAGTAGAAACATCACTATAACCATGTAAAAATAACATGTATGCGTACTAATTATTATGGATGAAATCCAGTTATATTTAATTATGTCAGCCGACCAATATTTGGCATCCCTTGGAGCTTCAATAAGAGTGACATAGTTATATATTCTATACTTTTTTTTTTTGACTGAAAAGGGAAAATTTTATAAAGAGAATCTCTCCATCATGGAAAAAGTGACAAAGAGAAAAAGTTACAAAGATGCTTGAATTACAGCATCCCAATTACATATCAAAGTTGATAAACTAACGCCCCTAAAGATGTCAGAGTTTATTGTCCAGTTGAACAGCAAACACTTAACCGCAATAATCAATTTCTTAGTGTTTCTTGACACATTCTTGTAAAGCATGTTGTTCCTTTCATTCCATATACACCACCATATAACAAAAGGCAGAAAACTCCACAGACTTTTCACTAAATTATTGCTCTTACTTCTTCCCCATTCCCATATTGTTCTTTTGACATCACTTGAATGCACCCAACTGATTCCAAATATTTTTAAGAAGTAATCCCAAACACCATTTGTAGTTTGACAATGCAGAAAAAGATGAGAGTTTGTTTCAACATGAAGTCCACAAACAAGACAATTTGAGTTTTGAACCAAACCTGCACTGAATAATTTATCTAAAGTTGCAGCTCCATTATAACACAAACTCCAGACTAAGAAAGCCACCTTCAATGGAATTTTAGGATTCCAAAGTTGTTTGTCAGGAAAAGAAAGAAAACCATCCAGTTCCAAAGCAGAATAAGCATTGGCAACTGAGAAACTTTCACCTCTGCCAAAAGTCCAGTGCCTGCTGTCTTCAAACTCATTTAAAAGAGCAGATGGATCCCCAGTTACTTGTAGCAAGTTAACAACCTCTAAAAAGTCCTGAGAATTCAAACTTCTTACAAAATTTAAATCCCAAGCTCCTTCAGAAGAAATCATATCTTTCAACACAACATTCTTCTTTTTAGATAACTTAAACAAATATGGAAATAAAGCATTCAGTGACTGATCACCTACCCAAACATCCTTCCAGAAATAGATACTGCAACCATTACCCACCACCAACTTTGTACCTGAGTTAACAAAATCTCTGGATTTTAGAATGCTAGCCCATAAAGTATAGCATACAAAATTCTTAGATCGATTAGGAAATAAAGCTTTAATGAGACCCCTAAATTTCTAATTTATTAATCTCCTCCATAATGTAAACTTTTCAATGCCATACCTCCATATACGTTTAGCATGAAGGGATTTGTTCACTAATTTTAACTTTTTAATCCCAATACCACCTCTGCATTTAGGTAAAGTAGCTCTTGACCAACCAACCCAGCTCCTCTTCTTAGAATTATTGCTTGAACCCCATAAAAAATTCCTCATAATTCTTTCCATCTGCTTCCATATACTTGAAGGTAACTAAAATAAAGAAAGATAGTACACAGTCAAGCTTGCCAACACACTTTGGATCATAATGAGCCTTTGACCTTTAGAAAGATAAGTTCTCTTCCATGTTGCAAGCTTCTTTTGAAACTTTTGCAAAATATCATTCCACACATCTTTGCATTTGGACTTGCTACCAGGGGGAATACCTAAATATTTCATAGGTAATTGAGTTAGAGAACAACCAAAAATATCTGCACATACCTCTCCATTATGTAGTTGTCCCAGACCCACAATTGTACTCTTCCTGAAATTGACCTTTAAACCAGAAATGGTTTCAAAAGCTAAAAGAAGACTTTTCAGGTTGTTAATTTGTTCCTCATCATCCTTGAGAAATACAATTAAATCATCTGCAAACTGCAAATGAGTAATGATAGTACCCTGCTCTACCACTTTGAAACCAGTGATTAAGTTTTGAGCTGCAGCTTTCTTGAACATTAGAGAGAGCACTTCAAAACCAGAATAAAAAGAAAAGGAGAGATAGGATCTCCCTGTCTAATTCCTTTTTGAGATTTGAACATATCAGTAGCTTCTCCTTTTAGTAGAACATCAAACCTTGGAGTAGTGATGCACCATTTTATCCAGCTTTTCCATTTATGACCAAAACCAAATCTGTGTAACACCATATCCACACAACCCCAATTTATATTATCAAATGCCTTCTCAAAATCTACTTTGCAAATGATACCTGTTTCCAATTGTCTCAATCTAGAATCAATGAGTTTTGATGCAATCAAAATACCATCATGGATTTGCCTGCCATGAACAAAGGCACCTTGAAAATCTGAAATTATTGAGGGAAGCACCTTTTTCATTCTTTCTGCCAACATTTTAGAGATTATCTTGTATACACTTCCAATTAAACTTATAGTTCTAAAATTGTGTAAAGACACTGCACCAATTGCAACATTTTAGAGATTATCTTTTAGAGATTATTCTATACTTACTGAATTCATTTAAAAACTTTGAAAATTCCTGGAAATCATCATATTTAAGTACAATTTCCTCCGACATTTCATCAATCATATTTATTATTAACAAATTCTCAGTTTTGTGAAAATTCATATTAGGACGAAAACTACCAACGTTGATACAAAACACTATATAGATCACCTTGTCACTAACCACAATTGAATGACAAAGAATGTCACGCCAATTGTTTAATGAATAAAATCTGCATGAGCTTTTTATATGAAAAAGAAATTTTCTCTCGTTATGGCGAAGTAATGCACTTTTCTTGTTCATAGTCACCCATCGTGAATATACACACTCAATCTGGCTTTGACCTTTCACCTCTCGTCAATTTGGTCCCTAACGGCCTAACCAGTTGGATGGCTGAATTCGTGGATGCTAGTAGGGTATACCAGTTTACTGGGAGGATATCGATATGCATATAAGACAAAACCAATGTTGGCTAAATTCATCAGTTTTTTTAGTTAAATAACCAATTCATTGATCCGTTCATCTTACCAAGATACATCCGATGGAAAAGCAAAATTTACCAGACGACCCACATCAATACTAAATAATGAGAGATTAAGAGCTGTTTGGTACAATTTTCAAAAATAGTTTTCAACTATTTTAAAACATACCATTTTTTCCTTGTTTTTATTTTCTAAAAATGGTTTGGTAAACTGTTTTTGAAAACAAGGAAAATCAACTAAATCAGATCAAATATAAAGATTCGTCTAAGATATAGTGATATTAGCCATGACTTACTAGCAGTCATTCCCCCCATCTCTTACTTTGTTCTGAAAAGAAAAAAAGAACAAAGAAAATAAAAAGGAGAAAACACAGAAAACAATAATTTGTTGTTTTCAAAAACAGAATACAAATATAAAACATTTTCTAAAAACCTCCATACCAAACGCGTTTTCTCTTGTTTTCTGTTTTCTATATTTTTAAAAATAGAAAGTTGTTTTTGAAAACTATACCAAACAAGACCTACAATACTTGTACATATCTGTTCATAGTTACTTTAGTGCTACCTTACTAAAACAACAAAAATAAGAAATCCTCGAAAAAGTACTTGCATTTACCATAAGAGAACGCAGTGTAAAATAGCTGTCTTTCTTTTTTTCTTTCGAAATTGAAAATTGGCATCGAAGAATTAAGAATTTAATGACTTATATCCTCCAACTGGACATCGATATAGCTTGGAGGAGAAGATAACCATACTCCCACTGTTTTATCTACTCGAGCAAGTTTCAATAATATGTCTGCTACTTTATTCTTTTCCTTTGCCACATAGAGGATATGGTTGCAGGCATAATATTTCCGGTACATATTTTCCCGCAATTAAGAGAATAAAATTTGTCTCCTACTGTTGATGTTGCTTCCCCTCTATTGGAAAAAGAGAAAAACCGTTCGATGGTTGGAAAACGTCTCTCACAAGGTATGAAAGTAACATTACGAAGTTCTCTGGTTCCCACAGAAATGTTATTTAGCTTTCTCCAATTTCTCAATCTTTCATGGATTCTCCTCTCTTGAGATGAACATATACATAGTTATATATGAACTAACCTTTAGGATCTGAGATTCTTAATACAACAAAATATCCATAGAAATGTGGTATCCATTGATCTTATCCATATATATACTCAATAAATTTAGCACTTACAAAAACATAATTACGCTGCGAACGACATCATTCAAATTAAGCTTTTGTTGCATGTAAACCAGCTGCCATACTCTTTTAGCATGATTATTAAGTTAGTTTAAAATCTCATAAGTGAACAAATATTTTGTTAAGTGAGAATATAATGTCATAAAATACTTCATTATCCACCGTCGAAAAGTACGAGAGACTCTCAACTTATTAGACGTGTATACGTAGTCACCATAGTGTGCATTCACCAGTTAACAACCAGTTCAAGTCTTCAGGCGTCTAGTAGCTGCAGTTTGTTGTAAGTCCGAGTCTTATGTATATTTGGTTGTTGCAACAAGCTGTAACAATGTAACTCTCCTGTAATCACGTTTTATTTGTTTAGATTAGGATTGAACTCTTCTTCTGTAACTTGTATCTGTTGCATATAAATACTCAATGAGAAACAATGAGTATGCACGATTGTGAGACTATCCATATCCAAAATCTAAAATCTTTGATGGTATCATCTTGATACATCCTAGGAACCTTTTTTTATCCCTTCCGCAATCTCCCTCTCTGATTTCTCACAATGGTAGAGTCTACTAATCAATCACCTCCTCTCAGCCCAACTAATCACACCACGGAAACCCAAATCAAGCAATCTTCAGGTAACCCTAGAACCTTAGATCTTTATGTGATTCATCCTAGTGACAACCCTGCAACTGTTTTGTTCTCTCCACTTTTGCAAGGGGACAACTATGGATCTTGGGTCTGTGGCATTACCAAGGCCCTGAATGCAAAAGAGAAGCTTGGATTTGTGGATGGTTCTGTTCCTCATCCAACTGATGAGGTAGCCTATCGGTGTTGGTAGCGCTGTGATGACCTTGTTGGAAGTTGACTGCTCAACTCATGTCAACCTTACATACGAGCTAGTTTTTTGTATGCACCATACTCCCATGCTATTTGAAAGGATCTCCAGGTACGATTGTGCATCGCAAATGCCCTTATATTGTTTCGGGTAAAGTCTGCCATTGCTGCTATGCGAAGCTTTCTTAGGCTAATTTATATGATGCATCAATGGGAAACAAACATATTCAAACAAAGGGTTATTATAATATAATGCTTGATTGCAAAATAGCCAAAAACTTAATCAAATTCACTGAGCCAAACATACTACACTTAATTAGTTTTCTACGGAAAACAAAATGAATGATAAACTCCCACTGAAAAGAACAAAACTAATTGACTAGTTCACTGAAATCAAATGCTAGGAATTGGGAACCTAACTCCCACTAATGAATATCATCAAAAGATTCTTGAACTCCCATACGAGACACATGTTCTTTGAAAATGCGAGGAGGAAGTCCTTTAGTTCAGGGGTCAACGATCATGTAATTAGTCGAAAGATGTGATACTACAATTAGTCCCATTTTGAACTTTTGTCTAACAAATAAAAACTTGACCATGATATACTTGTTCCCGCTAGACGTACTATCGTTATTCACATAGCTTACGACAGCTTGATTGTCGCAAAGTTTTTTGATTGGCTGGCTTATAGAATCCACAATAGATAACTCGGTAATGAAATTCTTTAACCAAATAGCATGTTGGGTAGCCGCGAAATAAGCCCCATATTATTTTTCCATAGTGGAGCATGTTTGTAGCGTTTGTTTAGCACTTTTACAAGATA
Source organism: Papaver armeniacum (assembly GCA_023531295.1). Lineage (NCBI taxonomy): Eukaryota > Viridiplantae > Streptophyta > Magnoliopsida > Ranunculales > Papaveraceae > Papaver > Papaver armeniacum. The sequence goes on from JAJJWW010005199.1 coordinate 121,482, forward strand.
CAACACCTCCAGCAAGCATAAAAATGTACCCTGAAGTAGATTTGTAACTGTCTCGACATCCAGCAAAATCTGCATCCAAAAATCCACTAACCTCTAAAAATTCTAACCTTCTATACACAAGCATATAATCTTTTGTTCTCTGTATGTATATCTATAAGAACCTTTTTCATGGCTCTCCAATGAGCAATACCTGGATTATGTTGGTATCTACCAAGAATTCTAACTATATAACCAATATCAGGCCTGGAACATATCATCAAGTACATCAAACACCTAATAACTGATGCATACTCAAGGGCATTTAACTGTGTCTTCTCAATTTCATTTTTCGGACATTGATTCTTGCTGAAAACATCTCCTTTCACTGCTGGTGCATCTCCAAGTGCACAACTCTGCATGTTAAACCTCTTAAGAACCTTATCAATGTAAGCACTTTGTGACAACCAAATACTCCAGCTTTCCGATCTCTATGAATTTTAATTCCAAAAAGATATGATGCATCTCCTATATCTTTCATATCAAAAGTCTTAGATATAAAACGCTTAGTATCAAATAAAAAATGAATATCATTGCTAGCTAATAATATATCATCTACATATAATACTAAAAAGATAAAGCGGCTCCCACTGATCTTATAGTATATACATCTATCCATAATGGTTTCTATAAAACCAAAGCCAACAATAGCCTGATCAAACTTCAAATAACATTTCCGTAAGGCTTGTTTAAGCCCATAAATAGACTTCTTCAACTTACAAACTAGATGTTTTTTTCCCTTTATCTTAAAACCATCAGGTTGTTCCATGTAGATATCTTCTTCCAGGTCCCTATTTAAGAACGCCGTTTCGACATCCATTTGATGGAGTTCCATGTCAAAATGTGCTACCAAAACCAGCACAATTCTAAGTGAATCTTTCATTGACACGGGAGAGAAAGTGTCAATATAATCAATCCCAAATTTATGATTATATCCCTTGGCGACTAACCGTGCCTTATATCTTTCCACTTTACCTTCAGAATCTCTCTTTGTATTGAATACCCATTTTCATCCAATGACGTTCGCGCCTGCTGGAAGTGGAACATGCACCCAAACTCTATTTTTATCCATCGATTTTATTTCCTCTTTCGTAGCCTCTATCTATTCCTTCGACAGTCCACTACTTACTGCTTCTGCGTAGCTCAACGGGTCATTAGTTTCTTGCACATCACCTTCAGTCTAATAAGTTTGATAAAAATAGGGAATTGTTGATTTCCGCGTCCTACTTGATCTTATTAACTCTACAGCTTCAGTAGGATGAATGTCTTGTTCAATGTCCACAAGGGGCTCAACTATTTGAGGAGATGTAGGTGTAGAAACTTCAATGTTTGGTTCAGCTAATGTAGTGGTTGTGGGTAACAAAACTTCTGAAGTTGGAAAACCGGTTAATTCATTTACAATCACATATGGTGGTAGATCATCTATGACTTCTTCAAACACCACTTCTCTATGATCTAAACTTCCAACATCAAATTCCAGAAACCTAGCATTATTTGTCTCTAAAATTTGGGTAGATCTAGTTGGGCAGTAAAAACGAAAACCTTTGGATATTTCCGGATACCTTATAAAACGACAAGTTACTATTCCAGGATCAAGCTTCTTTATGTCAGGATGATAGAGTCTCGCTTCTGCCAGACATCCACATACATGAAGATGATTCAAGCTAGGATTTCTACCTGTCCAAATCTCAAAAGGGGTTTTCGGTACCAATTTACAAGGTGCTCGATTGAGTAAGTAAACAATAGTTTTTAAAGCCTCTCCCCACAGATTTTCAGGCAAATCAGAATGACATATCATATTGCGGACCATATTTTGATAAGTACGATTGTGTCTTTCGGCTACACCGTTCTGCTCGGGAGTAACCGGAGTTGTGTAATGCGAAACTATGCCATGTTCTTGAAAATATTAAACAAAATTTCCATGATTTACACCGTCTTGATCTTCTCTACCATAATATTCTCCCCATCGATCAGAACGGACAATCTTAATCTTCCTGTTCAACTATTTTTCAGCTTCCAAATGATAAATCTTAAATACCTCTAAAGCTTCAGATTTGTGATGAATAAGGTACACATAGGCATACCTTGAAAAATCATCAATGAAAGAAGTAAAATAATGCTGACCACCGTGAGAAAGCGTAGGAAAAGGTTCACATATGTCCATGCGTACCATTTTTAAAAGACCTGAACTGCGAGTATCACTCAGTTTCCTAGTTTTGGTCAACTTATCTTTAATACAATCTACACAAGTATTAAAATCACTGAAATCTAAGGAATCCAGTAATCCGTCTGCGACTAGTTTCTTTAAGCGTTCTTTAGATATATGCCCTAGTCGCTTGTGCCACAACATCGACCAATTTTCTTTAAGAATGGATCTTTTAATTCCAGAAGAAGTAGCTAAGGAATCAACAATCATGCACAATAATGATGAAGCATCATAAATATCCAAAGATAATTTATATAAGCCATAAATTAAAACACCAAATCCAACATTCTGCATATTATAACTAAGAGAGAGTTTCCCTCCTTCAAGCATAAAACCATAACCAGCTGTATCGAATTTAGAAACAGAAAGCACGTTTCGACTAATACTAGGAACAAAGAAAGTATCCTCCAAATCCAAAACAAAACCTCCATCTAAAACTAGCCTAAAAGTTCCAACTCCCTCAACTTCAGCTGGTTCCTTATTCGCAAGAAATACTTTCTCATCAACCCTTGGTTTCTGCTGACTTATGAACCCATGCAAATAATTCTAAATATGCACAGAGGAACCAGAGTCAACCCATCAAGTATTACTAGGAATATCTAATAAATTTGTTTCAAAACAAACAAAAGCTAGATTACTACCTTCTTTTTCTTCAACCATTCCTTATACTTGTAGCAATCTTTCTTAAAATGTCCCGTCTTACGACAAAAAAAACACTCCTTATAACCATCTACCTTTGAATTGGATTACTTTGGTTTCACAACAGAAGTAAAGCCCTAGTCAGATCTTTTCTTATCATTAACCACCTTATCAGATTCACTCTTCTTATTAAAGTTTCTTTTAAAACCTTTTTTCTTAAAGTTTTTCTTATTTGCTCCATGATAAGCTAAGTTTGCAGATTCCACCCTACCATGTTTTTGTCGTTATTCTTCCATCACACAGTAAGAAATCAACTCATTTACAGTCCATTTCTTTTCTTTCCCATTATAGTTCACTTTGAAAGTTTCAAAGAAACGAGGAAGAGACGCAACAACTAAATGAACGAAAAAAATCAGTACCTAGGTCCATTTCTAACTCCTTAAGTTAAATGATAAGCTTTGACAGTTTGAGGATGTGCTCACAAATATTTCCATGTCCGTCATACTTGAGTGAAATAAGCTGGGTCAAATAGGTAAACTGAAGTGCCTTCTTGGACCCTGTAAACTGGTCCTCTATGTCTTTCAACAAATCCTTGGTAGTATCCTTAGTTGGAATTCCACCTCAAATATCATCTTCTTTGAGGACTTAATGATCATCATCGCCATTTTGTTAGCTTTACCCATTTGAGATACTCAGTCTTAACAGCTTTAGTTGCATTTGGTTCGGGAACTTCAGGCATGTCTTCACTGAGAGCGATGTCATACTCCATACATCCCAAAATAATTTCAAGCCGCGACTTCCATTTCTTGAAATTCGAACCACTTACTGGTTCAATTCTAGTCAAATGTCGTTGAACAATACTCCCATCCATAATTGTTAACAGTTCACCATTATAGCAATGGGTTAAGAAGTCTACTCATCGACAAAATACAATTTTATTTTATGCAGTAAAACTTCTATTTAACATAAAACACAATTTCATTGTATATAAAAGCTTGTAAATCAGTCTTAGGGTATAACTGAAATACTTAGAGTGTATTAACAATTTGCAAACAACTTTCCACTCTACATGATAGCGAAACATATTCAATATACACCTTAGGCGGTACACAACATATATCACCTCCCTATATGAAATGAAAATTGCCTACATAACTAATTTATCGGGATTAAGTTCGATAAACACACTTCCTTGCCTTTGGGTAAGGGTTATGCATCTGTAATTAAGTCATATAAATCATTTTGTCCTACCCAGTTCACACCCTAAAGCCACTAGACACCTTTGGGCAGTCCTAGTAGTTCATTGTTTTTAGGTACACACTTGTGATCTAACTGGTCATAAACCAAAATCAATTGAATGAACACAAAAATACAAAATAGTCACCTTTAGGAAGACTAAACTTGTATAACTTATGCTTTCTAGACGATCACTTTATTGGTCCTCCGAAACCCAATATAGGATAGACCCTGTGTGTTAGGTTTAGAATCATACTTGAACTATTATAGCACTTACTCGATATACATTCAATTTAACGGCATAATATCTTACACAACACACAAATCAATGCCTATTGATGTCTGCATAGTTATGAATGATCAATGAGTAACAGTTAAGTTTTTATATCAAACCCAAACACATGTTAATATGCATAATTATCTTCAAAACTGTTTTAAACAATTTATCAAACACCTTTCATGCATACAAACGATTGCAATCACTCAGGTATGTAAAGCTTGTTAGTAATTCAACATGGGGTTATCAACAGAATCGGTTCAAACCCAATCAATAAAATCAGATTCTTAACCAAGGCACAACCTAGCTCCTGATACTAATGTGGGAAAAATAGTTCACCCATACACATCAAGTAATACATAATATTCATACAAATCTTGCCTAGATTAAGGTCATGATTAAAAACAAAACTGAGTTACAACACATACTTGAAGTAGCTGATTATCCAGTCGCAAAATTGTAAAGAAAGCAACAATTAGGTTTGAGAATTGAGTCTTCTCTTCTCTCTCAATTATTCCGTATATGGGATACTTGTAGAAAGCTAGATGAGAAGAAGGACTCACTTTTTTTATAGTAATATCTAATCTTTACCCATTACGAGATATCATAGATAAACAACAATCACTTTGGATTCGTCGACAAGCTCGGAATTAAGAGTTTGATCCAACTAGTTATCTTTATTCTTTATGATATGAATATCCTATGCGACAATATCCAGAGTTTTGAAGATACCATGTTTAGTGTTGACCACAAATGGGAGTTTTACTTGCTTTGAAATAGAACTAAATCTTACAACATATTCTCGTTAGCTGTGGGCATTATTATGTGATTTTGAAATAACATGACCGACCCATAACATGCAGTTTGTTGCTTGTTTGTTTTTTTTTTCTCGATACATCCAACTAGCAAGAGACAATCATTTAAACTTATCGATTGATAAGTTTTTTTTTTTTTTGATACTCTAGACTAGTGGTCCCTCGACTACATCCAAACTCCTTAAATTGGAGTGGATTTGGGCAATTACAGGGTTCAAACATCCTAAGTTGGTTGCAACAAGAGTATATGAAGCCTTCTTCCTACGAGGAATATGCGAGAAGGACACTAATCTTGACTCTTAAAGGTATTCATTATACGAGCTTGAAGTTTGGTGTTGGAATCCCTATAGGCTATTATTTTTATTTTATAAGACTTTCTATGGGCTTGGCTTGGCTTGGATTGGATTTGTAAGATAATCCAAATTCGTACTAATATGATTTTCAATGGGCTTGAAAAGGCCCTGTGTAGAGCTGGACCTCGTACGGTCGCACCTGCTGCACAGCCTCACGGAAGGAGGCAAAATTCCTTGATTAGAACAACTCTTTCACGACTTTTGCTATAGGGAGGAAGAATGTAACTAATGGGAGGATAAAACAGTTTATCTGACGGTCCTCTTTCACACACAAATCTTCCAATTAGTTATATTCTTCCTTCCTATAGCAAAACTCCTCTTTCACACACAAACACTAACAGTTCGGTGTCCAATTTTTCCACGAACCCAAATACGTTACTACTTTTTTATGGCAAGTCCCTAATTTTTTTCGACAAGTGCAAATATGTTACGTACAATGTCACAGTGGCAATAGAAGTGCTCTTCCTCTGGATCAGTTGGTTCCTTAAAAACTAGGTAGTGTTTCCAACAATTACACAAAGACCAAAGATAAACTCTGAGTCATCCTGTTAAAGTTTTACTATGGGCACACCTCACTTAGTGATGTAAATTTTTTTGGTGTTATCTACCGCGTGCCAATCCGAATTATTTGATGGTTTGAGTTAACAAGTGCTTTTGAAATTAAACTATTTGGTATTGTTGATGACGATCTATCTTACAAAATCTTATTAACCAGGGAGCAACTCTTCATGAGAATTGATTGCAAAGACCGTTGAGATGCAGCTGCTTGCAAATGCGTAATCACTTCCTCGTTACTAGTTAAATTATCTTAATTCTTACTTTCCAACTTAATTATATCCACCGACTACCGTTAATTCGAAACAACAAATTTATTAAACCTAAGTTAGGTTCCGCCACTGAATCTAACTGATGATGTGTATCTTCCATTTTTTGGGGAAAAAAAGGATACATAAGGCTCTGGTCTAATTTTTTAAAAATAGATATTTAGTCTTCTCCACCATCCTAGCTAGCCTTCTTTCACTGTATGCAAAGCTGAATTCTTGGGTAATACTAATGCACCTCAATTTGCTGCTAGGTTTTTAGTCTACGACGATGTTCTGTCAACTGCATTGGTGTATTAATAGAGGAAGAAGTAGCGGTGCTCGATTTTTTACCCCATATATATACACACACAATAAACTACGTTTTGTGCGTATGGACATACGTACAATTACTGTTGTCACAGCAGATATATGATTGAATACTACCATAACCTACCATACATACTTCATACATGTAGAGGAGTGAAAACAAAAACTGATTGACCTACCAAATGGGTAGACCTGGCCTTCGGCTGTATAAGCCCGGCCCATTGTCTCATTTTGAACTCCCACAAACAGAATCCGAAGATTTTTCTGGATGAGCGAAATGTTTTACAAGAGAAAACCGAAGATCGCTCTCAGTGAATGTGGAAAGATTCAATGGAAGTCATAATTCCGATGATCATTTCAGGAACATGTGTTAATTAGTCATTTCGAAATTAATTTGGGTACTTGGGCTTGCTTACAATGGTAAACTCAACGGGTAAGTGCTTAAGCAAAGTAAGTACAGCGAGAATTAGTTGCAGGAGCGAATCTGATTCATCGGTCCGGACATCGGATATACTGACCGATTACGAGATCAACTACATTGGTTCAAATCAAGATCATGGTATGAGAATAAACATAAGTTGGGAAAGAAGGAAGGTTTTTTGTTAGGTTGCACGGACATGCCAAGAAATATTCCGTAACCGTATAGGACACACGATTGGACACGCCAAGAAATATGCCGTAACCGTATTGGACACATGATTGGACGCACACGGCCGACACTTTCCCACACATGATTGGACACCCCACGCCATGTGTTCCGTTAATTGACCAGTCAATATTCATTGACCTACTTTAAGGTTATTAAAACAAATGGTGAGATAATTTGATGATCGCCTTGTCACTAGCTATAATTGAACGACAAAGAATGTCACGTAGACTGTTTAATGTATAAAGTCTGCATGAGTATTATACGGAAAAGAAATGTTCTTTATGTTATGACGAAGTAACGCACATTTCATGTTCATAGCTACTCGTCACTATCGTACACACTTTGATATGATTTTGACCTTTCACCTTTCGTGACTCGTCAATTTGGTTCCCTAACCAATCTGGTGGCTGAATGTTGGAAGTTAAACCAAGATATGGTGGTTTGAGCTTTGGATCAACAAGTGTTGTTGACACGATCGAGGGGATCAACTCTGTTTGTAGTTGATTTGATCAAGTTGGATCAACAGAGCAGTTGACACGGCGTGTCATATTTGGAAGACGAGCTTACTTGAGAAGCAAGGTGCTTTGAGTTCTAGAGAGTTCTATTTTAGATTTTGGTTTATGTTAGGAATATGTGCTTTATTTAGAGTTTGCTTTTATTAGGAAAGTAGTCTGAGTGATTATCAAGTTTGTGAGACTATAAGTAAGATGTTAAGCCATGAGTTAATGAACACCGAATTTGATTATCAATGTAATCTTTTATTTGCTTCCGCATGTGCTCTACTCTCTCTTGCTTGATCCTACACTGAATTATTGATCCGTTAATCCGTTTCCCTTACCAAGCTGCATCCGATGGTTTTCCTTGATATGGAAAAGTAAACTTTACCAGACGGGCTCTTCTTAACTTCTTTTCTCCTGTTCTTTCAAACCCCACATCAGTACTAAATAATGATACACCATTATAAAATTCGTACATATCTTTTGCTAACTACTTTACTGCTACCTTAGTAAACAACAATCTTAAGAAAGTCACGATGAACAATTTGCAATTATTATAACAAAAAGCAACGTAAAGCAGGTGAATAAAACTATTAGTTCTCCTTCATATTTTCCAGGATACCATTTTGTTGATATTGTTTCCCCTTAATTTAAATTCAGCGAAAACCATTTGGAAAACTGTCTCTCACAAGTAATGAAATTAATATCCTAAGGTTCTAATATACAGATATTTCTTGGCTTTTATGGTTTTTTTTTTTAGTTTTCTCCAATTTCCTAACCTTTCGTCGATTCACTTCTCCCACTATGAATATGTGCATAGTTACAGGAGAACAACCATTAGGATCTGAGATTCTGAAAACATCAAAATATGTATTTAAATGTAGTATCTATTATCCTTATTCGTATATATATACTTAACAAAATTTAGCAGTTTCAAAAACTCAACTAAGCTTTTGTTCAGTGATATTGTCATTCAACTAAGCTTTTGTTGCATGTAAACAAGCTGACTATGCCATACTTTTAACATGATCATAAGTGCACAATTTTTTTTTTTTAAGTTTCTTGCAGCTAGATAGAACTATGGGAAGCCTGGTTCCAATGAGGCGTAGTAGGTGAAGGAGGCTAAATTTGTTTACACAAATTAGTAAGGGAAACCCATTCAAACTGTTTTTTTTTTTTATCGGAAAAGAGAAATTTATTAAGAAAAGTAGAATGTACAAGTTACTACCAGGAGTAGTATAAAGGAGAGAACAAAAAAGAAAAAGAGAAAATTACAGAAAAACAAGATTCCAGTTATGAACTGTATTTGTGAAATTTAAATGTACCCTATCTCCAAAAGCATTTGCCCATCTGAGTATAAGAGTTTTTGCATCAATGCATAACTCTTCATCGGTTTTGTATTTATGATTCTCTTCAAAGATTCTGCTATTACGCTCATTCCAAAGAACCCAGACTACCGCTGCAGGAATGAGTTTCCAAACCACTTTTCCATTTTCAGAAAGCAGATTATTAGACCACATTCTAGCTAGGTCTTGCATAGTATCTGGAAAAACCCAAAACCAATTATCATTAGGTGTTAAAGAAGACCAGACCTTGTATGCTACTTTACAGTGGATGAATAAGTGGTCTTGAGATTCAGAGCATTCTCCACATAGACTGCAAGAGCTGTAAATGTCAAAACCTTTGCACTGCAACAAATCTTGTGAGTTCAACTTCCCATGCACAGCACACCACAACAAGAAGTTTACATTAGATGGAATTCCAGATGGCCAAGCAAAGAAATATGGAAAATTATCGACTCCTGCACTGCCATTCAGCTTAGCATAAAGAGATTTAACTGAGAATACTCCATCTTGATTTAAGGACCATCTTCTAGTATCTGGAAGTGCATCTAGAGTTGGAGGTGTAGAGCCTATGATGTTTAGAAGAGCAGTAATGGAGTTTGCTTCATCATCCGTTAAAATTCTCCTAAAATCAAACTTCCATGAACCATCTTCTGAGATATGCTGTGAAATGTTTGCAGTCTTCAATCTGTCAAGCTTGTAAAGGTTTTTGAAAGAATCCATAAGACAAACTTCTCCCCTCCATCTATCATGCCAGAAGGAGATTAAAGTGCCTGAGTGCACAGTTAGGTAATAATTTGCTGTAATAAGTGAGGATGTTAAAACAATATTTTTCCAGCAAGAAATCCCATGAGCTAGATCATCCATACCAGGAGTCCAATAAGAGAAAGAGCAGCCATACGTCTCAACAATTAACTTATACCACAGATGTGATTTTTCATCTCCAAATCTCCAACACCATTTGGCCAACAAAGCTTGATTCATGAGTTTCAGATTAAGAACTCCTAGACCTCCTCTTTTTTTAGAAGCCATAACTTGTTTCCAGTTTACAAGGTGAGAACATTTACCGCCATAAGAACTGTGCTCCCAAAGAAAAATCCTCATCTTCTTCTCCAAAATATTGATAATTGAAATTGGGGCTCTAAAAAGAGAGAAATAATACATTGGAAGTGAACTAAGAATATGCTTTAAGAGAGCTAATTTACCTCCCTTGGAAAAAGGACATTTATTCCAGAAAGAGAGCCTTGAATCAAATCTTTCAATGATGGGATCCCAGATTGCTTTGCTGTTAGCTTTAGCCCCTAAAGGCATTCCAAGATACATGCAAGGTAATGTATCTGTTTTGCAACCAAAATCATCATCCCATCAATTGAGTTCTGATACTTTGCCAATTGCAATTAACCTTGTTTTGGAGGTGTTTACCCTCAAACCTGCAATAAACTCAAAACAATGAAGAATAAATAATAGGTTTGTGAGTTCCTCCTTTTTGCTATCCACAAACAGAATTGTATCATCAACATAATGAAGGTGATTCACCACAGTTCCACCTTGCATAACTGAAAAACCATTAAATAAATTTAGACTTGCTGCTCTGTCTAAGTATCTAGAGAACCCCTCCATAGCAATATTGAACAATAAAGGTGACAGTGGACAACCTTGCCTAACTCCTCTTGTGCTTCCAAATAAACCAAAATCTGAACCATTAATAAGAAATGAGAATGAAGCTGTTGATTATCAAAATTTTATCCATTTGCACCAGTGATGAGTGCCAAATAGTGCATATTTATACACCTTTTTATTGGCATTTTACTCATCTTTTGTGCTCAAGAATCAGATATTATCCCAGATTCTGTATTTTCTTTGTTTTCAAGAATAAATATTTGTATTAATTAATTTTGTGATTTTAGGTAATAAATAAAGCTTGGAGAATCTGAGGAGTCAAAAGAGCGAAGAATTGGAGTCAAGCATCTATGGAGCAGATAGCCAAAGCCCGCGCGCGAATCAGTTGCAACCCAACAAAGAAGACATGGGCTAGAGCTACCCGAGACCCGGATCCGAACCCGCTCGTCCCGAGCCGTTGAGATCTCGCCCAGACGCATCATACGGTCGCTGCCTCCACGTGCATCGAAGATCGCTGCTCCCGTGCTACACCAGAGCACACCAAAACCGCCAACCATCCTCGACCGTCAGATCTCCATCAGCTTCATCCAACGCTCGGTGCAGCGTTCTCATCATCCCCCGCTGTTCATGCCTCACAACGAAACTCTCTATACCCTATACCCACTCGACCTTACCCATTTTCTCTTCTTCCTTCTCTTTCCTCTGCAAAAACCCATCTTCTCTGCAACTCCACCCCCATTCCCCGACCAGCAACACCAACAACTCCATCTCCTGTCACCTCCATAGCTACCAACAACTCTCCTCCTCTTCTCTAGGCTTAGCTATCTCTCCCTTAGCTTCTCCATACACCTAGAAGCTAATTTAGAGATAGATGAGAACTAGGGTTAGGTCACAACAACCCATGCATGGCGACTCAGAGCCGCAGAGCGAGAGAAGTCGGTGATTGAGCGAACAGTATGGGTTTGAATTACTTTGCATTTAATTCCCATTTTTTTAAGTAAATTAGGGTTCGGTTGTTGAGTCTGTGCATGTATAAATTGAAGTGAGGGTTTGTGTGTTAGAGGCACGCCTGGATTAGCCGGTGCTGTCAATTAGACTTAACTTGTAGTTTTTGTTACTTTGATGTTTTAATTACTTTGGCTAGGGTTGAGATGAAACCTAAAACTCTGTTGCTAACAGTTGTTCATACTTTGTAATTGTTCTTGATTGTACTTTAATGCTTAGGATACATTTAATCTAAACCCTTTTGCATATTACTTTCACAATGTATGTCAATCTTTTGTATGCATTGTAGTCAGGCTATTTCTATGTTAAATGTGTGCAATTCATGCTTCATTGAACAATATGGATTCTTAGACTAGTTGTGCCCTGAGAAGACAGCTAGTACTAGGGAAAAATACTTTAATTGTGATTAGAGTATCCATCTTAGGATAAGCTTAATCACCTGAGAAATGAAACAGATTTGTGATTAGCTGTACTATGACAAGACAGCTAATACTAGGAATTAGTTTAGTGCCTCAGTTGATATTAAGCTATCCATTGAGACCCTGGATGAATGGCAAACTTGCCATTACAAGGGACGAGAACACTATCAAAACTGAATCAACTTAGCTGAGGTTATATGGTGGATTCGACACCCTAGAGTTCACTTACCGTTACAATTTACCTTTTTGCCTTAGCTCAGGTTCATCACACTTCAAACTCAGCCGTTTCGGCACAAAACCATTTTGTTACTCTGTCACCTTTGAAATTCAGTTAGAGAAAGCCGTAGAATCAACTAGAGCACACCCTAGTTCTTGTGGGATCGACCCGTACTTGCCGCGTCTCCAATAGACGCCGTGCACTTGCGGTATAACCCGTAGGCCGTAATTTATACACTCTTTCGGGCCTACCAAGTTTTTGGCGCCGCTGCCGGGGACTTGGCGTGTGCCCTGTCGATTCTTGCTTGCTTTACTGATTTTCACCATTGTAAATATTAGCTTGTATCATTTTAGTATAACTTAGTTTAAATTGCATCTGTAACTTAGCCCTGCATATTAGCTTTCTTTGGCCTGTTTTTAGTCCTCATATTAGTGTAATTTAGATTATCATATCGGTGCACTTAATTTGTAATTTCCATTTCTACATTTTTACCTTGCATTCTCTTAGTGCATTCTCTGCATATTGAATCAGTTCTCCCTTGTGACAGTCCAATTCTCAGGCTTATGCCAGAGTTTACTCTCTTTGCTTTAACTGTGAGAACTGAAAATCTTCATTGAGTTAGAGCAGGTACCCCCCTGTGCTGCTGAGCACCTGAGCCAACCAAAGAAGACACGAAAAGCGCAGAACTTGAGTATGTAATTGAACCCTGCATTGCCAAGCTTGGTTGCCAGGTAAGCTAGCCTTGCTGACCAACACCTGAGTTATATGAGCATGACTTGTACCCATGTAGACTAGAATCTATACATGTTTTTATGAGTTGTATGTCTTGGTTGCGCTTTGTGTACCCTGTAAACTTGTGCCAAAACCTGTGACAGACTGTCAACTAGCTTGTTGAGCTGTTGAACCAAACTGCGACGGCCCCGTGTATTGCTATCCCGTGGCTTGTGAGCTTGAGCGGCAAGCACCATTATGCATGCTAGAGTGAGTTGAAACCAACTAAGTGAATCAAAGACCTGTTGTGAGTCCTGTATCAAGCTGTGCTTTTGAGTTACTACCCCGCACCTTGTTAGCTGTTAACCCGAAAGGCGCAATGTGTGCATACTGTCTTGATTAATTTTGCAAATTTGTGTGATTTTTGAGCCAACCTCGAGCATAGCATGTGCTTTTAAGCCTGAAATTTTTGAGCTATCTACCCTGTTTTGTGCTTAGTCCGTGCTTAGCAACCTAGGCTGTCTCATTGCTCTGGGTTGTCTGAGCACAAAAGCTGTGCAATCATTGAGCTGCACACAACCTTGGTGAGCCATTTGCACAGCCTGTAGTTGAGCCCTAAGCCCTATGAGCCATATGCCAATTGCCAGAACCTTTGTGTGAGCCTCTGAGAATCCTTGAGCAGCCCCTGAAGCTGCAAGTTTGAGCTTAAACTCCAGCCTGTGCATGAGCTTGTGCTGCCTGTGTAACCTAGGTTAGTTGTAACCACATAACCTAGCCCTGAGCCAAGATAACTTGAGTTGTGCTGTTGTATAAGTTGTTGAGCAATCTAGGCCTCTATAGGGCCTGTACTTTCAACCCTAGGCCTTGACAAACCTTGTGTTCACCTCCCACCTCCCGCCATTTGTGAGGTTGAACTTGGATAACTAATTTGTTGTGTAGTCCCAAGTTGAAGTCAACTCGCCCATTTGCCCTGTACCTTGTACTGTGTAGTTCCAGCATTAGGAGCACTTCTGTGTGCTTAGCTCTTTGAGAAAGACTGTCAATCTTGTGAGTCAGCTGTGATAAGCTGCAAGTTTAGACTGTGCTAAGCTGCAAGCTGTGCATAGAAGCTGTGCATCTGTGCAAACCACTGAATTTTGCATAGCTTGGGCTTACACCCAAACCAGCCCAACTCAACCCAACCTGAGCTCTGCTGGGCTGACTGACCACACCAGCTAGGTTCTTTGAACCCAATCACCTGGGCTGCAAAACAAAGAAGCCCACATAGCTTGCACTTGTATACCTGGGCTCTGTTCTAGCCATCAATCTGGGCTGAACCCAACGTGGGCTGCCAAGCTTTACTGTGCATCTGGGCTCTACTTCTGGGCTGTGTAGTTTCACAATTCCTGGGCTTCAAACAACAAATCCCAAACAAACCAAAACCAAATTGAGCCCACAACAATTTGGGCTTCCCACATAAACCAAAGCTTCCCACATAAACCAAACTTTCCCACACAAACCAAATGAAACCCAACAAACCAAAAACCCAATAAACCAAACTTAGTCCACTTCACTGGGCTTTGAGTTCAATTTGAGTTGATAAATCATGTCAGGATTTTGGTCCGCATCTGGGGATGGAAACAAATCCCTTAGAGAGCGTGCTTACGGGCACGCTTCACAGGATGAACCCCCCACATACCATAGTGATTTTAGAGAATTTTATGCGCCTTCTCAGGGCCCTGACCTCACATACCCTAATCACTATGAGCACATGTATCATCCATCACAGGTTGAGAATGAACACTCTCCTCATACCCAGTCATCACTTTTAGATCAATTAGAGGCTCGACTATCTGCTTTAGAAAGGCAATCTGTCGAATCTAGTTTTTCTAGGCAATATGAAACGCATGCTTGCACCTTATGTGGTGGCTTAGACCACCCTGCTGAATACTGTTATATCTTGCATGATTTTAGACAGTCTAGGGAAAACCATGATAATCCAATGAACGAAGTGTCTAGAAGTGACTATTGGGACCATAATCAACCTGCACACATGCATCATTCACCACAGTGGGGAGATGAACAATTTTATACTCCCCCAACTCCTAGTTTGCAATCAACAATGGATACACTCATGGAGTTAAATGCTAGGCTTGAAATGAATGCAATGCATGACCATCCATATAGCAACATGTCTAAATTTCCCTTCTCTAGTGAACCTCATGCACAACCATACATTGAATATCCATATGAGGAATGCATACCCACTAGTGAAGACTCTCCTTCAATGGAACAACTCAAGATGATTCTTCAAAGGAACCTGATTGAGTTACAAAATGATAGGATTGAAAATAGTGTTTCTAGTCTTACTCATGCAACTAACATTGAATATGAACCTAATCTAGAGGTAGATGAGTACACTAAAAACACTACAATTTTGAATGGAGAGATGGATTTTTGCTATGATGATGATGATGATGATGAATATGAAGAGCATGTGTATTTTGAAAATGTAATAGAATTTTTAGGTTCAGAGACATTACGTGTCTCTTCTGTGAACCCTATGAATGATGCTTCTTTTGATATTCATGCATGTGATATTGATGTGGAACCTGTGCAATTATCCTGTGAAAATGAACATGATTTACCCTCTTTTGACTTTAGGAAAGTGTGTGACGGTGCAAATGATTTTATACATGAAAATAACTTAGATGTACCTAACCTCTCTCCTGAGTCACAAATTGAAACTCCTTCACCCAACCTAGGTGTAGTTTGTCACAAAATTGCAAAACCAACTTTTCTGAAAATGCCTAACCTAGGCTTAGAGCTTTGTGCTTCCCAAGTCCTCTTGGACTATTTTGCATCAAAGTATAACACTTTTAAAGAGCCACAGTTGGAATGCGTATATATGCCTGTTATTAGTAAAACTCATTTTGAGTTAAACCTTTTGCATGATGTACCTTTAAAATTGCAAGACTTTGTGCTTCCAAACACACCCGTTCACAAGTTTAGGTTTGGGGGAAACTCCTTCACATCTACAGTCTTACTTGCACTCTCATTTTATTTTTGTGTAAGGCTGTTAATGTGTGTACATATTTTCTATTGGGTTGATCCTCAACTCTTTAGATTGTTAGTTTATGGTGAATTTTTGTATATAATCCAGTAGGACTTGTTAAATTTTCTTTTCTTGATTCGGTTGAGTCTTCTTGCACATATATTATGCTAATCCGATATGATCTCCGTTGAGAATAATGGATTCTAGCCTTGACGAATGAAGCTCAACCTTGCTCCCGCCGACATACCGGTAATCTCTTCCCTTTTATCTTTTCAGCATAGTTCTCATGGTATGTGACTGTTTAATTTTTCCTATCTGTTGACACATTGAGGATAATGTTTGATTTAGGTTTGGGGGTGTGATTTGCATTTAGAGTTTTTAGTCTTTTATTTCACCTTTTATTTTGAAAAAAAAAAAAAAAAAAAAAAAAAAAAAAAAAAAAAAAATCATCAAAACTCTTTTTGTAAAAAAACCTCCAACTTTAGAGATTTTAGAGTCACTAGCATGCTTTTAGCTATGTTTACATAGAGAATCGACCGAAATAACGAGAAATTGGAAGTACTTGGGAGAACACAATCGGGTTTCTTAGTTGATTAGAGCGTTAAAGTTGGATTTAACCATACCGGAGGGCGAATTAGGTCTTTGTTTAGATATTCGGTAGTAGAATTGTGATCACCCATAGTGGAGACTACCCATTTTACATCAAGCGAGGTACCGACCTTCACTCTTTGTGACTTTCTAGAAAAGCTTTTAGAGTGTGTGTCACCGTACGTCAATTAGGGTAGGAATGGTGAGCTACCCAACTTCGCACCACTTTGACACTACTTTTGATCTCTTGAGTGCTAATTCCGTCAATCATGAGGGTGACGTCTAAAGATGAAAACTCCTTCTAAATACCGATTTGTAGTTAGCATCATTCTCTCTCTCAATCAGCAAGACCCATAGAAACACATCATCGTCAAGAACCTGAGACGAGAATCGGAATATTGAAAGAAAAATTGATATAGTCCAAGGTTTATGTACAACAAAGAAAAGAAAATAAGATGAGAATTAATGAAGTTTGTGAAAAATTGAGTTTATCGTTTTATTGTAACCAAAAAAAAAAAAAAAAAAAAAAAAAAAAAAATGTAGTTTATTTTCTGTGTCTAGTTACCACAAAGTTAAAAAAAAAAAAAAAAAAAAAAAAAAAAAAAAAAAAAATTATTAAGTTTTTGTGAAGTTCAGAAGTTCGTCATCAATAGTTGAAGACCGAAGACCGAAGACCGAAGATTGAAGACGCGTTTCTATGGTTTCTTATGAGAGAGTGATATTAATTGCCGATCGGGTGAGAAGTGAGTGAGTACTCCCACCCTTACTAATGGTTGATTTTCCCTTCTTAGAGATCATTAGAAAAAGATTCTTTTTGTCCACACTTCTGTGGAGTCTCCAGATTTTATTTCGGAAGGTTATCATTCTTACCTACAACGTGTGCAGGATTTCTCTCTTTACTCCTGCCTGCACACATGAGAGACTAAAAAGCGATCTTTTTTTTGAGTGCAATTATCATAAAACCCTAATGGTGAGGCGGAAGTCGAGGCTTATGATCACAATCGAATCCGAATTCTTTCATATGGTATGGTTATTTCTCGCTCAAAGACTTAAGGATGAGAATGCGTTCTTCGATAGTTCTAACCACATTACTAGCATGCGAAACTCTATGTCCTCATAGCTTCTTGGATGCTTGAGACTCTTTACACTACGAAGTTGGAGAAGGTTTTGTGGGTACACCTCTGGTAAACCCTCACGAGACTACAACTCGTCCACTAGGGACACCTAGGGGTTTAAAGGCTTAGTGCATACGCTAAATGCATTCGAGAGACCTACGACGGTGGTATAGTTAGGATTTCTTCATTTTGTTTCACTTGAGGACAAGTAAAATTCGGGTTTGGGGGTATTTGATGAGTGCCAAATAGTGCATATTTATACACATTTTTATTGGCATTTTACTCATCTTTTGTGCTCAAGAATCGATATTATCCCAGCATTCGTATTTTCTTTGTTTTCAAGAATAAATATTTGTATTAATTAATTTTGTGATTTTAGGTAATAAATAAAGCTTGGAGAATGCGAGAGTCAAAAGAGCGAAGAATTGGAGTCAAGCATCTATGGAGCAGAGATAGCCAAAGCCGCGCTTGCGAATCGGTTGCAACCCAACAAAGAAGACATGGGCTAGAGCTACCCGAGACCCGGATCCGAACCCGCTCGTCCCGAGCCGTTGAGATCTCTCCCGGACGCATCATACGGTCATGCCGTTGCCTCCACGTGCATCGAAGATCGCTGCTCCCGTGCTACACCGAGCACACCAAAACCGCCAACCATCCTCGACCGTCAGATCTCCATCAGCTTCATCCAACGCTCGGTGCAGCGTTCTCATCATCCCCCGTTGTTCATGCCTCACAACGAAACTCTCTATACCCTATACCCACTCGACCTTACCCATTTTCTCTTCTTCCTTCTCTTTCCTCTCGCAAAAACCCATCTTCTCTGCAACTCCACCCCCATTCCCCCGACCAGCAACACCAACAACTCCATCTCCTGTCACCTCCATAGCTACCAACAACTCTCCTCCTTTTCTCTAGGCTTAGCTATCTCTCCCTTAGCTTCTCCATACACCTAGAAGCTAATTTAGAGATAGATGAGAACTAGGGTTAGGTCACAACAACCCATGCATGGCGACTCGGAGCGCAGGAGCGAGAGAAGTCGGTGATTCGAGCGAGGAGTATGGGTTTGAATTACTTTGCATTTAATTCCTATTTTTTTAAGTAAATTAGGGTTCGGTTGTTGAGTCTGTGCATGTATAAATTGAAGTGAGGGTTTGTGTGTTGGAGGCACGCCTGGATTAGCCGGTGCTGTCAATTAGACTTAACTTGTAGTTTTTGTTACTTTGATGTTTTAATTACTTTGGCTAGGGTTGAGATGAAACCTAAAACTCTGTTGCTAACAGTTGTTCATACTTTGTAATTGTTCTTGATTGTACTTTAATGCTTAGGATACATTTAATCTAAACCCTTTTGCATATTACTTTCACAATGTATGTCAATCTTTTGTATGCATTGTAGTCAGGCTATTTCTATGTTAAATGTGTGCAATTCATGCTTCATTGAACAATATGGATTCTTAGACTAGTTGTGCCCTGAGAAGACAGCTAGTACTAGGGAAAAATACTTTAATTGTGATTAGAGTATCCATCTTAGGATAAGCTTAATCACCTGAGAAATGAAACAGATTTGTGATTAGCTGTACTATGACAAGACAGCTAATACTAGGAATTAGTTTAGTGCCTCAGTTGATATTAAGCTATCCATTGAGACCCTGGATGAATGGCAAACTTGCCATTACAAGGGACGAGAACACTATCAAAACTGAATCAACTTAGCTGAGGTTATATGGTGGATTCGACACCCTAGAGTTCACTTACCGTTACAATTTACCTTTTTGCCTTAGCTCAGGTTCATCACACTTCAAACTCAGCCGTTTCGGCACAAAACCATTTTGTTACTCTGTCACCTTTGAAATTCAGTTAGAGAAAGCCGTAGAATCAACTAGAGCACACCCTAGTCCTTGTGGGATCGACCCGTACTTGCCGCGTCTCCAATAGACGCCGTGCACTTGCGGTATAACCCGTAGGCCGTAATTTATACACTCTTTCGGGCCTACCAACCAGTTAGAACTAAACCCCATCTTCCTCATGATAGATTCTAGGTAGCACCAGTTTACTCTATCAAAAGCTTTCTCTAAATCTATCTTGCAGACAATGCCTAGCAATCCAGATTTGAGTCTTGAATCCACGAGCTCATTTGCTATTAAAGTTCCATCAAATATTTGTCTTCCCTCCACATAAGCACATTGAACTGGTGATATGAGCTTAGGCATAACCAGCTTCAATCTTGTAGCTAAGATTTTAGCTATGATTTTGTATGTGCTAGTGAGTAAACAAATTGGCCTGCAGTCTTTTTATGGATTCAACATGATCTTTTTAGGAACCAAAGTAATGAATGTGGAATTATGCTTCACATCTATGTTGCCATTCTCATAGAATTCTTGAACTGTATTCATAATGTCAGTCTTCAAAAAACTCCAGCATTTTGTGAAAAACAAGAGAGGATAACCATCAGGTCCTGGGGACTTTTCTTGTTCCAAAGCCTTAATAGCATGTAACACTTCCTCTTGATAAAATTTGCATCAAGAATATCGATTCAAGAGTAGAAATACTATCAAAGTGAATACCTTCTAATTCGGGGTACGATTATTTCTTCCCTCTCGAAAAAGGCCTTTGTAGAAGTCTACAATGTCTTGTTGCAGCTTTGATCTATCATATTCCAACTTACCATCTATATAAAGTTGTTTAATCCTGTTGTGCCTTATCCTTGCAGTTGCCTTGCTCATGAAGAAGTGTGTGTTGCTGTCACCTTCTGTGATCCAGGTTGTGTTTGATTTGATTTTCCAAGCAACTTCTTCCATCTTTGTTACCTTTTCAAAGTCAGCTTTAAGATTAAATTTCTCATTGAGTTGAACTTCAGTTAGAGGATCTTCCTCTTCCAAACTATCAAGAGCATGTATCTCAGATAGAATGTGTTTCATCTTCAAAGTATTGTGACCAAAAATTTGTCTATTCCAGACTTTTAGCTTTTCCTTGAGAGCCTTCAGTTTACACCAGAGAATTGTACTAGGGGTACCTGCAAAACAGAAAGATAACCACCACTCTTCTAACATATTAATGAATCCATTCTCCAAGAACCACATAATTTCAAACCTAAAAGGGCTAGGTCCCCAAGAAGGATCAGAAATGTCTAAAAGGATGGGTATATGATATGATGTAGGTCTAGCTCTGGCTAACTGAAAAACTAGAGGGTAATGGGTTTCAAAAGAAGGTGAAATAAGGAATCTATCAAGCCTGGACATGATAGGATTAGATTGGCCATTTGACCAAGTGAATCTTGCACCTTTGAGAGGAAGATCAATGAGTTGGTGGACTGAAATGAATTTATTGAAACGCTTCATACTCTTGTTGATTCTAGTGCACCCTTTCTTCTCAGCACACTTAGTAATGGTGTTGAAATCACCACCCAGACACCAAGGCACATTCCATAGTCTGCAACATTTGTCTAATTCTTCCCAAAATAGTTTTCTTTCATGAGGTTTTGTAGGCCCATATACATTGGTAAGGACCCATTCAAAATTATCATTTTTGTTTTTGCATAAGACAGATAATGTGAAATCACCCACAAGTGAGTCTGATACTTCTATTAAGTCTTTGTTCCACAAGATAATCATCCCCCCAGAATTACCAAATGACTGTTGATAAGCCCATCCATAATTTTCTTGACCACATATTTGAAGAATGTCATAGTCAGAGCAATGTGCCATTTTTGTCTCCTGTAAAATTATGATAGGAGCTTTATGAAGTTGTATCATCTTCTTTACAATGAGCCTTCTATTTGGTGAACACAACCCTCTTACATTCCAAGATAGAATTTGTAAACTCATTGATCAACAGCTAAACCCCCAAGTTTCTTGCTTCTACTTCTAGTTGAGCCCAAAGAATTAATTTGAGTAAGATAAAAATCCAGTCACTAACCTCTTTGGAGCTGGACTGGTGGAACAAGCATCATCAGATGTATCTTCCAAAAAAGGCTCAAAGCCAGGTGGATAAGTAGGTGTGACGGTTGAAGAGACGGTGTCAGAATCATCATCATCCAGAAGAGAGATGAATGTACCCTCTAATCCCCTAAGAGGAGTAGCTTTAGCTTTAGGTTCGTGGATAAAATCAGATGAGACTTCGTCCAGTGATATCAAAGTTTGAACCGCAAAATCCTTGACAACTACAGGTGCAGAAATCCTTGGAGCTATACTCTTGATTACAGGGCCATGCACTGAAATCTTAGCCAGCAAAAACTTCTTAGAATGATTAGGCATGGTGCTAAAACTTGCACTAAGTGTAATTCCCAGTTTAAAAAGTCTCTGAACTTCTGTAGTAATCCAGCTTGGAACCACGAGCTGATTGTTTTGAAGGTGATGCAATGGGAGATTAAGTTGTAGGTTTTTTATAGGGGTGGGTGCCAATTTATGTAGAGAGTTGGTAATGATGGTTGATGATGGTGTTTTTGGGATGGGAGGGTATTTGAGGTTGGTAAGAGGGACTGTTACAACAGGACTTACTGATCTTGGGATAGGTTGGATGAGGCAGAATAGTTTTTGCTGGAAGGTACGAGTGTAAGGTGCAGTTTTCTTGACAGGTATGGTAGGAGTGTGATCTTCAAATTCATCGATGCAGCAATGAAAAGCCGGTGTTGTATCAATATCCATTTCAGTGGAACAATCAGCAGGTGTATGACTTAAAGTTTCTATCTGAGTTGGAGTCCAAACTTGTTTCAGAATTTGAGATTTCTTCCTTTTTGATTTCGGCTTACGTTTTTTCTTGGATTTTTTTTTAGACCCATGGTGAGCTTTTCTCCGTTCAGAAGATTTCAAAAATTCTTTCTTGGCTGGCAAGTCAGACGCCGTAGAATCCGCTGTAATTTGCAGATCATGAAATGAATCAACTAATGAGCGAGAATTATGTGCTGCGGCGAAATTTTCCTTTCTGTTATTATCTTCAAGATTTGCACTGCTTGATTTCCGCTTTGACTGGACAACAGGTTGAATTGTAGAGTTCCGATAACTCTGCTTCGGTTTATCAGCAATAAGGATGTGTGCAGTGCAGGTACCTCGGTCAGTGATCAATTTTACTGCACGTGGAATATGATTAATTCCTCTTGAATTTCTGATCTTCATCCTGATAGCAGTTAAATCCTGCAACTTTAGAGAACTTGGATCAATCAACAGGATATCACCACAAGCATTACCCAATGAACGCATAACCTCAGAAGACCAGTATTGGTATGGAACACCAAAAATTTCTATATGATAATCAGTTTCCCATTGGGATCCGGTCCTCCGTAATTGATCATTCCATTTAAACACCGATAAAATTACATTTCCAGAAGAGAACGAAAATTCTAGGTTTGAGAAATTTTCATCTCTATAAAAAATTGCCTGGTAGGAATTAATTGGAAATAATTCTATTGAATATGGACATTGAAGTTGAGATCGAAGAGCTTGAGCAATGTCAGCCCATGAGATGATGGGGATAGGAGAAGAGATCACATAAGAATCTTTCCATTTCCCCAAAGAATTATGTCTATTAGAATGTTTAATGTTGATAGCGTCAACAGTGTCAGACCTCGATGCAGATGTATGAGCCACAAAACTATCACAGAAAAAAGGTGAATTTTTTAAGGTGCAGGATTCTGAATAAGTAGGTTTTGCCAGGTTATGAAGATTGATAGGTTTTACAGGTTTTTGATGAAAGGTTGGCTTTTTTGGCTTAGGTTGAAAAGAAGGGTTGGGGTTGGAATTTAGAACTTGGGCATATGATTTATTAGGTGTATATGTGGATGGTGTGTTGATCACAGGTCTGTAAGCAGAAGCTACCTCCTCCAGAATATCACTAAGAGCAGTAGCAATGGAGAACCAACCTTCATAACAATTACCCATTCAAACTGTTCAATGTCCAACTTTTTCCATGGATGCAAATATGTTACTACGTAAAACGTCATAATACAGATAATAGAAGTGATTTTCGTGTGAATCATTTTGGTACTTTTATATGATTTTTCTGTGAAAATATTCTAGATGATTTTCCTTTGAAAAATTTGGGTATTTCTAGCAATTTTCACAATGGCAAG
This sequence comes from Papaver armeniacum, assembly GCA_023531295.1. NCBI lineage: Eukaryota > Viridiplantae > Streptophyta > Magnoliopsida > Ranunculales > Papaveraceae > Papaver > Papaver armeniacum. The sequence continues at coordinate 145,435 of JAJJWW010005199.1, forward strand.
ATAATTAAGCTTTGAATCAATTTGTCAAGATTTTTGCTACGGGCACACCTCGCACAATAATGGTTATTTAGTGTAATATATTGTATACCAATCCGTTGTTAAGGGACACTAATTTTCGGTAAAAACATACTGTACAACAATGATACTTTGGCATTCTTAGTGAAGTTGAGTTCATATTGTAATGATTCTCAGATTACATCGCAATTAAATCACAAGGCAATTAGTTTTGAATGATTTCACAAAAAGTTTACGCTTATGGTGATAATTTCTGAAGGCAGCTCTTTATCAACTAGAAAACAATTCTCTGTAGCAGTTTGATTGAAAAATATGTTTCCTGTGACATAATTACATGTAAAAATTTAACAATTTTAGTCAATTTAAAAATTGTCAACTATTTGTTTGCATCAATTCACCTTTAGGCATTTTTAAGCTTGGGCCGGGTGCAAAAAGAAACACATGAAAACTTGTTGAACAAACAAATTGTTATTGGACCGTTAGCAAACCAATCTAAGATCAATTTTGAGGCTACTTATTGGATTTCAAAATTCTTGATTTATGGTTTTGGTCTAATCTTAAGAAACTGTGCAGGAACAGTCAAGTAGAAAAATCAAAAATTTTCAGAGCAACATGTCCAGAAAAGCCAGAGGCATTAGCTCTTTGCAGGGAGCTAAATGGGATAAAGAGACGAATTTAAAAAAATTCTGGATGGAAGGGGATTGCGAGAGAATTTTGGCTTTCAGGCAAGGGAAGAACAACTTAGTCACATGGCAGAATGAATCGATTCTCAAAGAAGCAATGCTCATTTTATCTGCTTGTGATAATTTTTTGAGATTTATCTACACACCAAGAGACAGTAACCAGAATGCAGATAAGTTGGCAAAAGAGGCTTTCAAATCGTCTCTTCATCAGACTTGGAGTCTAATCATGCCAAATTTTCTTTCTGCAATTTTGATTTTAGATAAATTAAATTGTAGGTCTATTGCTTTGTCAGTTTCAGTTTAAGAAATTTCTTGTTTTTCA